>CM041797.1:26567420-26675200 GCA_023376895.1 Aspiorhynchus laticeps | reverse complement strand
GATTGAAACGTCTTCTAACTGGATCGTTGTGCACTGTTTCTGCTGCTTTCTGCATCAGTGTTGATGAGAATAACACTCTGATTTATTTGGTTTTAAACTAGTTAAATTAAAGAGACATTTGCACTGGAGAACTCTGCGCTGAACTCGAGTGCTTCTGGATTTCACAGTGTTGTTTAGTGCGTGATCACGACTGGTCACTGTAAATAAACGCATACACTCTATTACTCGCCTGCGCTGTTTTCTTTTGAGGCGCGCGTATAAAAGGTCCGTGTGCGCGCAGTTCAAACGAGTTCCGCTATTTTGTTCCGCTTTTGACACGTTTGGCGTTTAAACATATCTATCATGCACAACAGAGTGACAACGACTATCAGTTAGACAAAATGTCTTTTATCCAGTGTGTTTGAGTTTGTTAAACCCTGCGCTGCAAACATCTCTTAAGCACACAGAATAATGCAAGTGGGCATTTTTAATTGTTTATTTATTTTTGTAATCGCGGCTTTGAACGATTACGTAATCATGGCATCCATAATTGTAATCACGATTAGAAATTCGATTAACTGTGCAGCCCTAGTTTCAATACTGGTGCAGGTGCGGGACTGTAAACAGCAAAAACAAAAATTTGTTTAAAGAAAAAAGAGTGGAAAAAGTTAATTATTTTGTGCAATGATGAATGTATAAACTAGTAATTTTGATGATGAAATGTACTTTAAAGGGTTCACCCAAAATGAAAATTCTGACATCATTTACTTACCCTCATTGTGTTCCACGCCCGCAAGTCTTTTGCTCATCTTTGAAACAAAAGTGAATATACTTTAGTGAAAACAGAGACTTATGTCCATCCATTGAGTCCACACAGCTACCACTTTGATGTTTCAAAAAGTTCATAAAGAGAGTGTACAATTAATCTATAGGAATTGAGCAGTTTTGTCCAAATTTTCTGATGAGACATGGTTACATTATTGAAATTAGTCATTCACAAACAGTGATCAGCAAACAAACAGTTCCTGTGAAAGCTCAAACACTGCTAACAGAGAATGAACCTCACAGGTTCTCATGCTTGAGCTTTCATTTACCATATCTGATGTTTGTTTTGATAAATGTTTATGTGAATAAAAAGCCTAAATTCAATATGTTCATCATACAAAGCGATCAAGTCTCTTCAGAAAATATAGAATAAATTACTCTGTAAAGAATTTTAATCCTTTTACATTGTTTAATTTAGCTCTTTTGTTTAAGCTTTATTTTAGCTTTAGGGAATCTTACGATTTGATATTGATATGATCAATTGGTATTAATCAAAACGTCCAACTTATACCTTATTTAACAATCGTCCTGCGAGTTGTAAAATTTCAGTATATCTGAGAAATTCTGTTTATTCTCGTGGCCACGCTATAATAATACAGAATTATTTAAATAACCTTATGACAGGTATTAGCATAGGTAACGTGATCTGAGCAAAGTTTGATTTGAATATTACACACAGAACACAGAACACTTCTCTATAAATCAAACAAGAGTTTATTTGCTATCTTACTACAATACATGAACTAAGCTAAATAACATAAAACAAGATACAGACATACACACGCACAGGCAATGGATTTAATTGAGAATGATTACAATCTAGCACTGTTCTATTTCCACACGATTTTACTCGTGTCGATCATCAAATGGAGAACTCTCTTAATTTTACTTTAGAGATAGATACCCCACGATTCAGCAGAATAAAGGTTGTTTGATACCTGCTTTTAAGTTGAAATGATCCGTGTGCCTCGAGGAAACCCCGCGTGTCGTGGCGTGACGTCACTCTTGGGGATGCCCTTCTGTTGTTGCTTGGTTGGTTGCTCGGCGCCGTTTGATACTTGAAAGAAGTCTGTTTCGATTTCTTATGGCTTTAGATGTTGAAGTTCCTTTCGCGTAGCTTCAGACTTTCTTCAGAGATTTAACTAGATGTTGGTTAAATGTTCAAACTCGGCCAGATGTTACAGGCTGCAAGCTTTTGTTGGAGTAGCCCCAGTTTCAAAGAAGCGCGCGATTTCCAAGCAGAGAGAGAGAGAGAGAGCGAGCAGCTGGGAGTCAGTTTTAGACCGGAGAATTTTGGTCCCTCCCACTAGATGCTCTTCCAATGAAATAGGTCTTGAAGGGCGGAGCTCCGCCTACACAAGGCTTCTTCCGGTGCATACATTATCTGCCTATTTACGTTGTCACATGAAGAAAATATCTTTTAACACGTTCTAATCACACATTATTATACTCAATATTAACTTCCCATGCACACCAAATTCTTGCATTTGTCCTGACCGTTAATATGAAACCAAATATAAGGTATTTGACATACATTAATAGCTTTCATGCTAAAACTAACTCAAAAAGGGTTCTATTTAAAGATTAGAAACAACACATCATGTATATGATCCTATAAGTGTAGTACTCACTTTACAGGAGAAAATTATACCTCAAAAGATTATAAAAACATACCATTGATTACAATGACACAGCAAGCTTATAAATGACATAAAATACACATTGATATATTTGTAAAATATATTGTATATATTGCTTTTGATAACAGCAACAGGTATTAATTGTCTTTTGGAACACTTTATAAAAGTCTTTGAGTCCTTTTAGCAAAGTCAATAAACAGAAACAAGCTGTGGAATGTGGGAGAAACGGAGGTCAGGAAAGTCACTGTCCAGGTCATAAGAATGTCCTGTTTGTGGAGATCTGGTCTTTCTTAGCTTGGACGTCTGTCATAAAACATCTTTTCTTGTTGATAAAAATAATTGAATTATGCGTTAACGATCAGAGGATCCATAAAGTTTGTCGTTTTGACCATTGCCAGATGTTTACCTCAAAGCTCTCCTATTTTTAGAGGTTTCCTTACGATGATAACCCAAAGGCATGGCAGGAAATTGGCCAGCCAGTTGGGTGAGGTGCTCTTCCTCTGTCAATTTTATGACTTGCAGATAGAGACGAAAGTTTCTTTAAGCCTGAGGAATTTTGTGGTTGCACTTAGTGTGTGTGTGTGTGTGTTCTTTCCTCCACAAAGGCATTACAACTCAATTCATATGGATTAGTTTCACAACCTTTTTATGAACTTTCTGAACCATCATAGTGGTATTTGTGTAGACTGTCAATGCAGGGACAGAAATGTTAGGAATGACATGAGGGTGAGTACATGACTACTTGGATTTCAGTAAATTAACCCTTTCATCAAAACAAAAAACAAACTTTGCAACAGTATTGTGAGTTTTATCTTATGGAAGTGCACAAGTTTGTCTCATCTTAGTTTTCATCCTCATCACTGTATTGTTTTTCCAGGGTGTCTTGGACAATCTGATTAAACATGACAACAATACAAGTGACAACTTAAGACTAGTAAAATGATGGAAGGGAATTATTACACAGACAAATCAAATGTTAAGAAAAACATGCATGCATACCTGTTAGCCTTAGCATCCATGCTAAAGCTTTTGCTGGCTGATGCCTATTGATTTTGCACTGCTCTCTGTCTCTTTATGGTCAGATGAAGAGAGTGAAAGAATGAGTACTTGTGGTGATGGGTGAGGATCTTGAGGGTGACTAAGAGAGAAAAGTAAAATAATTCCATGATTCATGTCTGTCAAGGCTTAATTCAAACAGGGCTACAGATAAACCTTTTACACTATCATATTATGGATGCCTTCAAAGAATGTGTGAAGTGTTTATATATTTAAGTATTGATATACTTACCCTCAGGTATATGCCAGCAGAAACAATTTCTTCTGGACATCTTAAATGTAGCTGCCTTCAGTTTGTGTCCTATCGCTGTCTGTCTTTTAACTGAAAAGTAGTTTTAACAATAACATTAATACAGACCTCATTTATTTATTTATTAATATTTAAGTAAAATCTCAGTGATTTAAAAGCAAACAGAAAAACTTTGAAACAAGCCCTGTGGACATTTTATTATCAGCTTAAGCATGGTTGCTATATGACTGGTTTTAATTAGTCGATTTCTAAGCAGTAACGTTAGCACTTCATTGAGAAAAACTTGGAATACACAATCGTTAAGCAGTTCCACAAATTTCTTCACTCATTGATATTGAAATTTCACCAGCATGACGCCAGCTCTTGGTCAGGAAAAATGCAAATAGTCGTTCATTTTAAATAAAGTCCAGCGAGCAGCTAAAGTCAGAAGCTCCATTCATCATCTCTCAAACAATAATGTAATGTAAACAAACGTTTGCATATGAATCACGCACATCAGACACATCTCTGGTGTTGGAACGGTTCATTTCATACGCGTCCAAAAATATAGTTCAGTAAAACGCTGGATTGCATGATTGTTCTCTGCACTGTATTTTGGAGAAGAGTGTAACTGCGACGTGTAACTTGACTAACATTATCCGAAACAGCGCGCGCGGTGTGCATGTTTAAAAAAAGATTTGCGCCTAACCGTTAGCTGCTCACTTAAGTGAACAGAAAATGACATGACATGAATCACAGAAAATATCGTGTACATTTTCACCACAAAGTCTAAAATAGTGTCGAATGTTTAAACTAATCAATCTAGTCTTACCTCAATTTGCAAGCTGGCCTCTGGCTCATGTCGGTGGTCTGCCGTGCAGTCTAAACAGAAATAATGCGAGAATGTTGTGGAATTTACAAGATTATTCTAAAATGTGAAATCTTAATATGAAAATTGATAGAATTAAGTCCTTAAAAATATATTACCAGTGTTTGATCATTCTCCGCTCCTGGTGATCATCCACCATTAATCAAAACGGAAATAATGTGCAAGGACCGGAAATAGGATCAACTCATCACCAGTGTCAATTATGTCAACTCTCTGTAATAACGCTGACTCTGAATACTGATTTACACTGCAAGTGTTCATGTCGTTCAAATCAACACCAGAATCAACACTTTTTAACACTGGAAAATTAACACCATAAAAAAAACTCTAGACAACACTGGAAATTTTGCTGTGTACACACACAGAAAGCGCGTCTCACAGCGCGCAAGTACTCTCTTGCGTCACGTGAGCGGAGAATTACACATGAAATTATGTCGTTTTGACGAGCATTCACATAAACACAGTCGATTACATCTTAAGTGAACGTAAACAGTAGGGAGAACGTGCATCAGTACATTGCATCCATTGCAGCTGTGCGTTCGGTTTTAAAGGGATAGTAGTCTAATTAAGTTGCTATTGTCTCTGTCATTGATGTTAATCAAGCAACAGAAGAAAGACAGAAAATCACTCACTGCTCTTGACTGAAAAACTTTAGTAGCCCTAAAGGTTCATTTCAATTTATTTATAGAAATAAATATGTCTGCTTGAAAGAATGAAGAATATGGTAAACAAGTTGGTATAAAAGAATGGATAATTATCCTATATAACCATTGGTATTTCATTAAAAAGAAGACCATGTTCTTGTTCTTTATGAGAAGTGGTTTTATTTAATTTTAACATAAAGGCATGTTGTGTGTCACTGCAGTTAAATCGATGTCTATCATGATAATACCTTAATATCAAACCTATATAATGAGTTTGGAAAATTTAGAGAAATGCTTAATAAATGCACTGTAACTAAACCCATTAGATTTTAGCTGACTAAATTTACTGTAGATTTAGTCAACTAAAATGTTATGATATTTAGTCGACTAAAACTAGACTAAAACTAAAAACAATTCAAATGACTAAAATATGACTAAAACTAAATGGTATTTTAGTCAAAAAACTATGACTAAAACTAAATAAAAATTTGCTGTCAAAATTAACACTGCTTATAAGCCTGTTTGGTTTGTGTGTCTTTCAGTCTGACTTGTTCATAGTCAATTGGACTGGGTAGCAGGTTCTTTGGTATTGTCGGAAATGTCGTTCTGATCTGACGTCCGATCATCAGTTGAGCTGGGCTCAATCCTGTGGCATTGATAGGTGTAGCATGATAGCTCATAAGAGCCAGCTGTGGATCTGGTTGTCTCAGCACCCTTTTTGCAATAGCAACACTTCTTTCAGCGGCACCGTTAGCCTGTGGGTAGTGAGGGCTGGAAGTAGTGTGAGTGAAATTGCATGTCGTTTTGACGTTGTCTGTCACAAGCTCGTATGGGATCCCCCACCGAACAAACATAGTTTTCAGATGCATAATCACCTGCTGGCTTGAAATAGTTTGTAGTTTTCAGATGCATAATCATCTGCTGGCTTGAAATAGTTTGTAGATGTGCAATCTCAATATCACGAGAATAATAGTCCATGACTATCAGGTATTTCTTACCATCTAGTTCACAGATGTCCGCAGAGATCTTTTGCCATGGCTCGTCAGGAAGGGATGTAACCAACAGAGGCTCTCTCTTTTGTGTCAGCTTGTAGACTTGACAGAACTCACATGTCTCTACTGTTTTTGTGATATCCCTGCCTATTCCAGGCCACCACACTGACATATTAGCCCTCTCCCTGCACTTCATGAGGCCCTGATGACCTGTGTGAAGCTGACATAACACCTCCAGTCTCTGTGAACCAGGAATCACAATTCTATCCTCATACAGCAAAAGTCCATAAATTTCAGAAAGGTGAGCTCTAGCTGCATGAAAACCATGCAGTGTGTTTGTCAATTGAGACGTCTGACTGGGCTAGAGCCCTGCATTTCAGTCTGGCTCCCGACTTTTTTACGCCTCTAGTGCCGGGCTTGAATTATTTACTTATAAACTAGTGTTTTCTGAGTCTGTTTCGCAAGGATGAAGTTGCCGATTCCTGACTCGCCGTCTCCTCATTAGATGTACCTTTAGAGAGAAATGCATCTTTATGGATTATGATTATGATTATAATGAAAGAGTTTTTGTTTTTAATTTGTTTTATTTTGTTGAGTAGAAATTTAATGCTTTATATAGATATATTTATCGTGTCATTTATTCACTGAGTTTCGGTTAATTTTTGTGATGCGCTCCTGTTCAATACGAGACGGCAGAAAGCGCATCATATTTGTTTTCTTTATTTTATAACAGCACAACGTTTTGTTGAACTTGTGAGTGCATACAAATAAAAGTAGACCCTTTACAGTTCCGAATGATGTATTACTCTTACCTTTATGAGCAAAAATGATGGCGTATACACTGAAAAAAATGCAAGTGATTGCGCTGGCATCTCCATGTTCTGCAAAGCGCGCTTTAGCTTCCACTCTCCGCACAAACTATTGGATACAGCGCACATTTATCTAGGTTTAACGTTTAAACATTGTTATATGTTTGAAATGTTTTATATCTATAGATTTTATTTTAGGCAAGTCGTGATGATTTGAGAAGGCTAAATTGATCAAACATAGACTATGATCAGCTTACTGTATGCCGCTGGCCGCTTGTTAAAAAACAAACACTTATAACGAACAAAAAAATGCTCCAAAGGTTTTTCTAAATTACAGGTGCATCTCAATAAATTAGAATGTTGTGGAAAAGTTCATTTATTTCAGCAATTCAACTCAAATTGTGAAACTCGTGTATTAAATAAATTCAATGCACACAGACTGAAGTAGTTTAACCTGTTAGCCAGCACCCCCCATATTGGGAATCACAGCTGAAAATGAATAACTAACTTAAAATGGTAACAGTTCCTGACTTCAGTGTGCCACACACACAATTTGTGTGTCTTTGGAAAGAAGACCCTTTGGGCTTTACTATCCATCATCCAGAGTTGATAATGCTCAAAAATATAAAAAGTTATAGACACTGAAGTGCCTTGAAAAAAATTGTACCACACTGAATTTTTTTTTATTTCATATAAAAATACATTAAATCAGTCCTATGAAAGTAATGGGTTGAAAGTCACATGTCTCTTGAGTTTATATTTACAAATCTGAAGATGATGCCATGAAAAAATGAGATTCCTGCAACCACTTTTCTGAGATTTTTCTAATTCAAATAAACAATCTTCCGCGTATCTTTCACTTTTTTTTTTTTGGATGGTCTAATTCTGTCTGTGAGGCTGTATGCTACAAAACTGTGATGTTTTTTTTTACCACCAAGACGCTGTTTTTGAGCATAATTTATTCCATAACGGACACAAACAATAACTCTCCCTGAAGAAATTAAATGTAAACAAAGAAATAATGATCCAAATTACAACGTTATTGTTTCTTTGGACTAAAAGTTATTGTTGTTCCGTGGACCCTTATCTCTCAAACTAAACTGGGATTTACAGCAGTGGATACGTTTGTGTCTCATTATCAGGATGAATCTGGTATGTACTGCATTTTTTTATAAATGTTTTGATGTGTACTGCTTACACAAATTTAGCAAATACATTCCTTATAAGCTTTCCATCGAAAAACAGCGATCTTTCGTTGATGCTTGAGGCTTAGACCTTCAGAATGATATATAGTTGGTCAAGATTAACTTTTGGTGCTTTTGGCAGTGTGGGCAGGTGCCAAATCCTGCTGGAAAATGAAATCAGAATCTTTACAAAGCTGGTCAGCAGAAGGAAGCATGAAGTTCTCCAAAATTTCTTGGTAAACGGGTGCAGTGATGTTGTTTTTCAAAAAACACAATGGACCAACACCAGCAGATGACATTGCACCCCAAATCATCACAGACTGTGGAAACTTAACACTGGACTTCATGCAACTTGGGCTATGAGCTTCTCCACCCTTCCTCCAGACTCTAGGACCTTGGTTTCCAAATGAAATACAAAACTTGCTCTCATCTGAAAAGAGGACTTTGGACCACTGGGCAACAGTCCAGTTCTTCTTCTCCTTAGCCCAGGTAAGACGTTACCTCTGGTACAACTCTCTGACATTGTCTGTGGTTCAGGAGTATGGAAGCAGAATAATGACAATAGTTTTTGAAACAAAGCATGCTGAATTCCACAAATCGAAAAAAAGATGCATTGCAATTAACAGTGCTTGCATTTTAATGCCTTGTATTTCCAGGGCTTGCATTTTTAGGTCCTGAAATGTAACAGTTTTTTATTTAAGCTGTGAATATTTAAATTCAAAATATTTCACACACATTTCCAGAATTCACTTCCAAAATATTCAATCTGTTTAAAAATACGATGTATAATATTCGACTGGCAAATTTCGGTCTTTTTTTTCACATTCCAAATTCGCTGCCACAAATTCAGTGGTTAAAATTCAGCAGAATATTCAGCGTTGCACATCCGGGAATCGCAGGAATAGCAGTAGAGCACCGATGCATGATCTCCAGCTGATGTCAGCTGCTCACCAGCGGCTGTTGATTCATTTACAAAAACTGATTTGCAGAAATGGAGCAAGCGCTAAGTATAACTTTTGATTATCAGGGCCAGTATAAACATGTGGAAACGCTGATTGTGTGTATGTTTAATTCAACATCTTCGCTGTTTCCAGTAGCCTACATGTCAGCAGCTTTCTCTAACACAAAGGATGCTCTTTTACCCAACGCTGAAGTTACATCTGAGGAAGACATATATTGCTTTCGGTTGCTTAGTTTCTGTAACTTTGTATCATGGCTTGTGTGACGCTGTGCTGTAATACTGGGGATCCCCTCATACGTCACACTCCAGGATTCCCCAACGACGCGTAACACGCCTCAGTGAACTAATACAGTGATATAAGACCTCAGATCACAGAATACACTTTATTGATGATTATGCGAACTATATCGACAGTTAAGCAGATGTAGAATATGAACGAACGCGCAAGGTTTCACGCTGTTTCCCTCAGAAATCGGTTAAAGAAAACACATTAAGCGGCTCAGTAGTGCACTAACACAATGACAGCTATTAGGCTTGTTTGAGATGCGCCTATAGCCTCGCCTGAAATGTAGGTGAGAGTAGGCGGCTGCAGTGAGGGAAGGAGTCAAATAAGTGCAGTCAAGACGGACAGTTCTGACCTCTCGAAGAAGAACAGTTACCTACGAGATCAGGTGTTTTGCAGGTGTTTTGAGTTGATTAGCTGATTGGCATGTCACCATATTCTAATTTGTTGAGATTGGTGGGTTTTTGTTAAATGTGAGCCTAAATCATCACAATTAAAAGAACCAAAGACTTAAAACTACTTCAGTCTGTGTGCATTGAATTTATTTAATACACGAGTTTCACAATTTGAGTTGAATTACTGAAATAAATGAACTTTTCCACAACATTATAATTTATTGAGATGCACCTGTATATGCTTATTTTGCATCACATGGGGACCCGGAAGACATTTTTCTTTCTTTTTCTTTTTTTTATATTTTGCACATTTGCTGTCTGATTTCAGTGGAACAACTTTATGTTAGGGTCAAAGTGAAAATCTTATATTAGATTTTTTGATGTACCCTAACCATGGTGACTATAGACCAGTGGTTCTCAAAGTGTGGTACGCATACCACTAGTGGTACGTGAGCTTCCTCTAGTGGTACGCAGAGGAATCTCTGAATTAAATATAAATTAGGACGCGTGTCCACCAAAGCGTTTTTTTTTTTTTCCCGAGGATAGCATATTTTTTTTATTGTTTTAAATGGGAGTGTCTTTTTCATGCTGAGCACTCAGCGTTTTTTAATTTACCTGGAATCTACAAATGTTTCAGAATGCAGTAGCACGACTGGTCTTCAACGAGCCCAAAAGAGCCCATGTTACATCTCTCTTTATCTCCTTGCACTGGCTACCGGTTGAGGCTTGCATCAAGTTCAAGACATTGATGCTTGCCTACTTCCTCTCACTATTACGAATCTGCATTCCCTCCAGAAACCTGAGGTCCGCTAGTGAGCAACGCCTCATGGTACCATCACAGAGAGGCACAAAATCACTTTCCAGATCATTCTCATTTACTGTTCTTAGCTGGTGGAACGATCTTCCCACCCCAATCCGGAATGCTGTTTCCCTGACAACTTTCAAGCGACAGCTGAAAACTAAATGTAAATGACTAAATATAAATGTAAATGTTAGCAATAATAACGTTACCTGCTTGAGGGAAAGGGTTTCCAGGTTTTCACAACAAAACCCTCCCAAATTGCTACTCAAAACTAGCCCAAACTATCCGCGTTCCGAGGGGGTCCCCCGGTAAATGCTCTGGACTAGGTTTTCATTAAGGCATTTTCATTAATATTTTGGTGCATTGATCTTTTCTTCTACTCTAACGAGTCCCTCAGTCCCTGCCGCTGAAAAAACATCCCCACAGCATGAGGCTGCTACCAGCACACTTTACTTTTGGGATGGTACTCTGCAGGTGATGAGAAGAGCTGGTTTCCTTCAAACATGATGCTTAGAATTGAGGTTCATCAGACCAGAGAATCTTGTTTCTCAGTGCCTGAGGGTCCTTTAGGTGCTTTTTTGCAAATTCTATGTGTTTTCATGTGTCTTCACTGAGGAGAGGATTGAGTTTGGCCACACCACCATAAAGCCCAGATCAGTGGAGTGTTGCATTGATGTTTGTCCTTCTGTAGGTTTCTCCCATCTGCATATATGATCATGGAGCTCAACTAGAGTGACTATCGGGTTATTGTTCACCAGTCTAGACAAGGCCCTTCTCCATCAGTTGCTCAGTTTGGTCAGGAGGCCAGCTCTAGGAAGTGTCCTGGTTGTTTCAAACTTCTTCCATTAAGGGTGTATTAAAGGCTCCTGCAAGAGGGACTTTTAATTTGAAACTGTAGTCGTAATAGTATAACGGGAGAGGGCAGCGTAGGTCATTGAGCAGCTGGTGTTTGTGTGATCTGTTTGAGCCACTGGCTGAAAGGATGATTATTCTAGTTTGTTCGTGGTGATTGCTGCAGATTTAACATCAGGGTGTTAGTCACTGACCGCAAAGTAAGACGATTTTATTTATATTTGTGTTAACAGTGATCGGAACAGTGTTATATGCGTCTGTATTAGACGAACCTGTCCAGACATGTCCTGTAACGATCGTTCTGTATTATTCAGTCTGGTAATGTTACTTAACGTGTGATTATTCATTCATTATCTGGATGTAAATCAGTGTTATGTGTTACAGTGTTTCTTAAAGATGTTTGAATGACGCGATGTTGTTCTATTTAGCTGTTAAATTACCGAATGAGTGATGAGCATTATGTTTATGCAAATGCTGCTCATATGCACCTCGATTCTACCCATATATGGGAGCTGTATATTCATAGTGACAAATTGGCATTCATGGCTTGTAGTTCTCTGTGAAAGACCTTCTTTCCCTCCATTTAACCGTATGTTTGTAGAGAAATATCACTGATGTGAATTGGGAATACGTTGGCTTCATTATGTAACAGTGAATGTTTACTGTTTATATAATTTAGTTTATTCATTTTCTTTATTGTACTTATTTTTGCAGACTATCTACACCTTTTATTGTACATCTGTGGCCCTACCTTTCTCTGCTAATACACCATCTAAAGCTAATCACCTGTCTCCTCATTATTGGTGCTCTGACCGGCACCCAGGGGGGTTTACTCATCAACTACCCAATCAGAATCTAACAGTTCAAAAGTCTCTCCAACAAAGGGTAACGGAGACTACATGCTTCTGTGAACCTTCAATGCTGCAGAATTTTTTCTGTAACCTTTCCCAGATCTGTGCCTCGATATAATCTTGTCTAGGAGATCTACAGACAATTCTTTGGACTTCATGGCATGGTTTGTGCTCTGACATGCACTGCTAACTGTGGGACCTTATATAGACAGGTGTGTGCCTTTCCACATCATGTCCAATCAACTGAATTTACCACAGGTGGACTCCAATCAAGTTGTAGAAACATCTCAAGGATGATCAGTGCAAACAGGATGCACCTGAGCTCAATTTTGAGTGTCATGGCAAAGGCTGTGATTTTAGATAATTTTTTTTTTTTTTTTTTAATTTAACAAATTTGCAAAGATTTCAAACAAACTTCTTTCACATTGTCATTATAGTGTATTGTTTGTAGATTTTTGAGGAAAATAATGAATTTAATCCATTTTGGAATAAGGCTGTAAGTTAACATAACAAAATGTTGAAAAAAGTGAAGTGCTGTGAATACTTTCCAGATGCACTGTATGGAACTGGTGACCAAGAAGCTGATGATCACTATGGTCATCACCATGATCATATATGGAGATGGGAGAAACTTACAGAACTAAAATCACTCAAAACACTCCATCAATCTAGGCTTTATGGCTGTGTGTCCAGACTGAATCCTCTCCTCAGTAAAGACACATGAAAACCCAATTTGCAAAATAACTCTCAAACCGTGAGAAACAAGATTCTCTGGTCTGATGAACCTCAGTTACACGCATCATGTATTGAGGAAACCAAGCATTGCTCATCACTTGCACAGTAACATCCCAGCAGTACATCCCTCATGCTTTGGGGGTGTTTTTCAGCAGCAGGGACTGGGGGCTTCATCAGAGTAGAAGGAAAGCTCAATGCAGCAAAATATAGAGACAGACTTACAAGAGTGGCTTATAGACAACTTGCCTAGCCAGAGCCTGGGCCTGAACCTGAACCCAATCGAACATTCCTGGAGAAATCTGAAACTGTCTGTCAGTCCCTATCTAACCTGACAGAGCTTGAGAGGTGAATAGGTGAGGAGATGAATAACAGGTAAATGCCAAATGCTGATGTGCAAAGCCAAAAAGACTTGAGGCTATAAAGGTGCTTCACCTAAGTACTGAGTTATGGGTATGAATAATTAAGCAATATACAATGTACAGTTTTTCCTATTTAATAAATTTCCAAATCATTTTTCTTTGCTTTGTCAAAATAGTGTATGGAGTGTAGATTGATATGAAAAAGCTGTTTAAAGCAGTTTAACATAGGTCAACAACATAAATGTTTGATTTTGCTACCATTTTCTCTGAAGAAAGATAAACCTGTATAGTGATGAAAGCCAAAATATTAAATTTCATGGATGAATATTTACTGAGTAATCCACAATTTTGTAGAGGGGGTCAAAATGGCAATTTTCATCTGAGATTCAGAGCCAAATTACAGGGGGTTAAAATGACTTCCAAAAGACGGCTGCATCTCAGTGTTATATTTACACAGAGATTGGTAGGTCTTGGCAAAATCTGTTGACTTTAGCAATATTTCTTTCTTTTTACATATTTACATATGCATTTAGCAGACGCTTTTATCCAAAGCGACTTACATTGCATTCAAGTTACAGTTTTACATTTTACCAGCTCTTGCTTTCCCTGGGAATCGAACCCATGATCTTGGCGTTGCTAGCGCCATGCTCTACCATTTTAGCTACAGGAAAGTTATTTCCTGTATTATGTGCCAATGTTGACCATTCAAAATAGGGGAAAGAGCACTTTAAGGTTTTTTTTCTCCATTGTTTGCAGGCCTGTAAATCAAAAAGTATTAAAGATATGCCCTTTTAGATATTGGGTCTTAACAAACTTCCGTTTTGGCCTCTTCATTTTTAAGGTCCTATATGGTTCAGTTCCAGAGATAACGGAATTTCAATATGGCTCCAAAAGTAAATAATTAAATTGCACACATTTTCAGTGATCAAAAACCAAATATGGGTCACTTTGCAAAATATGATACTTCTTTTCTTTTAAAGAGAAATGTTTGAAGAACAAATAATGTTGAAACAAGAAATGTATCTCGTTTTCTTCTGTCAAAACAACTGCATTGAACATACTGTACCTGTCTGAGTGCCGTCACTGCCGTGAGTATTCTTTTTCCAAAGTTTGCGTGCCTGCAATTCAAAACTTTTTTGACTTGATATCATTTTTATTGCCACATGAGCTTCACAGGCTATTTTATGGCAAACAAATATTATAAATTAGAAAAACAATACAGTAGTACACAATACAAAACACAATTTAAATAAAGCAAATATAAAACAAAGTTTTGTATATAAAATTATATAAAATTCTTTAAATTTACTTTTAAAGTTTTTCTGGATCCATTTTATAAAACAAGTCCTTAAGAGTTTGTCCTGATAATAACCTTTGTCTCATGACATTAAATATTGGGCAGACCAAAAGAACATGTTTCACAGTCAAGTGAGTCCCGCAATACTGACATTTTGGTGCTTCGTCACCAATCAATAAATGTCCATGAGTTAATTTAGTATGTCCAGTACAACACCTTGTATACACTTGGTCATGCCTAGATTTAAAAGAATAAATGTATCTTGTTCCTACAACAGAATTTATTTCAAAAAGTTTATTATTTGGACATTCTTCCCATTCCGCTTGCCATTTATCCAATATGTATCTGTTGATTTCTGGCTTCACATCAGAAGGCGGTATTTGGCATTCACTTACATTTTCTGCAAGTGCTTGTTTTGCAGCTATGTCAGCTTGTTCGTTTCCATTAATTCCATTATGTCCTGGAATCCAGCAGAAAACAATATCATAATTGAGACTCCGCAACTGATTTGCTTTGATAAATATGTTAACAATTATTAGATGATTTGTTTTCAAAGACTCCAGTGCTTGCAAACAGGATTTTGAGTCAGTGAACATTATAACATTTCTTTCTTTTGCATTTTCAATATGGTCCAGAGCAAGTAATAGAGCTTGGGCTTCTGCTGTAAAGATGGAACAGTAGTGTGGTTAGGGCTGGGCGATGTGGTGAAAAAAAATTATCACAATAATGTTTTCATATCAGTCGATATCAATAATTATCATGATTAATGTCAATCTTTATTTCTTTAAGTTTAAAGTCAGATTTTTGCTACAAAGTGAGGGTTGTAGAAACCAGTCCATTACATTTCCTCAAAAAAATAAATGTCTTAATAGAAAAATGTATTTCTTAGCTTCTGCATGTAATATTGTTTCAAATCAAGAAACAGGTTTGTGTTGCCTGATAATATTAATAATGATATTACTTTTTTGTCTCTTAGGAATGCATATTTGATAGTTGTAGTAGCTTGAGTTAGGATGCAGATGTACATTTTTGTTCATTATCAATATCAGTAACATCTGTAAAAAATTGTAACCTCATTTTTTATGGTGACATTTAATTATTCTGACTTTTTCTTTTAATTAATCATTGGTCTTCCATAGTAGCAAAATTTAAATCATAAGCACAGTTAAAACCACACATATAGCACACCTCAATACCATGGTAAAAATATAACTATGGTTTTTAGGTATTTGTATGAAAAACAGCAGTAGTCTAAAAGCATTTAGTATAGGCTAAATGCACACACGCTATAGCTTAATTACAAAAATACTGTAATTATATTCCATTACTCTTTTAATACATTTAATTCATGTCTACTTTAATAATATAATAAAATTTGATACAAATACCCACATTTCTGACACAATACCACGATGCAGTTAGTGTTACTACAGTAAATCCATGGTAAATTATGAGGATTTGTAGATTGAAAAGCCTCCTGACTGTATCGTTGCACACAGTGTTTCTGCTGTTTGTCAGAGCTGTTTCATCATTTAAGTCATTTGTGTTCTTTGAATTCGCGCTTCACACCTGGATCTCACAGCACTGTTTAGTGCTCGCGTCACTGAGTAACATGTCTGATCTAGTGAGCTCACGCCCAGGGGCGGCGTTTCCGTATGGCAGAGTATGGCAGTTGCCATACCCTAGCCCAGTCAGGTGTGCCGTGGAAAATTATCCAAATGTCATCTCTATAATATTTCGTTATTATCATTTTAAATCAGTGCTATTGGTCTTCCTTATGTCTGTTTGAAGGTTTTACAAATATTTAACCAATGAAAAGCAATTAAAAGAGCTTGTCAGTAAAACTTCACCCTGCCTCCATTCAGAATGAAGCGTCGCGCACAACCTGGAGGAGACAGATCTCCGCTTGTTTGCAATGCAAGGGTAAATAAATAACTTATGTTTGAATAAGAACAGCGTTTTCTTTACTTAAACACTGTCTGGCTAATTAAAGGCTATTTTTTTGTGTGTTTGAAGAGTGGAGAAGAGTTACATTTGCTGTCTGTAGCCAATATACATTTGTACGTTTTAAATATCCTGTGCATATTGTGCTTCATATCATGAGATTTTGGCCAAGTGTATTAAACAACAAGAAAAACTAAGTGCCCATATAGCTACAATAAACATTATAACCTGTAAATTGATGAAAGCGTAATGCAATGCACTCAGATACAGCCATTCTAATCCATGAGTCACGCCGCGTGGCAGTTTGAACTTTGATCCCAGCGGATAAACGGTCCGTGTGGCACGCTTCAAATGAGTCGTGCTGTTTCGTTCCGCTTTTGGTGCATAAACATTATATCGAACATTTATCGAACTCTTCATATCGTTTTATCGAGGAAAATTCTATCGCAATAATTATCATTATTGATTTATCGCCCAGCCCTAAATCTGGTATACGAAAGCCATAGTGATAATAACCGCTTATTAATGCTGCAGATACATGGTTATCCATTTTTGACCCATCTGTGTATATAGGATTTTGACTGGGAAAAATGCTTCTTATGTCAAAAACACGTTGACGATATATACGGGTAGGATTCACTCTTCTTATTGCAGGTCAATTCCAAATTGATATAACTTTTCCATACTCCAAGGTGGAACTGGACAAAGGAGATTCTGGTTTAGGAGGTCAAAATTTATGCCCAAGTTTTCTATATGTAGTCTAATGTACAGTACATTCCCAAAGGTAGCTAGGTCTGGCTTCATATAGATGCATATATTGTGGGGAAAAGACTGAATTATAAAATGGATTGTGTAAATTTGTCTTAATCTTAATTGCATATTGGAGTGATAATTTCAAGCGTCTGAACTGGAGACAGGGTTCATTTGCTTCTGTGTATATGCTTTGTACTGGAAAGGTCCTAAAAGCTCCTAAGGCAAGTCTCAATCCTTGATGGTGCACCGTATCCAACATTTGCAAGTATGATTTTCTAGCAGAACCATAAACTATACATCCATAATCCAGCCGGGATCGAACCAACAGTCTATAAAGTCATAACAGGACAGTGCATTCTGCACCCCATTTTGTAACCTTAATTATGTTCAAGGCTTTTAAACATTTGTTTCATAGAGATTTTATATGGGGAATGAATGTCATTTTATTATCCCAGAGTAAACCTAAAAATTTAGTTTCTTTAACAAATTTAATGGTCTCTCTGTCAATATACAGTTCAGGATCATGATGCAAATTCCGTAATAAACAGAAGTGCATACTAGGGGTGACCCCCGAATAGTCGACGATTCGATACTTTGATAGGAGGAGCCCGATTTGTCTCACAGTCGAATATTCGCGGGGTGTTATGATCATGCCATTTTGGCTATATGGGGGTGCTCAGTGTCTGATTTCACATAGAACTACCTGTTTTCTCCCAATAAGTTAATATACAGCCTATTAAGATCATGTTGTAAATAAGAATTTGAAAAGAAATAAGCTTTTAATAAATATTTTTAACGTGCGTGAATAAATCCATTTAAGTTTCACTTAATCCAACATCTTGGCGGCAAGGATTTAAATCTTTAACAAGACAGAGTGAAAGACTGGATTTTTTCGATCAGGTAGGGTATAAGTGATTTCAAAATATTTCAGCCTGTTTATATATATTGTGTATATATTATTTATCTCGTATGCATTTTAGTTACGCTGCAGTAAAGCGCTTCATTGTAGTACTAGTGTGATTATCTCTTCAGCGCGCAGCGTGAGCAGGATAAACAATAATGCAGAATATTAATAACTATGACTGGGACTGTCATATACATAACATTATAATGAGAACACTATTATAATAAAACGCTGTGAATTTTTTGAGTTTAGTTGCAGTGCTTCTGCGCGTTGTTGCATGATTTTTTGTGACATTTTGTGCAGATAGCCTATAAATCGTAATATTGACGTTATGTTGTATAAATAACGAATCGTATTCTATATGAGATAAATGATGAGTTAAAACCCATTGATTAAAAACCTGCTATCAAATGCTTCACTCTACTGGTCATCTTCAGCACGCGCAGCTCAAATGCAGAACATTAATAACTAGGCTACTGTCATATACAGTACATAACGTTATAATGAGAGCACTGTTGTAAAAAATGTTGTGAATTCTTAAAGTTTCGCTGACGCTTAATGTTAACTATCTTTTAATCAAAACATAAAACATTTTTGTATCTGTGAGGCGTCCGTTACACATTTTCCCTGTGTGATAACGTCAATAATTATGACTGTCGAATGTCTGACTTGACTCTTGGTAATGTATTTTGCACCCCGCCCCCAAACATATGACTGGACTATCAGTCGACTATCGGCAAGATTCGACAATTCCGATTCGACTACATGAAATGAACTGAAATGATACGCTAAAAATGAAACCGAAACCACCAGCAGGTGGCGGTAAGTCACAGATTTTTTCACTGAATCATTTATTCAATTGATTCGTTCGAACGGCTGATTCATTCCGGAATGAAGCAAGTGACTATTGCTGCGTCCCAATGTGCCTACTTATACTACGCCCTTAAAGTGTGTACACTTTTATTGAAGAAAAAGTACACACTTTGAGTGTGAAGTAGAAGAGTAGGCAAGCTTTGGGACATACTATCACGTCACACAACAGTGTCTTTAACGGACCGCTCTGTCGCACCTGTTACACGCACCCTCTCACTGTAAACTGGCCTGTCAATCATCTTGTCACAGTTAACATCCTCCACATTTCATTTCATTTAACTTCCTACCGTATTAGAGAGAAAAGAAGTAGCTCGTTGATCTGCCAGTGGTGGGTCTTTCATGGCGAGAACTCTGCTCATATTTTCTGCATGATGCATTTAAAAGTTAATGACCAAATGGATGTTTATAAAAGTTGACTTTGCTGTTGCAGATGAAATATAACACGGATAACAATATTTTTTTTTTTTTACCAGTTTAAGTGTTGATTATTAGTAACTCAAACCCCTTTTTTTCAAACCTCTCTACCTAACCATCGATTGCGCGCATCCGCCACGTTTGTAATTTTTCTAACGTGTTTTATACGTGTTTGTAGTTCTGGACCAAATCCTTCGACAAAGCGCAATGGATTGTGGGCAATTTTAGCCATTAGAGTGTGCACGGATCCACACTTCAAAAATCGACCTGAAATAGTAGACCATCCGGGGACTTTTGGCATACTCTTTTCAACATACTATGCTTTGGGACACGCTTATTGTAATCTCACATACTATTTAGGATGGATAGTATGAACAGTGGGACGCATGGCAACTTTATGAATGGGTAATCATGAATCACTGACTCACTAGATTCATTCAAAGACGCACTTTCATTCATGAATGAAATAGCCCTGTGTTTGCTTTTAGAGATGAGCAGCAGCTCAGCTGTTACTTTATTTGGAACTATTTTCGTTGATGATATAGAGTAAAATCATGCAGTACTTGTTTATTTATCTGTTGTATTAAATCAATATTACATTTGCAAACTCCCTTAACAATTATTAAAAGCTGTCACTCTCCTTATCGCGATCTGTGGGCGCACAGAAAATGAGAGCGCGCGAGTGAGTTATCAAGACTCAAAAGCACGTGCAAATGTGATACATTCCGTTGGAACCTGCAGGAATGAGTAGAATTATTATTAATATCTGCAATCCCGCATTGAAATTCAAGTTCTGCTCTGTGTTCTCTGCTAATAACCCGACTGTGAATGATGGGAGCGGCGTTACTATGTTGTCAGTGAGAAGCTGCAGCCGTGGCGGGGATGATTTTTGGTGTGCCGGCAGAACAACAACAGTGCGCTACATGTTTCTTTTCCCCTCATTTTTTCCAATTGATGGAAATCCGTCGTAGCGACAGCAAACTTTAATCCCTGGTAACTTTTAAAATGGCGTGAACACGGAGCAGTTTTTCCGTGAGTAGACCCAGAGCGGAGTGATTACAGAACGCTTAGAGCGGAGAGAGGAACGTGCTTTCGCTCCACTCCAGGCTTTGATCACATCCCCCTCAGCAGGCTGAATACACCTCGTCTTTCCTTAATTTAGGACCTATTCAAACTAAAATTAAGACATTTATTACACTATTTGAGAAATGTAAGCATATTTACGGTCTTAAAATTATAAAAAGTGAATTTAAGACATTAAGGACAGGCGGAACCCTGCAATTGACGGAAATCCGTCATAGACTCGCTACAATTAACGGAAATCCGTCGTAGCGACGGAGAACTTTAATCCATGCGACTATGAAAATCCTTAGTCAGGGACACTCCTAGTGCATACACACAGTTTTGGTCTTAGAGAATCTAAAGCCATTTTCGACTGACCACTCATTTACTTTGTTTATACAGGTGCATCTCAATAAATTAAAATGTCGTGAAAAAGTTCATTTTTTCTTGTAAGTTATTTCAAAAAGTGAAACTTTCATATATTTTAGATTCATTGCATGTAAAGTAAAACATTTCAAAAGTTTTTTTGTTTTAATTTTGATGATTAGAGCTTACAGCTCATGAAAGTCAAAAATCAGTATCTCAAAATATTAGAATATTTACATTTGAATTTCAATTAATGACCATCCCTACAGTATAAATTCCGGGTATCTCTTGTTCTTTGAAACCACAATAAAGAAGAAGACTGCTGACTTGGCAATGATCCAGAAGACGAACAGTGACGCCCTCCACAAAGAGGGTAAGTCACAGAGGGTCATTACTGAAATGTGTGGCTGTTTACAGAGTGCTGTATCAAAGCACATTAAATGCAAAGTTGACTGGAAGGAAGAATTTGGGTAGGAAAAGGAGCACAAGCAACAGGGATGACTGCAAGCTTGAGAATACTGTCAAGCAAAGCTGATTCAAACACTTGTGAGAACTTCACAAGGAGTGGACTGAAGCTGGAGTCAGTGCATCAAGAGTCACCACGCTCGGACGTCTTCAGGAAAAGGGCTACCAAGCCACTTCTGAACCAGAGACAACGTCAGAAGCGTCTTACCTGGGCTGTGGAGAAAAAGAACTGGACTGTTGCTCAGTGGTCCCAAGTCCTCTTTTCAGATGAAAGTAAATTTTGCATTTCATTTGGAAATCAAGGTCCCAGAGTCTGGAGGAAGAGTGGAGAGGCACAGAATCCATGTTGCTTGAAGTCCAGTGTGAAGTTTCCACAGTCAGTGCCGGATTTGGGCTGCCATGTCATCTGCCGGTGTTGGTCCACTGTGTTTTCTGAAGTCCACAGTCAACGCAGCCATCTACCAGGACATTTTAGAGCACTTCATGCTTCCTTCTGCTGACAAGCTTTATGGAGATGCTGATTTCATTTTCCAGCAGGACTTGGCACCTGCCCACACTGCCAAAGGTACCAAAAGCTGGTTCAATGACCATGGTGTTACTGTGCTTGATTGGCCAGCAAACTCGCCTGACCTGAACCCCATAGAGAATCTATGGGGTATTGTCAAGAGGAAGATGAGAGACATCAGACCCAACAATGCAGATGGCCGCTATCAAAGCAACCTGGGCTTCCATACCACCTCAGCAGTGCCACAAAATGATCACCTCCATGCCACGCCGAATTGAGGCAGTAATTAAAGCAAAAGGAGCCCCTACCAAGTATTGAGTACATATACAGTAAATGAACATACTTTCCAGAAGGCCAACAATTCACTAAAAATGTTTTTGTATTGGTCTTATGAAGTATTCTAATTTGTTGAGATAGTGAATTGTTGGGTTTTTGTTAAATGTGAGCCTAAATCATCACAATTAAAAGAACCAAAGACTTAAACTACTTCAGTCTGTGTGCATTGAATTGATTTAATACACGAGTTTCACAATTTGAGTTGAATTACTGAAATAAACGAACTTTTCCACGACATTCTAATTTATTGAGATGCTCCTGTACATAGCTGCAATTGTCTTTCAATTATATTCATGTTTTTTCCCCTATAACAAATACAAACATCATCAACATAGACATAGAGACTACATAATAGATTTGGTGCAATAACTTTTACAATGCTATTTATTTTAATCATAAACAGGGTAACAGAAACAATACTACCCTGAGGAACTCCTTGTTCTTGTGTATAAACATTTGACATAGTATTTCCTATTTGAACCCCAAATCTTCTGTTTGATAAAAACCTTGAGGTAAAAATTGGCAAATTACATCTAAACCCCATTTTATGCAAGTCTCTTAGAATTCCATATTTCCATGTGGTGTCATAAGCTTTTTCCAAGTCAAAATAAACCGCTATCACATGTTCCTTTTTAATGAAACCATCACAAACGTATTGCTCCAATCTAATAAGGTGGTCATGTGCTTCTTCCTCTTCTAAAACCACATTGGAAGTCACTTAATTGATGATCAGACTCCAACTTCCATACAAGGCGATTGTTTACCGTCCTCTCCATGGTTTTACACATGGAAATTGTCAATGCTATTGGTTGATAATTGTTGGGATCAGTGTGATCCTTGCCTGGTTTGGGTACAGGTATGACTGTTGCTTCTTGCCAAGATACTGAAATATTATCGGTCCTCCAAATGTCATTAAAGATTTCCAGTAGAACGGATAAGACGTTTTGTGGTAAGTGCTACATGAATTGATAATGAACTTTGTCCGGCCCTACTGCAGTATCATGACAGTTCCTTAAGGAATTTAAGAGTTACTCCATAATGAAAGGTTTGTTATATGTCTCAGTATTTATAGTATGGAAATTTAATTCACTCTTTTCTTGTTCCACCCAAATTCTTTGGATGGTAATTTTCCACTGAAGAATTTCTTTCAAATGTTTTTGCTAACATATTTGCAATTTCATGTTTCTGAGTTAGAAGGCCTTGGTCGTTTATATGTTTAACTTGCAATTCACCTCCTTTACCTTCCATTCTCCGAATCACATTCCTTATTTTCTTTGGTGATGTGTTTACTGTCAAACTTGACACAAACTGATTCCAGCTCTGTCTCTTTGCCTCATTTATATATCTCCGTGCCTGTGCTCGGCAGATTTTTATAACACGCTATAACTGCGCTCGAAGAAGCAAAAAGCAATGACTAAAAGCATAATTTGATGGTGTCCTGAGTTTTTAAACTGGGCTGTTGGACACATCCCAATGATGTCTTGACCAGTTAGACATTGTATTAGCTCGGGGTGTTGCTATGTTTCTCCTCCTAATACATAAATCAACATGTTATCTTATCAGTCACATGGTCCGAATTTTCCCACTCTTCCAGAGTATAGTTTTGGACATGGTCTATATCAAGAATATAATACATTTTACAAAGTATTGATTGATAGAAACATTTAAAGCATGAATTGTCAAACTCATACTTACCCAACATGAATATAATCCTATAAACTATTAAATAGTTATTCAAAATACATATACAATGAGTGATTAGGACATGATAGTCAAATGTGTGGGTTACATACATAATTTGGAGTTATGCATAGAAATGATTAGTTGCTCATAAGGCCTTTTAGCATCATTTAGGTGCATATATCTGTAAAAGACAGTCTCACTGTCGTTCTGTGAATGTGATTATGTGCTTTGTGAGGAACAAAAGGTCTAGAAGGAGCCTGGTCTTTGTCCTGGGTGAGGAAAACCAATCCGAGGAAGTCTTTAGTTCGTGATTTCTATCACGGATTTACATGTGATGGTCATACTGTGCAGCTCTTTGACCATTAATCTTGGTTACTTGCCCCAAATTTGACAATCTCCTTCCTGAGTTGGAATTGTCAATACGTGTTCTTTTGTTTAATGTTGAAAGCTGTTTGAAGCTGCTAGTTCGTTAGGCTCACTTCAGACTTGTGGCGCCAGGGTATCGTGGACAGATTTATGATGTTGTTTTGTTATCCTGGCCTCTTTGTGGAATTTGGCTCTTTGGGTTGTTCCAACACCAATCTGATTGAATCTTAAATTGTCTGATTCGCTCTGATACCCTACAGCTACGACTACGAGAATACATATCCTCTTTAATTTTGATGTCTTTAGAAGAATCCATCTTCTTATGTTTACTTTCTTGACTTATCTTGGGTTTTTGTGATCTTGACTTCTTTTGACCTTTTGACTGTTTTTTGTCAGCTGATGAATTCGCCTGGATCTGAAGTGATATTTTCAGGGTTTGATTATATAGTCTTATTTTTTTGTTGAATTTGAAAACTTGGTGTCTTTGATCATTTGAGATTTTTCACTTATCCAAATCAAGTCTGTTTGGATTTCAACAGTTCGTAGTTGTGGTTTCACAATGGCTGCAAAAGTTTTCACAATGCATTATATGAATGCATTATGTGAATGCTTGGCTAAAGAGATGTGTCTTTAATCTATATTTAAACAGAGAGAGTGTGTCTGAACCCCGAACGTTATCAGGAAGGCTATTCCAGAGTTTGGGAGCCAAATATGAAAAATCTCTACCTCCTTTAGTGGACTTTGCTATTCTAGGTACTAGTCAAGTCAAGTCAAGTCAAGTCACCTTTATTTATATAGCGCTTTTAACAATACAAATTGTGACAAAGCAACTGCACAATATCAAAATGGGAAAATAGTGTCAATAATGTAAAATGACAAGATTAAACACTCAATTTTCAGTTAAAGGCATTTCATTGTTGAATTCAGTGATGGCATCGTCCAGCTCAGTTCAGTTCAAAAAGTTTCTGTTCAATCAAGTCGACGATATTGCTGGAAATGAAGTGTCCCCAACTAAGCAAGCCAGAGGCGACAGCGGCAAGGAACCAAAACTCCATTGGTGACAGAACGGAGAAAAAAACCTTGGGAGAAACCAGGCTCAGTCGGGGGGCCATTTCTCCTCTGGCCAGACGACACAGCAGTTCAATTCCAACTGCTGCAAAGTCAGATTGGATGGCTCAACAGGTTCCCGAGGTCTTTTCCTGATGGCTCTCTAGGTGACGGGGTCCTCACTGGGGGTCTGTCTCTGGGGCTCATCTAGGTGTCCTGGTCTCCGCTGACGTTCAGGGCTGTAGTAGAGGTCGTCTCTAGGTGCTGATCCACCATCTGATCTGGTGACTGCAGTGACCTCGGAATAAGAAAGAAACAGACTAATATTAGCGTAGATGTCAATCTTTTTACGATGTAACAAGTACATCATGTGTTATGGGAAGTGTTCCCGGTTCCGGTTGATCTAATTAATGCAGCCTAACAATCCTTTAACGGATTTGAATAATAGAAGTGTATTAGTGTGTTATGTGTACGCCAGGTTAAAGAGATGGGTCTTTAATCTAGATTTAAACTGACAGAGTGTGTCTGCCTCCCGAACAGTGTTAGGTAGATTGTTCCAGAGTTTGGGTGCTAAATAGGAAAAAGATCTGCCGCCCGCAGTTGATTTTGATATTCTAGGTATTATCAAATGGCCAGAGTTTTGAGAACGCAGTGGACGTGAAGGACTATAATGTGATAAGAGCTCGCTCAAGTACTGAGGAGCTAAACCATTCAGGGCTTTATAAGTAATTAACAAGATTTTAAAATCTATACGATGTTTAGTAGGGAGCCAGTGCAGTGTTGACAGAACCGGGCTAATGTGCTCATACTTCCTGGTTCTAGTAAGAACTCTAGCTGCTGCATTTTGAACCATCTGTAATTTGTTTATTAAGCGTGCAGAACAACCACCCAATAAAGCATTACAATAATCTAACCTTGAGGTCATAAACGCATGAATTAATATTTCTGCATTTGACATTGAGAGCATAGGTCTCAGTTTAGATATATTTTTAAGATGAAAAAATGCAGTTTTACAAATGCTAGAAACGTGGCTGTCAAAGGAGAGATTACTATTAAATAGCACACCTAGGTTCCTGACTGATGACGAAGAATTTACAGAGCAGCCATCAAGTGTTAGACAGTGTTCTAGGTTATTACTTGTGGGGGTTTTAGGTCCGATAATTAACACCTCTGTTTTTTCAGAATTTGGCAGTAAGAAATTACTCGTCATCCAGTTTTTTATATCGATTTTTTTATACTACCAAGAGTCCAGAGTTTTGCGACCTTAGGGAGCGTGATGGATTGTAGTGAGATAGAAGACTAGTTAGGTACGCAGGAGCTAAACCATTTAGGGCCTTATAGGCAAGTAATAATATTTTGTAACTGATACGGTACTTAATAGGTAGCCAGTGCAGAGACTGTAAAATTGGGGTAATATGATCATATTTTCTTGACCTGGTAAGGACTCTAGCCGCTGCATTTTGGACTACCTGTAGCTTGTTTATTGAAGATGCAGGACAACCACCTAGCAGTGCATTACAATAGTCCAGTCTAGAGGTCATGAATGCATAAACTAGCTTTTCTGCATCAGAAACAGGTAACATGTTCCGTAGCTTGGCAATGTTTCCAAGAATGGAAGAATGCTGTTTTTGTAACATTGGAAATATGTTTTTCAAAAGACAAGTTGCTGTCTAATATAACACCCAGATTTTTGACTGTAGAGGAAGTAACAGGACATTCGTCTAGTTGCAAATTGTAATCCAAGAGATTCTGTGTACTGTTATTTGGTCCAATAAGTAATATCTCTGTCTTATCTGAATTTAATAGGAGAAAATTATTGGTCATCCAATCTTTTACATTTTTAACACAATCAGTTAACTTAGATAATTTAGAAGTTTCATCTGGTCTTGTTGAGATATATAGTTGAGTATCATCAGCATAGCAATGGAAACTAATCCCGTATTTTCTAATAATATTACCAAGGGGCAGCATGTATATTGAAAACAGCAGAGGACCTAGGACAGATCCTTGTGGTACTCCATACTTTACTGGTGATAATTGAGATGACTCCCCGTTTAAATAAACAAAGTGGTAGCGATCGGACAGGTAGGATCTAAACCATCTTAAAGCCTGCCCTTGAATACCTGTATAGTTTTGTAATCGATCTACGAGTATGTCATGATCTATAGTGTCGAACGCAGCACTAAGATCAAGTAAAACTAGCAATGAGATGCAGCCTTTGTCTGATGCAAGAAGCAAGTCATTTGTAATCTTAACAAGTGCAGTTTCTGTGCTATGGCGGGGCCTGAAACCTGACTGAAATTCTTCACAGAGATAATTTTTTTGCAAGAATGAGCACAATTGAGCAGACACAACTTTTTCTAAAATTTTAGACATAAACGGAAGATTTGAGATGGGTCTGTAATTTGCCAGTTCACTGGGATCTAGTTGTGGCTTCTTAATAAGAGGCTTAATAGCTGCCAGCTTGAATGGTTTTGGGACTTGACCTAATGATAACGATGAGTTAATAATATTGAGAAGCGGTTCTTCTGCTACAGGTAACTCTTTCAGTAATTTAGTGGGTACAGGATCTAATAGACATGTTGTTGGTTTAGATGCGGTGATAAGTTTATTTAGCTCTTCCTGCCCTATAGTTGTAAAGCACAGCAGTTTTTCTTTGGGTGCGGTGAATGAAGCTGAATTACTAGACGTCGTAGAATCTGCATTAGTTATTGTATTTCTGATGTTATCTATTTTATCAGTGAAGAAATTCATAAAGTCATTACTATTAAACTGTGAGGGAATATTTAGATCAGGTGACGTCTGGTTATTTGTTAATCTAGCCACTGTGCTAAATAAAAACCTTGGATTATTTTGGTTATTATCTATGAGTTTGCGTATATGCTCGGTCCTGGCAGCTTTTAAAGCTTGTCTATAGCTGGACATACTGTTTTTCCACGCAATTCTAAAAACTTCCAAGTTAGTTTTTCTCCATTTGCGCTCAAGATTACGAGTTTCTCTCTTGAGAGAATGGGTATAACTGTTGTACCATAGCGCAGCACGTTTTTCTCTAATCTCTTTTAATTTGATGGGAGCAACAGTTTCTAACGTATTAGAGAGGATAGTGCCCATGTTGCTAGTCATTTTGTCTAGTTCATTTGTATTTATGTGTACACAGAGCAGCTGAGATAAATCAGGCAGGTTATTTGTGAATCTGTCTTTAGTGGCTGGAACAATAGTTCTGCCCGGATGATAACGTGGGGCCCTACAGCTAATATCAGTAATACGCAGCATGCACGATACAAGGAAATGGTCAGTAACATCATCACTTTGAGGTACGATATCTATATCAGTAAGATCAATTCCATGCGATATAATTAAATCTAGCGTGTGATTAGAATGATGAGTGGGCCCGGTGACGTTTTGCTTGACTCCAAAAGAGTTTATTAGGTCAGTAAACGCAAGTCCTAATGCATCATTTGGATTATCAACGTGAATGTTAAAATCTCCAACAATTAGCGCTTTATCAGCATTAACCAATAGGTCTGAGAGGAAATCTGAAAATTCTTTTAGGAAATCTGTATATGGCCCTGGCGGTCTATACACAGTAGCCAGAGCAAGAGATAGGACAGATTTCTTTTGCATATCTGACAGTGTAACATTAAGCAGGAGTATTTCGAATGAGTTAAACCTGTATCCTGTTTTCTGAGTAACATTGAGAATATCACTATATATCGTTGCGACACCGCCGCCACGACCAGTCTGACGGGGCTCATGCTTATAACAGTAGCTTGGTGGAGTAGACTCATTTAGACCAATATAATCATTTGGTTTAAGCCAGGTTTCAGTCAAACAGAGTACATCAAAAATATTATCTGTGATCATTTAATTTACAATTACTGCTTTGGGTGTGAGTGATCTAATGTTTAGGAGCCCAAGCTTTAAAATTAGTTTTTGTTCATTTATTTTGAATTTTTTTCTGGTTTAATCACGATCAGATTTTTTCTAGATCCTGCGTTAAATTTATATTTTGACCTCACTATTCGGGGAACAGACACAGTATGTATAGACTGGACAACGCAATTACTTTTATCATTTAAGTGGGTAGAGCAAAAGTCATTATAGCAGTTATTTGAGAATTGGCTTACTAGTCAGATGGAGCTCCAGTAGAGTCCTGGAGATGTTGTCCGACAGGAGTTCCGCTCCGACTCTGCTGGGGTGCAGGCCATCAGCACGGAAAAGCCTAGGACGCTCCCAGAAAAGATCCCAATTATTAACAAAGAGCAGTTACTGTTCTTTACACCATGACAATAACCATTCGTTTAAAGCAAACAGTCTACTGAACCTTTCGTGTCCTCGTCGGTATGAGGGAAGCGGCCCTGACACAATGATCGTCGTTGCGGGCGATGTGCTGCGTACCGTCTCGATCAGGCTCCTGAAGTCCCTCTTCAGTGTCTCCGTCTGCCGCAGCTTGGTGTCGTTCACGCCCACGTGCAGCACGACCGCTCCGACGCTCTCATCATCCTTCAGAATCGTTATAGCAGATGGGTTTATTTTTACAGCCAGCTGATCCATGTACAATTTTCTGGCAATTAAAACATCTGAGTGGGTTAGGTATAAATGTCAACAGGGACACTTAAATATCCCATTTGAATCCTTTCTGGATGCTGGGGTCTGTTGAAAGTTAAAATATAAGTTCCTGTCTTGATGATGCAATCTCCTTTCTTGATCGTAATCCTCTTCACATCAATCACACATTGCGAGGTCAATTCGGCAGTAATTTAGCACTCCATGTTCTCTAATTCTCTAGTACGAATGACTCCTCTACTGTTATTTAGAGAGGGATGATAAAAGGCTTTCATTGCCATGTTAGCAAGCGTAGTTGTATGGAGTAAGTTTTCAGCTTGAAATTTCCTTGAGCATTCGACTAGAATCTGACTAGATCTCAGCTTCTTAACATCCTTCACTGTCCCTGTTATTCCAGAAATTCCTTTTTGTATAGCAAATGGGGACAGCTTGGTAAGAGGCATATCAGGAGCCAGAGACTCCAGAAGTATAAATCTCTGCCAGTTATCACCTTTGGAAGAAGAGTTGTAATTATTTCCTAAATCACAATCCAGGTCTTGATTTTTTTTTTGTTGCCATATTTGTTTGTAGTTTTATTTCATCATCCCTACTCTTCACCCACCCTGGAGCCCAGCAGCTTTGCATCAAAGATATAGGAATGGTATACTTGAGTAAGTAAATCAAATGATTATATTACTCAGTTGACCCTCAGCCAATGCCTTCTGGAAATCTGCAAAGATTTATTAATGTAAAATTCCTAGGGCATGTCCTGACAGCCGATTGATTGGAGCGGGCCTCTTCAACCGCCCGTCTAAATGAAATTAGAACCAAAGTATTGTGTTGGAGCTGAGACTACCACAGCATGTCACATTCCTCAAATACCAGGATCTCGGCATCCACTGACACAAGTTGCAACTCACGACTCAACAAGTTGCGATCAACATGGGGGTGCTAGGGACCTATTCTACCCCGGGTCCACACAGGGACCTATAACTCAAGAAGTATTAAAGATATCTCAATATGATTTTAGATTCTAGTTCTTAATAAACTTTTCTTTTGGAATCTTCATTTTCAAGACCCTACATCATTCAGTCCCAGAGATATGGGGGATCTCAATGAGTCTCCATATTCGGATTGTTGAATATTACCTATTTTCAGTGGTTGAAAACCAAATGTTGGTCACTTTGTATACAGCCAATACTTACTGTATTTTAAAGAGGAATGTGTGAAGTATATGTAATGTTGAAACTAGAAATGCATCTTGTTTCCCTCTATCAAAACAATATGCATAGACATACCTGTCTGAGTGCTAAAATTTCTCTGAAATGGTCAAGTGCTCTTTTCCCATTTTGAATCATCACCGCTGGCACATAATGCAACAAAGATTGCTAAAGTCAACAGATTTTACTAAGAGACTTACCAATCTCTGCCATTTTTCTGAAGTCATTTTTAACCCCCTGTAATTTGGCTCTGAATCTCAGGTGAAAATTGCCATTTTGAGCAAACCCCCTCTACAAAATAGTGGATTACTCAGTAAATATTCATCCATGACATGGACTATTTTGAAGAACAAAGCTAACTGATATACCTGGATGTTCGGGGCATGCCCACGCATGCAAATTTCACTCATTAATTTCAATGGCCTTTTCTAAATATGTCAGTAGGTTTCCAAGACTGACCCCTAGTGTCAGAACAACAACATTTTTGTGTGAACTGCCCCTTTAAGCAATGTCACTGTGTTGTGATGAGGTTAATGTGATGAAGACAAGTGAATGAGTGGTGCCTTGAGGCACAGAGAAAGACAATTCAATATACTAGAACAAATAATGGAATGGAAATGTTTTGATATGTCTCAAAGGAGGTGATCCATCTGTCTGGACATGGCTCGGGATTTCAAACCTGGTGATCTGATTTTTGCTAAAATGAAGGGTTATCCCCACTGGCCTGCAAGGGTGAGAAAACACTACCAAATTACCTTTATTATTATTATTATTATTATTATTATTATTATTATTATTAATTCATTACACTCAAATGCTACTGTCTGAATAATGTTTAGTGCTTTGCTATTTAGTGTTTATGTATGCTGCTATTTCATGTTTAATATATGCTACTGTGCCATTTCAGATTGATGAGATTCCATATGGAGCTGTCAAACCATCAAATATAAAGTTTCCTATCTTCTTTTTTGGCACTCATGAAACGTAAGTAGAGATTCATCCATTTTTTTTCAGCTTCAAAAGGGAAAAGGCAGGTTAATTTAATTCCTGTTCCTGCAGTTGAGTTATGGTTAAATAGATGTGATTATATGCTACCTGTTTAACATTTCAGAGCATTCTTGGGTCCGAAAGACATCTTTCCCTATTTGCCTAATAAAGACAAATATGGAAAACCTAACAAAAGGAAGGGCTTTAATGAAGGCTTGTGGGAAATTGAAAACAACCCTAAAGTGGAGCTTAATGGACATAAGGTACTGCTGTTTTTTTATTTTTTTTGGCATGGAGTGAAATCCATATCAAAACCTGCCACAAATGCAATAGACTCACATCTGTGCACAGCAATGCACAAATGCCGGCAAGAAATCCACATACACACTAGGCATGTCACAGTATGACGTTTTCATATCACAATAATTGCTGACAATTGCTTTTATGATGCCTTTTATGATGGTAATGCATTAACTAACATTAACAATGAGAAATACCTATATTTGTTACAGGAGTTCCCTGTATTCTTTCATAACATCAGTTAAAAATACACCTGATCTTTGTTAGTTCATGTTAGATCAGGTCAAAACTTAACTGCCTCTCAGTATCCAGTGTTTTTGTTGCACTTTTGCGAATATTTCTGTAAATTTTCAGCTCATGGATGTTGCAGTCTTTGATCAAAGTCTTGAATGATTAGCTTAGGGGATGTCTAGAGTTGAGAACAGTGGGGGTGAACTGTGAATTGACCTATCGGTAAGCCCCACCCCCCTTAGTTACTGTTGCTCCCTCGGACAAACAAACGGAGCTGCTTACTGTCTTACAATGACAGCTGTCAGTGTGAAAACCTTGTCAAGATGTTCTTGAAAATTTTTGGATACAGATGGACCACCATTCAAGTGGGTTAGCATTGACTCACTATCTTCAACGTTAGCTAGTTTTAGCCAGAGATACCTTGCTGAAGCACAAGATGACATTAATGTTCTGCTTAACTTAATTAATTATAACTTAATGAGAGTATGACAACCAAAAAATGAACATTTTCATCTTCATTGGGATTAGAGTTGAATGCTTACTGACATTTTACTCTGTTTTGTTTGGGTTCTGGAAATGGAATAAAATAAATTTCATTGCCCATCCTCTCAGGATAGTTCAATTCATCTAGCTGTTCCATCCTTCCTTGATGAGTCATGTAGTACTATCATATTCTGGATCAGGAGATGGCTACTCATCAATAAAAGTTTACTTGATTTGAGATGGGTGAGTTTGACAGTGAAAATTTGACTCTGCGCCTGGAGGAAGTAACTTGGAATAGTGAGTCTACAATACCGGGTTCCCACACTTCTTGAAAGTACTTGAATATCAGACACATGGATTCAAGGCCTGGAAAGTACTTGAAAACAAATATAGTTTTCGCGGAGGTGAGGCTGAGTGATGTTTCTCTCGCCTTGGCTCTTGTTTCTGCTCATAAGCATGTTTCAGTTATTTTCTGACCATGTAGAGCTGATCGTTGTTATCGTCTAGCTGTTGGGTCAGATTGTCTATTTCAGTTCTGTACCTTTCAAGGTGGTCTTTCAAGGCACCGATTTCAGCATTCTTGTCACTGATGTCATTATTGGCTTTCTCTAGTAGCTGTTCGGCATAGTCTGTTTACCAGGTCTTGCTGGGCAGCCTTTGCATGTTGTTGATCGAGCTGAGCTGCTGTCATGGCTGCTTGTAGCTCCTTAACTTGTTCCGTTGTTTCCTGCTCCCTCTCGTTGGGTGCTTTGAGTTGATCTTGAACTTTCACTTCCAGCTTGTCTATGCGGCGTTGAGCACATGTCAGGTCCTCTTGTAGGTGGGTGACGTGCTTGTCGTTCAGTTTCAGCTGGGTCGTGAAGGCATAGCTTAGAGAGCTGGTGATTTTGACTAGCTCCTCGTGGTCGTTGTTCTGGCTTGAATCTTGTGTCAGGAATATTCTCAGGATTAGGATTATTATTAAAAATAATAACAGTTCAAGGGTCTTGGGGGTGAGGCTGTCTGTCGTGCCTCTCAGCCAAGTGTTCCCATCTACCCTTTGGGCAAAGGGGTCTGCAGTCTGCTGCATGTTGGCACGCTGGGGAGAAAAGAGACTGACACAGATCTGTGTGGAGTAAAAGCCTATGTGTGGTGGGACAACTAAGTGTTGTGTCAGTGATTTTGAACCACTAGTGAAGTGTGGTGATGACTGTGTTGGTCTCAGGGTGTCTAGGTGGTAGACTAAAGATGTGAAGACTTCGTCACTCTAATGAGGAAGAGGGAAAAGAGAGAAACAGGTGAAAAACAAATTCAATTAAAAGAAAAAATTCCCTTTTTTTTCAAATTAGGAAAATTCATTTTTTTTTTTTATTAAAATGTTATCATCAAGGAGGCAAACAATATTATTAAATCTCTGTTTTAGACAAATTAATATAATAAATATTTTTATATCTCTTTCCTTAGTCTGACAGGATTGACAACCGTACACCTTACAGTTGGACCGCTCACCAGGGAGGCTGCGAAGGCAACGATTGCTCAAAACTTCTCTATTAAATTGATCTCAGCGTTGAATGAGATGTTAAAATTTGGATTGCGTTTTCAAATGTGGGGAGGCTAGGAAGAACGAAAGAGGGTTTGATTACAATCAAATTCATAAAGATGAGTACTCTTTTTTTTTTTTACAAGATTGTGTATCTCATTCACTTAGAATTGATTGATGGTTCTTACAGGTCCCTGCAAATGTGAAAAGTGAAGAGGAAAGAAAGCAGGAGAGAAGCGAAGGAGATAGTAAACTGAGTGGATCGGGTCCACTAGCAAGTGGGGTTATGCCCGGCTACGAGTAGAGCATTGTTTTCAGTTGCTACACAACTAATCAACAAAAATAAATTTTTGGGTGAAAGAGATTTGTCTCTTTAATTTATTTGAACTCGTAGTGAGGGATAACAATGTCTCCTATTAAGGCTCAGGTGAGACAAAAGTAATTAAAAGTAATAAATGGCAAAATAAAAATGGCAAAGTAAAATTAAAAGTAATAAATGGCAAAATAAACAAAAAATTGAAATTAAATAAAGGAGGAAATCAGTAAATAAAAATAGTGGCTAAGAGTATAACCGAAACAGGAAGAATGAGGGGGTAAAACGCAATAAAGTAATGAATGAATATAAGTCTGAATAGAATCTAATAATATGTGTTATGGGTTTGACGAGACGTGAGACAGGCGGATCCATTCGCAAGGCTTTATTACAATACATGGTCAATACAGGCAGGGTCAGACAGTAGCAAACAGGTATGGCATGGGCAAGACACCAGAATAATCCAAGGCAAGCGTGGGTCAGAGATCGGCGTACAGTATCCAGAGGGCTAGGCAGAGAGATAGTCCAAGGTAACGAGCAATAATCCAAAACGAGGTAATCAGAGTCCAAAGAGCAAGGCAGAGAGAATATCCAGGAACACGGGCGGAGTCAAACACGGGAAATCAGAACTAGGGAACATGAAACGCTTTGTAAGTAGACTGGCTAACAATACTCGGCAGCGTGTGAAATGAATGTCCATGGTATTTATAGTGCTTGTGTGTGCGTGTGATTGGGTGATGGTGATTGCGTGATTGTTTGCAGGTGCGTGCGGGATAAATGGTGAACAGCTGTGTGGGTGCAGTGGATGCTGGGAAATGTAGTCCTTAGTGTGATCTGTGACGGTGTGAAAGTCCAAGTGGTGGGTGAGTGACCTCTAGAGGTGAGTGGCTGGAAGTTCGTGGTCTGGATTCGTGACATAGCCCCCCCCCAAAGAGCGGCTTCCAGACGCTCCTATGATCCAGGGTGGAGCGGACGGAGCTGGAGCCCGCCAGGGCGGAGCGGACGGAGCTGGAGCCCCCCAGGGCGGAGCGGGCAGGAACGGAGCCCCCCAGGGCGGAGCGGACAGACCCGGAACCCACCAGGGCGGAACAGACGGGACCAGAACCCACCAGAGCGGAGCAGATGGACCCGGAACCCACCAGGGCGGAACAGATGGGACCAGAGACCACCACAGGGAAGCAGACTGGGCAGGTAGCCCTGACAGCACCTGGAAGTAGAGAAGCACAAGGACAAACAACACAGGGAGAGCAGAAACAGACAACATTGGGAGAACAGAGACAGACAAGACAGGGAGAGCCTTCCTAGTCTCAGGAGCCGTGGCAGAGCAGATCTGGGAATCACAGGCGGCCTCCTTGGCCGGGACAGGACAGGGCGAGAGTTCATAGACGGCCTCCTTGGCCGGGACAGGACAGGGCGAGAGTTCACAGGCGGCCTTCTCAGCCGTGACAGAACAGGGCGTGAGCTTATAGACGGCCTCCATGGCCGGGGCAGGACAGGGCAAGAGCTCATAGACGGCCTCCTTGGCCGGGACAGGACAGGGCAAGAGCTCATAGACGGCCTCCTTGGCCGGGACAGGACAGGGCGAGAGTTCACAGACGGCCTCCTTGGCCGAGACAGGACAGGGCGAGAGTTCATAGACGGCCTCCTTGGCCGGGACAGGACAGGGCGAGAGTTCACAGGCGGCCTTCTCAGCCGTGACAGAACAGGGCGTGAGCTTATAGACGGCCTCCATGGCCGGGGCAAGACAGGGCAAGAGTTCATAGACGGCCTCCTTAGCCGTGACAGGACAGAGTGAGAGTACATTGGAGGATACCACCGACACCTCTGGAGGTTCTGCAGCTAATGCCGCCACCTCTGGAGGTTCTACGGTGGTAACCTGACCGAGTGAGAGTACGTTGCTGGGCGCCACCACCTTGCAAGGAGTTGAAACGAGCACCACTGTTTCAGAAGGTGCTGCAGCAGGTGCTGTCACCTCTGGAGACATTACAGTGGGCGTTGCTACCTCAGGCAGTCCAATAGTGGTGTACGCAGCCCAAATGCAACATAGAGCGACCCCTATCATGGGAAGCGCTTCCGACAGGGAAATCAGTTCAGGAGTAGGAGGGCCAAGGTGAGTGGATTTGGGGATACCAGCAGCGCGTGCAGACACCAGCGGTGCATCTCTCACGCTGGATATCAACCGGGGAACTTGAAGGACTGACCTTGAGTCTCTGGGTGGGATAGGTTCTGGCTGAGGAGCTGAGACGTGAAGAGGCTCTGGCTGAGGAGCTGAGACGTGAAGAGGCTCTGGCTGAGGAGCTGAGACGTGAAGAGGCTCTGGCTGAGGAGCTGAGACGTGGAGAGGCTCTGGCTGAGGAGCTGAGACGTGGAGAGGCTCTGGCTGGTCAGCTGTGACGTGACGTGACTCTGGCTGGTCAGCTGTGACGTGACGTGACTCTGGCTGGTCAGCTGTGACGTGACGTGACTCTGGCTGGTCAGCTGTGACGTGACGTGACTCTGGCTGGTCAGCTGTGACGTGGCGTGACTCTGGCTGGTCAGCTGTGCCGTGGCGTGACTCTGCCTGGGGAGCTGAGGCATGGCGTGACTCTGGCTGGAGAGCTGAGGCATGGCGTGACTCTGGCTGGAGAGCTGAGGCATGGCGTGACTCTGGCTGGAGAGCTGAGGCATGGCGTGACTCTGGCTGGAGAGCTGAGGCATGGCGTGACTCTGGCTGGAGAGCTGAGGCATGGCGTGACTCTGGCTGGAGAGCTGAGGCAGGGCGTGACTCTGGCTGGAGAGCTGAGGCAGGGCGTGACTCTGGCTGGAGAGCTGAGGCAGGGCGTGACTCTGGCTGGAGAGCTGAGGCAGGGCGTGACTCTGGCTGGAGAGCTGAGGCAGGGCGTGACTCTGGCTGGAGAGCTGAGGCAGGGCGTGACTCTGGCTGGAGAGCTGAGGCAGGGCGTGACTCTGGCTGGAGAGCTGAGGCAGGGCGTGACTCTGGCTGGAGAGCTGAGGCAGGGCGTGACTCTGGCTGGAGAGCTGAGGCAGGGCGTGACTCATGCAGATCATCTGTGGCTTGACTTGACTCACGGAGATCACAGGTGGCTTGGCTTGACACGTGACAATCAACTGTGGCTTGGCTTGACTTGTGGTAATCAACTGTGCTTTGGCTTGACTCCCGGAGATCACTGGCGGCTGGGCTTGACACGTGACGATCAACTGTGCCTTGGCTTGACTTGTGACGATCAACTGTGGCTTGGCTTGACTCACGGAGATCACTGGTGGCTTGGCTTGACTTGGGATGATCAACTGTGCCTTGGCTTGACTTGTGACGATCAACTGTGGCTTGGCTTGACTCACGGAAATCACTGGTGGCTTGGCTTGACTTGGGATGATCAACTGTGCTTTGGCTTGACTTGTGACGATCCACTGTGGCTTTGCTTGACTTGTGACGACCAACTGTGGCTTTGCTTGACTTGTGACGATCAACTGTGCTTTGGTTTGATTTGTGATGATCAGCTGTAGCTGGACTTGACTTGTGACGATCAACTGTGCTTTGACTTGACCTGTGATGATCAGCTGGGCTTTGGCTTGACTTGTGATGATCAACCGTGCTCTGGTTTGCCTTGTGACGATCAACTGTAGCTCGACTTGATCTTTTAACATCGGCTGTGACTTGACTTGACTCTTTAACAACAGCGGTGACTTGACTTGACTCTTTAATAACAGCGGTGACTTGACTTGACTCTTTAACAGCAACGGTGACTTGACTTGCCTCTTTAACAGCAGCGGTGACTTGACTTGCCTCTTTAACAGCAGCGGTGACTTGACTTGACTCTTTAACAGCAGCGGTGACTTGACTTGGCTTGTGATTGGCAGCAATGACGCTATGGGGTGTTGTTGTTGCCGCCATTTTGTGAGCGTGATCTAGCGTGGCTGTGTCCACACAATTGGGTGCGGTGTCTCGTTCCTCCGCAATCCCCACAGTGAACGAAGAGCCAACACATAGCAAAGCATAGTCCAAGAACTGACTGAGAGATGAACGGGGACCCTCACGGATTAGCTGTGACTTGAGCGGCTGGTTAATGCCGTCACAAAAGAAGTCTATGAGTACACAGTCTGGCAGATCAGAGAGATGGGCGAGATCTAAATAGTCCTGTACATAATCCTCGAGTGGTAGCGAGCCCTGCTCGAGGTGCAAAAGCATTCGTGCAATGTCCATACCTGGCCAATATCCATGTGAAAAGCCGCTGGATCCTTGTTTGGCCGAGTATTCTGTTATGGGTTTGACGAGACGTGAGACAGGCGGATCCATTCGCAAGGCTTTATTACAATACATGGTCAATACAGGCAGGGTCAGACAGTAGCAAACAGGTATGGCATGGGCAAGACACCAGAATAATCCAAGGCAAGCGTGGGTCAGAGATCGGCGTACAGTATCCAGAGGGCTAGGCAGAGAGATAGTCCAAGGTAACGAGCAATAATCCAAAACGAGGTAATCAGAGTCCAAAGAGCAAGGCAGAGAGAATATCCAGGAACACGGGCGGAGTCAAACACGGGAAATCAGAACTAGGGAACATGAAACGCTTTGTAAGTAGACTGGCTAACAATACTCGGCAGCGTGTGAAATGAATGTCCATGGTATTTATAGTGCTTGTGTGTGCGTGTGATTGGGTGATGGTGATTGCGTGATTGTTTGCAGGTGCGTGCGGGATAAATGGTGAACAGCTGTGTGGGTGCAGTGGATGCTGGGAAATGTAGTCCTTAGTGTGATCTGTGACGGTGTGAAAGTCCAAGTGGTGGGTGAGTGACCTCTAGAGGTGAGTGGCTGGAAGTTCGTGGTCTGGATTCGTGACAATATGGGTAATAAATCAATATGGGTAATAAATCAATTAGGTAGAATAAGTTTACTTAAACTTTCAAAGTTCAAGACTTATTTGTACCTAAAATGATTGAACCCAGAGGAGAATTCTAGAAATATTGATCATATGAAAAGATCTGAGGTGGAAATTTAAATGATTCCAAATAAATTTAATGTTTTAATTAAATTTTAAATTTGGCACAATTAGTAATTGTGAACTCGTATTTCCCTTTCTAGTAAAAATACAAATAAGTGGTAAGAAGTGAGAAATAAGAAAGAGAAAGACCAACAAGGGTATTAGTTGAGATGTTTAAAGGGTTAAACCACTTTAGCTTTTCAACACACACTGTATGAAACCACTAGATGTTAATGCTAACTGCTAACCTTTGAGGCTAATGGCTTTAGCATATGCTTCACTGTAAACACAACTTTTCATTAGCTTAGCAACAGCATGGAGTTTTGTTTACAGTAGCGTCGGTGTTGTAGCGAATTAATCACTTACATTGTTTAATTTAGCTGTTTTGTTTAAGCTTTATTTTAGCTTTAGGGGATCTTACGATTTGATATGATCAATTGATATTAATCAAAACGTCCTTATTTAACACTCGTCCAGCGAGTTGTCAGTATATCTGATAAATTCTGTTTATTCTTGTGGCCACAATATAATACAGAATTATTTAAATAACTGTATGACAGTTATGAGCATATAGGTAACTTGATCTGAGCAGGATTTGATTTGAATATTACACACAGAATACAGAACACTTTTCTATAAATCAAACAAGAGTTTATTTGCTATCTTACTACAATACATGAACTAAGCTAAATAACATAAAACAAAATACATACATACACACATACACACCGGCAATGAATTTAATTGAGAATGATTACAATCTAGCACTGTTCTACTTCCACACGATTTTACCCGTGTCGATCATCAAATGGAGAACTATCTTAATTTTACCTTAGAGATAGATACGACCAGTTCAGCAGAATAAAGGTTGTTCGATACCTTGCTTTTAAGTTGAAATGGTGCTGATCGAGGAAACCCCGCGTTTCCCGGATGTTGGAAACCCCGCGTGTCGTGTCGTGTCGTCACTCTTGGGGATGCCCCTCTGTTGTTGCTTGACTGGTTGCTCGGTGTTGCTTAATGCTCGAAGTTCTTTTCGCATAGCTTCAGACTTTCAAGAGTTTCTTCAGAGTTTTGACGAAGTGTTGGTTCAGTCTTCAAAACTCGGCCAGGTGTTAAAGGCAGCGAGCTTTTGGAGTAGCCCCAGTTTCAAAGGAGCGCGCGATTTCCGAGCAGAACAGAGAGAGAAAGAGAGCGGGGATCCGCTTTTTAAAAGGGACTGACGTCAGAGGCCTTCCGTTCAACCCCCAGAGGCTTCCACCAACCAGATTGTCCCTCTGGACGGAGCTCCACCTACACGGCTCATTTAACATTGCAGTAAATTTATCTGCTTAGTTATTTCGTCACATGAAGAAAATATCTTTTAACACGTTCTAATCACACATTATTATACTAAGGAGTTAACTTTCGTTTACACCAACTTGTTGCCAACGAAATCAGCTTTCATTCAAACTCAAACACAATGTATTTGGCATATAAATATAATAACTTTATCTACTCCATGGTTAAGGCAAAGATTAAACTATCTTAAATTCTGAATAATACCACCACGCATATGAATTAAACAATAGTGATCGGGAAAATTAGACATCAAAAGATTCCAGCAAAACCACAGATTTAGATAACACATCAAGCTTATAAATGACATAAAATACACATTGATATATTTTGTAAAATATATTGTATATATTGCTTTTGATAACAGCAACGGGTATTAATTGTCTTTTGGACCACTTTATAAAAGTTTGAGTCTTTGTTCGGTTAAAGAAATGAAAGGCACATATCCTTGCCATGTCCTGGGAGGATGGGAGGTCATAAAGTCACTTTGGGGCAGTGTCTGTAAAACCTCAACATTCGGACTCTTCGTAAAACAGCCTTTGTTCTTGATACCATCATTGAGTTACTGCTTTAAGGATCATCCCAGGCCAAGTCCAGACCTAGTGGTCCTCGTTCCATCCTGGTTAAATGATGGTTAAGTGATAAGAAACCAGTGAAGTCCTGTTTTAACCACATTCACGATGCTCTCCTCCAATTCCTCCTTGTTTTAACAGTCTCTTCAGATAACTAGGTTTTATGGCAGGAAATCTGAATTCAGGAATGTGCTTGCCATTATGTTCAGATGTGTGTGCGTTCTACCTCCCCCAAGGTCTTACACATCCCCCTTTTGCTCGGTGAGGTTCCCATTGCGAACGTCGGCGGGCACTGGAACAAGAAGCAGGGAGAACAGGCACACACAAGACACAAACAACATCTCCATCACTGACTGAATCCTGGTGTAGGGTAATTTGGGAAAGAACAGGTTAGGAACTTGAGAAGATGTAGGGGTGCATTCTTTAGGATTACTGGCAATTGAGTCATTCCGATTGGTTTAATTGTCAGGGGTTCGACGAGGCGGTATTGGCGTGATCTCAAGCAGGTTGGTTGAGTTCTCAGGTTCGGGTTCTTGGTCGGTTTTATCACATTGGAAAATGCGTGGGACGCCTGACGTGCATTTGTTGAAAGACTCTTGAACGGCGTTCACTCGCTTGTGTAGGAGGAAGGCCAGTGTCAATGTCACAACGTACCCTACAATAGTAGAGATGCAAAGCGCTGTGTCAGCGGCAGACCAAGACCGAATAATAGGCGCGCCAGCGGGCGGAAGGCGAGCGATAGCTTCTAAAGCTGTATCAACAGGAGTCAAGTCAATAAGTTGCGTTCCTTCCTCCTTGATCCTTTCTTCCAATTCTGGATCGAGGACGAAGGAGTGCTGTTTGAAGAAGGGCGAGATTTCGATTTCAGCCTGATACTCGTCGTCAGTAAGGTGATACAATGCTAACTCGTCAATATGGAGGATCGAGCCCTTAGGGACAGTGATCCATAAAGTTTGGTTGGGCAAGGTAATGCGTGTGGCTGTGTCGTGTTGATCATATGTGAGGGTAGCTGTTCGTGCTGGGGTGTTGACCAGCCATCGGTTTCCGATGATTTCGGCTTGCGTTACCTCGACTTGAGAACGTGGTGTCGCTTCGGCGGGGCAGCTAGTGTCGGGTCTAATGGATTCTAGGCCGCAGATGCCATCAGTATTATCGCGTACGAAATGTTTACTCGGGCAAAGGAAGTGAATGTCCTTCGTGCGCGTACACATCCTTAGGTTTGGGGCCAAGTACAACTGCTCGTTGTTATCGTGATACGCAACAACTTCAGGAGTGTGGATTTTGACATAGGTGTTCCCTTGCCAAAATCCCACATTCACAACGTCTTTGAGCCGGTAAATGTTATTCGAGTCGATAATGGGCAAACTGAGGAGAAAGGCCAAGTCGCCTGCTTCCGGGTCTACGTACAAGAGAATAGCGATACCCAGGGAAAAAGCGAGATGGGTTTGGATGGGACTAGCATGGCCCGTGGTGGCCGAAGTTAGGATATTTTGGACAAGGTCCAAGTAGTGTGCAATCCTATCCATGGCTAAGTTATCAATCGAGGACTTAATTCACGTAGCATGTCTGTCATGATTTGGCGGGTTGCCTCGATCGGTTGATAACGGTTCTCACAACGAGTTACAACGACTTTATTGAAGGGAGTCAATCTTAATTTTGGGACCTGGATTTAAATAATTGGTAAAGGAAGTTCCCTGATGAGGGGACTAGAGGGGAGAGGGAATTATAGTGAAAGAGGAAGGATAAAAACAAAAACAAAAGAGAAACAAAACAAAACAAAACAAAGAGAGACACAGGTGAAAGGAAACAACAAAACGAGAAACGGCGGCACAAGGACACTGAATGAGGTTAGGCAGCAAACGAGTGTCACATGTGTGAAATAACTCCTCTCTACTAGAGGTTGACTCTAGCAGTGCAGCTGAGGAGAGAGTGCAAGTGTTGTGTTTCAACAAGGTCGCTATATGTTTTCCTAACAACAGAAATTATGTTAGTGTGGTGTAGAGCATATGATTGTCGGTCTGTGTCAGTGGGTTTGATCTTCCCCCTTTTCCAGTCGGCTGGAGCTCTGGTGCCTCTTTATCTGGTTTCGATGGACCCATCGAAGGACTGACTCGCTGCGCCCTTGTCCGATTTTGATTCGGTAGGCGACAGGTGAGAGCTTGTCTACAATCGCGTGGGGTCCTGTCCAGTGAGGTAGGAACTTCTTTGACAGGCGATGGGGAGCGTTCTGCCTTGGTCGGGCGAAGCTGTAGTACCACACTTTGTCTCCGACATTGAACTCATGATGAGAGGCCTTTTGGTCATAGTAGGCTTTACGACCTTCCGCGCTTCGTTGTAGTTGCTGTTGAGCGAAGGCGAAAGTCGTTCTCAGGTGCTGATGCAACTCTTCCAGGTATTGGTGAGTGGTATAGGCAGTGACGAGGTTCAGGTCACCAGGTTGGTACAGCAGGTGTAGCGGTAGCGTCATGTTTCTCCCTGTCATCAATGTGAACGGGGGTACGCCGGTAGACTGGTGAGGGGTGGCTCGAGCAGCCATCAGTACCAGCGGGAGTTTAATATCCCAATCCTTTTGATTGGCAGACACATACTTCTTCAACATGCTGACCACTGTTTTATTGGCCCGTTCAACTTGACCCGAGGAAATTGGGTGATGGCTTATATGGAGCTTGGCCTGTACACCGAGGAGTTTCCACACTTCCTGCATGATGTCGGCGGTGAAGTGGGTTCCGTGGTCAGAGTTGACCCTTAAAGGCAGTCCAAATCTTGAAAAGATGTGGTTCATTAACAGGCAGGCTGTTGTTTCTGCTGTATCATTGGGAGCTGGGAGGCACTCTATCCACTTCGTTAATTCGCAGACCACGGTGAGGAAGTATTTGTTACCTCGCGTTGACCGTGGCAGGGGTCCTACCCAGTCTATTTGGAGGTCCGACCAGGGGAAAGTCATTCCTTTCCTTTGCAGTGGGGCTCGGTGGTTTGGGTTTGCCGGTTGAAACTGGCAACACACCAGGCATCCTTTTACGTATTCCGCCACGTCTTGCTGCATGCCAGGCCAGTATGCTACTTGCTTGAGTGTTTCATAGGTGGCCTTGGCGCCGTGGTGTCCTGCGCATGGTGCATCGTGGGCGTGTGTCAGCATCATCCCCCTTTGGCCGTGAGGGACTACGAGCTTTGGCGTAGTTAGGGGCTCAGGGACATACGCGAGCACACCGTCTCTTAGATGCAGCATGTGCTTGATTGAGTGGAGCGTGCGGAGCTCGGAGGAAGCAGCTAGTTCGGAGGTGGAAATAGGATGAATTAAGGGGTCGGAAATGTGAGCTGCCATAGTTCGCAGTGTTTGATCCGCATTTTGAAGTGTGAGGAGATCGTTAGCAGCGAACTGAGGTGAAATGGCAATGTGGGAGGAGGTGGGGGTTTGTACGCCAGTGGCGTGTTGGCGGCGGGTTATGGCCGCTACTGAAGGGTTGGGCGGGAGGGCTTGAAATGTCCAGGACTCTCCGTGTAATGCACCTGCTTTGGCGAGGGCATCGGTTTGGTCATTGAAGTCTTTGTCTTGTCCTGGTTGACGTGAATGACCTCGAACCTTTTTCCCATAAACAATAATGTCATGTTCAGTGACAATGGCATCACCTGCTTGGAAGAGTTCCTGGTGTTTGACAGGCTTGTTGTTAGCTGTCTTGAATCCATTCTGTTTCCATCCAGCTAAATGGCATGTAAAGCTTAGACGGGCGTAGTTCGAATCGGTACAGATGAGGAGTTCTTTGATGTTGTGGGATGCCGCCATTTGAAGTGTGATGAGGATGGCTGCTATTTCAGCATATTGCGATGAGCGAGGGCCTAAGTTGAATTGCTGCGGTGGGCAGGGGTCGTTGTTGAGCCAGACCACTCCCGCTCCAGCTTGTAACTTGCCCTTGTGGTTGTAGGAGGAGCCGTCGACATATGCTGTGGGCATTCCTTCACATACATTCTCCTCAAAGTACCTGTGATTCGTCAGTTGAGGTTGTGGCGGTCCTTTAGGTTCTGCTGGAGTATGCAGCGTGTCTGTTGAACAGTTTTGGCAGGCTGCTAGCCCGTTTCCAAGTGAGGATTTGTAGTTTTGGGCATATCTTGCCTCGACGTCTCGTCCTTGGAGTGTCATTAGCCAGGTAGCTATGCGTGCGTTGGTCACCACGCCATCTCTGATGCGTTGACTGTTTAGGAAGGTGACCGGCTGATGACAAGTCTCGATGATGACTTTCTGTGCGCCGATGTAATTAGAGAAACGATGGATAGCCCACACAGTGCAAAGCAACGCCTTTTCGCAGTTTGAGTACTTGCATTCTGGGGGAAGCAACGTTTTGCTGGCATAAGCGACCACTCGTTTGTCTTTGTCATGGAGCTGGTATAGGCCTGCGCTGAGGCACTGATTGGAGAATCCAGCGTCCAGATAGAATTCTTTTTCTGGGTCTGGGTAGGCAAGGCACGGAGCAGAGCACAGGCGCTGTTTGAGCTGGCCCATTGCTGTGTCCTGTGTTTCCGTCCAAACGAAGGGTTCATCCTTTTTCAGGAGGGAAGTTAGTGGTCGTGCGATGTCAGCGTAGTTTTCGATGAACTGTCGTGAATAATTGCACACTCCCAGAAAGCTTCGCAGCTCAGAGATGTTAGTCGGCGTCTTTATGCTTTGGATTGCTTGGGTGCGGTTAGACTGTGGCTCGATGCCGTTTCTTCCGACAAGCAATCCGACATAGTTCACCTTGGTTTTGCACCACTGTCCTTTGTGAAGGGCGATCTTGGCTCCTGCCGTTGTCAGCTGGTTTAGGACGTGATTGATCTCTTTGAGGTGGTCTTCCACACTTGAGCTTTTCATCAAAACGTCATCTACATAGACAAGGTTGCCTCTGGCTCTGGCGTCAGGGCATGCTTTGTTCAGGAAGATGTTGAATTCTGCTGGTGAGTTGGCATAGCCGAAGGGACACCGTGTGAAGGTGTACTGTCGATTGCCAAAGGTGAATGCCAGCTTGTGTTGGTCATCGGGATGGACAGGGATTGTCCAGAACCCGGAGGCGACGTCCAGTGTGGAAAGGATCGTCGAGCCTTTGATTTTTGGAATTTCTTGATCCAACTGGGTCATAGGCCATCGTGACAATGGTACTTGCTGATTCAACTTGCGATAGTCGATGGTGGGCCGCCATTTGCCGTTTGGTTTTAGGACTGGCCATATCGGGGCAGAGTATGTGCTGTTACAGGGCCGGATGACCCCCTTTTCCAGCATGGAGTCAACAATCTCTTGCACTGGCTCGTATGACGCTATTGGAATCTTGTACTGCCGCACAAATGTGGGTGGCGCATTTGGGTTTGTCGGGATGCGCACAGTATGGATGTTTGTCAGTCCACAATCCAGGGAATCTTTTGCGAAGGAGTCCTTGTATTTGTGCAGAACCTCTTTGAGTCCTTGGCGATCCGCTTCATTGTGGAGGGCATCCGCCTCACTCAGGATCTGTTGAACTTGTGCGTTGAACCCTGCGTAGGGTTCTTCTGCAGTGAGGTCATTTGAGGGGCTTTGGTCCCCGATGGTCACCTGTGTAGGTGATTCTGTCGCAGGCTGTGTTGAGACAGCATAGACAGCGAGATGAGTGTCATCTGTTAGTTCTGACCGGCAGACGCTTTCTCTGGACACCGGCAGAATGGATGTGATGGCAATCACTTCATGGGGTTTTGTGAACGTTACGGTGTCGTCGTAGTCGTCTGACATTAGCTGTGTGGGTATAGGGCCTATGACAGGTACCATCAGTTCAAAGTCGTGGAACGCCTGGCTGATGAGCCATCCCAGGTGATTGGCTTTGGGAACGTGGATGTCTTGGGCCGTACAGTTGTTGAACAACACATACACAGCACGAGATGACACTTCAATGAGAGGTGTGGCTTCCAGAGTCAGTCCGAGTTTTAGGCAGGTCCTGGAAGGTTGGAAGAAACCTAGCTTACTGTTGAGCATTTGGCCAGGTCGCATGTTGAGGCGGACGCTGACGCTCTTGCTGTAGGCAGGTATTGTGGCTTCTTGCTCCGTGATCATAGCACATGCGTCTGGCATGGTTTGACCGGATTGGAGGTTCTTGAGGTTGACTGACGTTGTCAGTTGGTGTGACAGTGGAGCCCATATGATGTCGTTTACGGTATCAATGCAAGCATTGAGCCGGACCAGGATATCCGCTCCAATGTAGATGTCATGCGGCAGGTCTGAGACAACGAGGAAGTAGTGAGTTAGCTGTCTGTCGTTCCATCGTATGTCCAGAGCGCAGATGATCTCGGAGGTGGCCATGGTTGTCGACCAGGGACTGAGAGGGAAGCGGCTGTGCTTAGCGACATGTGGTAGACACTGATGTCTTTGCTTCAATGTTTTGAATAGCTTCAGGCTGATGGCTGAGTTCTCTGCCCACAGGGCTAGTGCCGTGTCGGACACTGATGTGCCTTGGACATCTATTGCAGTCATGATTCGAAGGGGGCCTGCGTTTGATTCAGGCTCCTGTAGTGAGCAGAGGAGAGGGTCCTTGTCCTTGCTGTTTGTGCTTGGTCCAGATCCTGGCTTTGCTACTGCATCATCGATCAGTGACTTAGGGACGGTGTCTGTGACTTGACACTGCGACTCGTTGGAGTCTAACGCCTGGCAAGGCAGAGGTTCGCGGACTTGTGTCCACATCTTTAGGTGCTTGAAGTCTATTAGAGGTTCGAAGCGATTAAGCAGATCTTTCCCAATGAGGAGTGGATACGTTTTAAGTGGTGAAACGTATACGGGATGGACGAGGTCCATCGATCCCACCGTTAGGTGAATTGGGGCCACATGTTTTAGTTGTAGGCCCGTGTGGGAGTATGCTTGAAGGTTTAGTTCACACCTTTGGAGTTTGAGGGTTCTGTTAGTCCTCTTTGATCTTTCTTGGATTTCCTCCAGGAGTTCGGTAGACATTAGAGTAATGTCGGCTCCCGTATCGAGGAGGGCTTCGACTCTGATGTGTCGTTCGATGATGATGGAGAGGTAGAATTTTCTGGCTATACCTTTCTCAATGAGATCGCCTAGGAGTTGAGGGACTGGAGTTTGGGAGGAAACAGTTAGGATATCAGGGCTGATGGGGCGTTCTTCGGAGGAGTGGCAGATGACCAAGACAGCACTTTCAGGAACTTGAGGGGTTTCGTCAGCAGGTGTTTGTTGGACGCTGCTGTAATTTGGAGCATTAGGTGTTGAGTTAGTGTCTAACTCTGTTGCTGGGTTTTCAGGTGGGGTTTCGTGTCCATCTGAAGTTAGTGTGATTACGGTTCTCTGAGAGTGAGGTGAAGGAGTGCTGTTCTCCTTGGCTGGTTGTGTCAACTGTTCGCTGCCATCTCGTCCGGCCGCTAGTCAGGCTGAATCTGGTTTCTCTTTCTTTTCCCATTTCCGATCTTCCTCCTTCCGTTGGAAGAATTCTTTCATCATCATTTTCATCAGTTCTTGTGAGTCGAAACACGGTGGTGTCTCTTGTTCCTGTGTGGGTTCAGTTTGAGCTCGGTCAGCTTGGAATCTTTGCGAATTCTTTCGTCGATTCCTTGGGCTGGTCGCTCCAGGGTGAGTTTGTCGTCTTCCCTTGGAGTTTCCGTTGGATTCCCATGAGTTTTTCCCTCTTGAGTTTCCAAATGAGCTTGGCTGGTTCCACGATCTCTCCCAATGACTTTCGTGTGGCCTTGACTGGTCCCATGTCTTTTCCCAGTGGCGTCCAGGTGAGTGTTGACGTCCACGTGGTCCATCCCAGCGTTCGTACCTCTGTTTAGATCGGGTACCAGCGTGGAAGTCTCGTTCTTTGTTGGACGAGGGTGCATTCCACTCCCTGGGTGGTGACTTGACATTGTTTTGGCGTTGAGCGCCCTCTAGCGCCAGCCCTTGACTTTGAGTGTTGAAGTCAAGAACGGCTGGGGTTCTGGCATTCTTTTCTGAGGCCATCTTTTGTTTGCCGTAGGCTTTCTGCGCCAAGTCTCGTAACTGCTGAGCATTCATTGTCCGTGGACATGCGAGAACGCCAAGATGGTGGCTTACGCCGGGATGAAGGTTTCGTAGAAAGAGAGTTTTAAAGTTCAGTTCATCCTCCATGTCAGGTTCGTTGCGAGTTCCAAAGTATGCCCGTCTGAGTCGGCTGTAGTAGGCTTGAGGAGGTTCGTGACGTCCTTGTCTCGTCTCCAGGGCAGCCACGAGGCCTTGTTCGGACTCAGGGTCGGAGAACTCTTTAATGAGGGCTTCTCGGAGCAGTTGGTAATCGTTTTTTGTGTGAGCAGGCTGCCTGTCCAGGAAGCTGCGAACTTCAGAACTGGATGTCGTTCGAAGTAAATATAGTCTATCTTTGTCCGTAACGTTAGGTCGCATTTCCAGATGGAAATCGATATCTTGGAGATACGCTTGGACATTTGGGCTATTTGGCATGCTTGGGGTGAATTTGCCAATGTTCCTGGCAAGCTTGTCGAGGTCTTTTAGGTCCAAGCCGTGCGATGATCTGTGACTGGTTGCAGCAGATTCTTTTGGCTGAGGTAACGTGATGTAATGTTCTCCAGAGTGAGTTGGTGAATGTTTCAACACCACCCCCTCCATCTTTTTCTCACGTGTCAGTCCAGGAACAGGTGTACCGGTCCTGCTCGGCAGGGGTGAGGTCGATGCGCGTCGTGTCCTTGATGGCTCACGGCGCAGTTCGTAAGCATGCTTGAGTTCCTCTTGGAGACTGTCAGATTCCTCTTTGACGTAGTCAAGCTGTCGTGTTAGACGACTAACCTCGTTTCGTGACTCATCCAGGTGAGCTTCAAGGGCTTTGATTCTGCCGTTTTTATCTCTGAAGTCGGCCTTTGCTTTCTCCAGAAGCTGTTCAGCATACTGTAGCTTTTTGGACCGATCATCGTAGTCTGCCTTGACCTTTTCCAATTCTTGGCTAGTAGCTGCTAGGGTTTCTTTTAGCTGGTTGATCTCCTCCTCAGTGCCTTGTTCCGCCTCATCCGACCCTTCCCGTCGTTCCTGAGCTTCAAGTTCCAGCTGCTCTATGCGTCGTTGTGCGCGTGTCAGCTCCTGCTGGCATTGTGCAGCGTGCTTATCGCTCAACTTGAGGGTGGCGATGAGTGTGTGGCTTAAGGAGCCAGTGATCTTGGCTAATTCTTTGTGATTGTAGCTGTGACTTGGGTCTTGTGCCATGAGGCTTGTTATGTTGTCATCCAGCTGGTCTTGTGTCTGATGTTTTAGTGTTTCAGCAGCCTTAGGGAGGAGACTGTCTGTTGCAATGCTTAGCCACGTTTCCAAATCCTCCCAGTGACCGACATGTCCTGTTGTGTGAGACATGTTTGGGCGTGGTGAGTGGGATCTCGAACCGCGACTGACACAGACCTTGAAAAGAAAAGAAAACAAAACAAAACAAACAAAACAAAATAGAACAAATCAACAAACAAGGGGTGTAGATGTGCAATATAGAATGTGTACTAGTTTTGACTGTGTAAAACAGGTGGGTGTGGTTCTCTGTGACTGTGTTCCTCTGGGGGCGTGCTTCTAATTTGCAGCCTCTGTGGGGGGAAAATTGAGCACACACACACACAGGTAGCACAGCTAGAGAACAGGTAAAGAGAAGAAGACGAAAAAGGTTTCTTCTAATCAGAGGATTTGTAAATGACAATTTTTTTGTAAGTCTGTGATTGCAATTGGTTTTCTCCGGTGTGAAGGAAAACAATAACAATGACAGCACTGGTCCCGTTAATGGCCAAAATTGACACCACAAGCTAATTAGAGTGTTCGCGTGCTTGAAGTTTTCCGGCGCCTTTCTTCTGTGGACCTGCTTTAACCTGGCGGGGAGGATTTCACAGAAGAGGAAGGTAAATGGAAAACAATTTTGACATGTTCTCAAGTTCCACAAATACCTGTTTTGATTGCTAAAGTTCTCCACTTGTGATCTTCACACAGGCAAAAATCTCAGCAACAGCAGCAGTAGTCAAATTAGAAGATAGCAGCAGGAAGAAGAGAGAGAAAGATGAGAGTAGGATTTAGGATTAGTAACAAAGGTGGCAGCGCGGAGGCGCTGTTGAGTTGATGCACCTAGGGGTTTTGCTTTGCTAATTTTAGTAGGATAAACACACTGGCCTAAGTGTTAAGGAAACCTTAATTTTTTTTTTCTTTTGGAGGTTTGCTTACTTAGAAGGGTTTTCCTAATTAGAAAGTTATTATACTCTAGGCTTTGTGATGAATGTAAATCGCTCCAGTGGTGTTCAGCAGCAAGGCCCACCGCCCGAGCGCACCAGGTGAGCTCCTGTAAGGGTTTTGCCGAACACTCCGCCCCCACCGTATTGCTGTGAGCCTCTCAGACAGCTGTGGCTTTTGGCACAACCGGGCTGGGACTCGGGTGAGTTATGTCAAACGACTGCTGGCCTGAAGAGGGGCGGGGCTAAGTCCCGGTGTCTATCCGTCAGTGCGAACCCGAAGTTCGGCGTACTTCGTCAATAGATTGGCCGGAATGGTATATCCGCACCTTCGCCCAGTCAGCCGTTGACTCCTCCTCCGATACCCGATTGCTAGCCTGCTGCGGGCCGTCACTTTGCAACACTAGGACGGAAATATTCAGGTTTCTCCTCCAGCCTGCACCAGGTACAGTCCGAACGGGTGACTCCGCTTGCTGTAACTCACACTGGAGGCAATTTCACTTCACTAACCAAGCACTAGGGGGAGCCCTATCTCCTATCAGGCCTAAGAAAAGTGAAACCTATAAAAGTTAATTTAATTACAGACGGAGAGAGACCAAACAGGTTTGAACCAAAACTCAGTTGCAACTGAAATTAGAATTTCAAATTAGAAATGGTAGTTCCTAATTCCAATTTTATGATGTTATCATTTAAATTTGATAGGCTTGATTAGGATTAAATTAATCAATAGGGTATCCTTGAGGTAGGATCCTTATTAGCCAATGCTGGAATTAAAATTTCAGAGCAATGATTTATAGTTAAAGATCTAACTTAACGATGTTTGTCATTAATATTAGAAGACACCTGTGATTATAATAATCCTTAAGTATTGAAGCAGGGTAATACAAGCTCTAATGAGTTGCAGATTAAATTAAAATTTCAGAGTCTTATTGGCAGTCATGGATTAAAATCTTAATGATATTTTTCATTAACATTACAGGCGATTACATTTCCTTGATCAGCCAATAGTGTTGACATAGGGAAACAGGAACTGTAATTAATTATTAAATTAGATTAGAACTTTCAAATTCGTAATTAATTATTAAATTAAATTACAAATTCCACATCCCTAATTTTGTATCCCTAAGCCTGACCAATTACTAATTCCTTGTGTTATTCAAATCATTAGAACAAATTAATCCGTATCGTCTCAACTATAAAGGAAATTTAAAAATTTTCCTGGGCCAGACGATCAAACACTTTGATAGTTAATAATTAAGATCTTAATGTTACTGTTAAATTATCAGAGCACACATAATTATCTCAATCAGTCTATGTGGAATCGGGAAATGAAATTATTTTAATGAAATTAATTTAATTTCACATCTGGGATTAATTATGGAATTAAATTATCAATTTCAAATATTTCATAGCAATTCATCCAATGAGATTCTTAAAATCATGAGAGCGCAATCATAATTAAATTAATTATCTTCCTATCAAAGCAATGAGGCTAAGACCCAGCGTTAATTTATAATAAACCCAATAGTTATGAAACTAATATCTGCTAAATATGAAACGAAACAAAACAACCTAAAGGCAACTACTTGTTAAAACCACCTATGACATCGCTGGTCTCATTTCCAATGAAAATCAGCTGCCTTGCACATTAAAGGTTTATTTAAATTTGTATTGTTAAAGTCCTTTCACATTATAAGTTATAAGAGAGAATGAGTGAATTCAAAAGAGAGAAGGAACTGATGTGAACAGTTTAGTGTGAGTTAAAGTTCAGCTGTGAAGAGTTAACGTATCAGCACTTCAAAAACACACTGCAAACACACACGCATTCAAACCCACAGTTACAAAATGCTAGCCTTCAATGCTACTAGCTTTGCAAGCTACTCATTGCTTCAGTTAGCCAAGCTAGGCTGTTGTTTACAACAGCTCAAAATGGCCTGCGCACTTCCTGAGTTACGCGTCACTATGGTGACGTCAGGGAACCTGTCATTTCCGATGCACAGATCTCAACAATCTCAACTCGTTCAGAGAGATATACATTAATCCATAGATTAATTATAAACACTTTTTTGGCCACGGCGAGCCTTAGTACATTAATTCTGTCTAACTTCACAGACAAAACACAGTGGATTTTTCATCACACAATTCATTCTTGATCAAGATCAATAACTATATTCTCCCCAGAACGCGTTTGGGCCACTCTTCCTGAGCGCCGCGTCCGATTTCACTCTTTTCAGTGACTCAAAGATTGGCAGAGAAATACACAGGTAGCTAATCTGATATTCTCGCCGGGAGATTAAATAGCATATCCGGAAGTGGAACACGCACAAAACGGATCACGCTATTAAGGCCTTATGGAAGAGAGAAATGAGGAAATTCGCTCATTTGTCTCTTTTGCGCTTCTAGAGCGACTTTTTGTCTTACAAGACAATTCATATACTGCAGTTAATTTCTCAAACAATTAAAGTTGCACTTTAATTCATTCAAAACGCATCGTCATGCATACAGTACCACAAACACAAACAAACTCTGTCTATTTTGTATCTACACTATTTCTTCCGGTTAAAAATAGGCAAAATACAAAAATATGTTTTTCTGATTATGAATATTCAAATCAGATATGCCCGCATCCTCCACCATTATATGTAGCGAATTAATCACTTACATTGTTTAATTTAGCTGTTTTGTTTAAGCTTTATTTTAGCTTTAGGGGATCTTACGATTTGATATGATCAATTGATATTAATCAAAACGTCCTTATTTAACACTCGTCCAGCGAGTTGTCAGTATATCTGATAAATTCTGTTTATTCTTGTGGCCACAATATAATACAGAATTATTTAAATAACTGTATGACAGTTATGAGCATATAGGTAACTTGATCTGAGCAGGATTTGATTTGAATATTACACACAGAATACAGAACACTTTTCTATAAATCAAACAAGAGTTTATTTGCTATCTTACTACAATACATGAACTAAGCTAAATAACATAAAACAAAATACATACATACACACATACACACCGGCAATGAATTTAATTGAGAATGATTACAATCTAGCACTGTTCTACTTCCACACGATTTTACCCGTGTCGATCATCAAATGGAGAACTATCTTAATTTTACCTTAGAGATAGATACGACCAGTTCAGCAGAATAAAGGTTGTTCGATACCTTGCTTTTAAGTTGAAATGGTGCTGATCGAGGAAACCCCGCGTTTCCCGGATGTTGGAAACCCCGCGTGTCGTGTCGTGTCGTCACTCTTGGGGATGCCCCTCTGTTGTTGCTTGACTGGTTGCTCGGTGTTGCTTAATGCTCGAAGTTCTTTTCGCATAGCTTCAGACTTTCAAGAGTTTCTTCAGAGTTTTGACGAAGTGTTGGTTCAGTCTTCAAAACTCGGCCAGGTGTTAAAGGCAGCGAGCTTTTGGAGTAGCCCCAGTTTCAAAGGAGCGCGCGATTTCCGAGCAGAACAGAGAGAGAAAGAGAGCGGGGATCCGCTTTTTAAAAGGGACTGACGTCAGAGGCCTTCCGTTCAACCCCCAGAGGCTTCCACCAACCAGATTGTCCCTCTGGACGGAGCTCCACCTACACGGCTCATTTAACATTGCAGTAAATTTATCTGCTTAGTTATTTCGTCACATGAAGAAAATATCTTTTAACACGTTCTAATCACACATTATTATACTAAGGAGTTAACTTTCGTTTACACCAACTTGTTGCCAACGAAATCAGCTTTCATTCAAACTCAAACACAATGTATTTGGCATATAAATATAATAACTTTATCTACTCCATGGTTAAGGCAAAGATTAAACTATCTTAAATTCTGAATAATACCACCACGCATATGAATTAAACAATAGTGATCGGGAAAATTAGACATCAAAAGATTCCAGCAAAACCACAGATTTAGATAACACATCAAGCTTATAAATGACATAAAATACACATTGATATATTTTGTAAAATATATTGTATATATTGCTTTTGATAACAGCAACGGGTATTAATTGTCTTTTGGACCACTTTATAAAAGTTTGAGTCTTTGTTCGGTTAAAGAAATGAAAGGCACATATCCTTGCCATGTCCTGGGAGGATGGGAGGTCATAAAGTCACTTTGGGGCAGTGTCTGTAAAACCTCAACATTCGGACTCTTCGTAAAACAGCCTTTGTTCTTGATACCATCATTGAGTTACTGCTTTAAGGATCATCCCAGGCCAAGTCCAGACCTAGTGGTCCTCGTTCCATCCTGGTTAAATGATGGTTAAGTGATAAGAAACCAGTGAAGTCCTGTTTTAACCACATTCACGATGCTCTCCTCCAATTCCTCCTTGTTTTAACAGTCTCTTCAGATAACTAGGTTTTATGGCAGGAAATCTGAATTCAGGAATGTGCTTGCCATTATGTTCAGATGTGTGTGCGTTCTACCTCCCCCAAGGTCTTACAGTGTGCTGCGCGTGCGCAGTTCCGAGTTGCTCCGGAAGTAGGTTAAGACTTCCGTGTCACGATAATCACTGTGGTAACCAAAACAAACTCTAGTAGACTAGCATCTTTGCATTGCAAGTACAGTTAAAGTATGTTACATGACCTGTCGGTGCATTTCAACAATGTACAAATAAACAACACCGCTTTTAGTTGGTTTTGCAATGTGGCGCTTAAACTCTCCGTTCGTTCAGAGTTTGATTAAACTTTATTCAAATGGCAGCTTGGTGCTGCAGTTGAGGGAAACGGTGATAACGATCATAAAAGCCCGTGCCAGTTTCTCTGGCCACGTAACGTTAAACACAACAGGTTTTCTTCGCTGTTGGTTCAAAGTTAAACTTTATTTGATCAAGCCCAAACTCCCGTTGAAATCTCTCGGACACGCTCAGTGTTGCGCGAGATTAAATTCACTTAGTGAACAGTGTAACGGTACAGGCAAGCATTATTCTGTAATGTTTACCCAGGGAGGCAAATAGCATAGATGATTTTACAGTGGAACACGCACTTAATCAAACTATGAAAAAGAAGGCTCTGATAAATAGATTTGAGGAACACGCTTACAACTATTATTTATACACCTATTTATTCCCGTTTAATCGCTGCAGTTTAGCTCGTTCGGCTAACAGTTAACTGAGATTCGAGAGTATAGCTATTGAATGATAAACACTGGAACACGCAACGATATCAATTCAGCTATAAAACCAGGCATTACAGAAAAGAGGAACACGCTCAATCTATACCTTATCGTACGATCTCAGATAACCAAGTTCCCTTACTGCAGTTTGAGAAACTCTTTGCTCCAGTTACAGACTTCTCTGTGCTCATTCATTCAAACAAGCAGGGTGCGCGCAGCTGACGTCACACGCACACACGAGAGCACACACACACACACGAGAGCACACACACACACACACTAGTCTCGGCTCAGCGTCTCTCATCCGCGGCAATAGAAAATATTAAATAACTTGGTTTATGCTCACAATTTAGATTAATCTGCCCGCATTCTCCACCAATGTAACGTTGAAACGTAATATTAATATATAATTTAAAGGGAAACAGGTCAATTTAGCTCAAAATAAATCATTAATGATTTTATAGGGAATTTGAACAGATTCACTGTTTCACGGTGATTCACTGAACAAGCCGTATAACAAACTCTGCACTGGATATTAAAATCCAAAATATAGTGAAAACACTATTAAATAGCACAGTAGCACAAATCGGCAGATTAAGACATTAACTTGTGAGCACAAAACACAAAATACTTCTCTTTTCAATATAAACAAGGCTTTATTTGATAAATCTAAGACATGAAACTAATCTAACACATGAACACACGCATTCACACATTCACACGTTGCAGAAGAGAGAAAGTAAGGAAAGATGAGTTTAAGAGAATGAAAATATGAAATCCCAAGTTTATAGCAATATGTGCAATTGCATAGACCTTAACAACCATCAATAACTTATTTAAACCTCGCTTTGAGTTTCTCAATGAGGCAAAAATTTGTATTAAATGCACCAATTCAGCTAAAAGTCTGGAGTTGTTTTACTTGCATTGCCTTTGTGTTAAGGGATTCCCTTCTGTCATCGTCATTGCAGGAAAGGGGGTTTCCCAGGTTGCTGGTTGGCTGACAGTTCAGTGGTCTTTCATAGTGACTTGGGCGTTGGCTGACGAATGGTCTGAATCCGTTGCTAGTTGAAGTTTGAAGCGGGTGCAGTCGGAGCTGGACTTTGCGGCAAACTTAACTTTTGAACACGACACTCAATGGAAAGAAAAGAAACTAAAATAAAAAATACACGGATGTAAAGAGACTAGGCGGTATTTCTTCTCATCATGGTCTTATAGCTGGCATGTAGGCCAGAGCACATGGCTCAAAAAGAGCAGCGGCAAAAGAGAGCATTTTAAGAAGAAGTGAGAAGAGATTGTAAGAGATTCAAGAGAGGATTCAAGAGAATGAAAGATGGTGTCCTGAGTTTTTAAACTCGGCTTTCGGACCGTCCCATCTGGTGTGTTAACCAATTAGAAATGATCTTAGCTATGGGGTATTGCTTTGTTTCTCCACCCAATCATAAATCATGTTATGTTATCTGGTCCGAATTTTCCCGCTCTTGTAAAGTATAATTTTGGACATGATTTTTCTAACCAGAACATGATACATTTGACAAAGAATCAATTGGAAGAAACGTTTAAAGCATGATTTTTCAAACTCATACATACTAAACACGAATAACCCTTAAAGTCATTCAATAGTTATTAAAAAGACATACATAATATGTGCTTAAAAACATAATAGTTAATTGTGTGGGTTACATACATGATATGGTTAACACTGTAATCAGCACAAACTTGATTACAATAATATGTGAGCAGCATGTATGTACATGATTGTGTTTTTGAGAAAGCAATGTTTATGCGTGGTTAGTGAAAAAGTAACATTTTTAAATTACTGAAGTAAGGCTATGAAACACATACAGAACATTTGTTTACAATACTTTTGAGAACTAGATCTTTTAGCCTACAGTTTTTGCTTCAAAATGATGTAAAAATCATCCTGCTCACTCATTCACAGAAAACAATATATTCATTTAAATTTTCTAAGACACTTTTTGTATAGAACAGCTGTAGGTGAGGAAGCAAGAATAATAGTGTGATTCACACCTGAGAAGACAAAGGCCCACATAATGAGCTGCATAATGAGCCTTTCAGTATGTGACTGAGAGGGAATTGCTACAAGAAAGAATGTGAGGACAAAATAAATTTATATATTTTTGTTTAGAATATATTAAACTATCACACAAAATAACTTTAGATTCACTTGCGAGTGCAGTTAAACAGTTTATTAGGAACAAACAAACAAATAAACAACACAAGACGAGTCAGTCAACACTGATAAATAAATCAGTGAGCTTTATGATTTATGAGCTTTATGTTGATAGGCCTATCAGGAGTAACTATATCATTACATTAGCAATCACTAATATTGCCCATGTGATTTTATATCATAGATGCACACATGCTTTGTATGTATAATCATACAGTACAAAAACAACATTTTATAACTGAGAAACTAAATTATTATTGTTAAGCACATTATAAACATCTACGTTTGAGCAGATATTTGCAGACAGAGTATTTCACAGTAAAGATTGGTCTAATTCTTAGACATTACTTTCATATCGTTTAAACATTACTTTTATATCATATTGTTTGTAGAACATAAAACCATCATCACACCGTACAGCATATAGATGCAATGAAAGGTTGCATATTTCAAAATGTTGCACTCGATTTCACGATTTAGTCTGGAATTATAGTTTGGGAAAAGTTCAACTAGTAAATGCATTCAAGTTTATTTCACAACAACACATTATCTAATGCCAATAAAAAAACATTACTGACGCGGCATAAATGATCTCCTCAGCTGGCTCAAGCCACGCTCGCGTTCTGTTTGTGAGGTAAACATAAAGCTTATTCTTCTCAGCGCATCTTATTCTGAGGTTAATACAAAGCTTATTCCTCTCGGCGTCTTCTTCCAAAAATGAAAAGTATCTGAGATGAACATGTTGCTGCTTTGTTTACGGAGGTGATGTGGGTGTTTATATGTCGCACATCTCACGTGGAGATTTGTAATAACAATAGCGTGAACAGCGTGTGTGCGTGATCAAATTAGAGATAATGAGCTCAGACGGGAAAAACTGGACCTGTCGTTGGTTTCATAAGGATTACTTTATCATAGAATATTTGTTTTCGGTAAGACTTACTTCATTTATAAATAGACGTCAAGCTTTCTATAGTTATTTTCTCATGTCTGTGTGTCAAGTATTCATTGAGTTTCAGTTCATTTTAGTGACGAATTTCAGAGGAATATTTACAGAGATTGAGATGACTAAAAGCGCACCCTGTTTATTTTCTTTATATTACAAAAGCACAAAGTTATGTGATGATATGGTATGGTGTGGTGATGATATGGTGAGCATACACAAATAAAAGTAGACCCTTTACAGATTCAAGTGATGTATTACTTTGTGTCCAATAAAAAGTGATTGAGCAGTTTAATTTTTTTTCTCTTACACCTGGAAAATATGCAAGTGCTCCCACCGCCGTCTTTGCTGATCCCAGGTGGTTAAATTGGTTTGGACGTTTTTTGTATTTGCTAGTTTGGGGAACAGATACAGTCTCTATAGTGTGATATCTAGGTGAAAGAGTCTCTATGTGCTGAGAATTAACTGACTTCTCTGGCATGAGGCAGCTAGCAGATGGTTGGTTTAGCCAGTCTGTCTGCTTCCTGACCTGGGCCCCAGTTAGTCAAGTACAAACTCTTTAAGACTATGTGGCATATTTCTAGAGAGAAGAGCGGCACCACCCCTGGAGGGATGAAGACCATCTCCTTTCAACAGGTCAGGTCTGCCCCAAAAACTGCAGGCATCACTTAGACATCCAGCCATTGAGTGACGGCATCTCGTCACTTCAGTAAGCATGGAGGGGACCAGAGCATATTACAATGTCTATGTCGATCACCCAGTCGCCCTGCTGCGGGGGCTCTGCAACCGGAACTGAATAATGTACAGGACTCGCTAAGCTAGTCGCATCTAAAGCCCTCACATTCTTACTGTCCTCAATTAAAATTTGGATGCGTGTCTCTAGTTCTGAGATCTTCTCAGTCAGCCTAACTATTTTCCTGCATTTATCACATGTGAATCCCTCGCTCCTGACAGAGAAAGATACACTGAACATGTGGCAAGCAGTGCAGGTGTCAATGCAAGGAGAAGCCATTACAGTGATTGTAGAACAATGAAATAATGAAAAATGGAGCGAGAGAGAAAAGAAACAGAGCGAGAAGATATAGAGAAAAAATCCAAAAAATGGTAGGAAATGCAAATGGAGATGCGATTGACAAGCTAACAGGCTAACGGAATGCTAACATGCTGCTAACGTGCAGCGCTAGCAGGCCTGATTAAAAGATTAAAGGTGAAAGATGTCAAATTAGTTTGGTAGATAAAATCAGAAATATGGTGAGGATTAAATGATACTTTAGCGATTTAAACAACAGAGAGTGATAGCAAGCAAAAACAAAGCTACACAGAGCTACAAACACAAACCACTCAGCAGCACAGCAGACAGGAACAGGAAGTGATCTCGGAACAGAAGTGATCATTTTAACATATGGTGGAAAATATTAATTTGGTCACAAATAATATAAACAGCAGCAGTATGCACAGTAAAATCAGATGGCAATGTAGCAAATAATATTACAGCATAGTAACATGCAAAGCAGACACTGTTTTTTTTGTTATCAACAGTTTTTTATTTTTATTTTTTTCACACATAACACAACATAACATCCAAAATATAACAAAACAAACAACAGACACATACTCAACATCTCAAGGTCCAATCAAAAGGGAGGGAGAGAGGGAAGGACAACAAAAACACAAAAGTCACTCCCCTATACAATCACGTACATCCATCAAAAAGCACTGCCAAGCATCAATGGTCGAAGGCCTGGCCCCACCAACTCGCGCCGTTGTACATTCACATGACACTATTTGCAGGAGGCTATGGATCCAATATGTTTTTCTACACGTGTGGTGTAAACCAGTTCTGGATTATTGTCTTCTTCGCAGCTGTAAAACCAGCAAACAACATTCTCTTTTGCATTGAATTAATACAGAGACCAGAATCATCATTAAGGAGACACAAACTTGGGTTAACAGGTCAATCAATTCGCAGTAATGATGACAAAACCATGTTAACATGTGTCCATAGACTGATGACGACAGGACATTCCCAAAACATATGCAGAAAAGTGCCTGATGATGTAGTGTTACATAAATGGCAGTTCAAATTTGACTGTAGTTTCATTTTAAATCTTTTGTAAGGAGTTATGTATGCTCTATGAATGACTTTGAAGTGAATAAAATGATGAGCCAGATTTTTAGATGTTAAACTGAGATTAGACCATACTCTCTCCCAGTCGACAGATAAATTAAGGTCAGATAATTCCCTATTCCAAATAGTTTTAATAGAAAGAGGTTTTATAATGCAATCAATAATTTTATTATATATTAAGGAAACAGATGGCCGACCAGCAGATGGTGCAATCCAGTCCCGCATAGGATGAGAGGAAATAGAAGATGCCCACGGAACGCCATATGCTTTGAGAGCAGAACGTAATTGAAGAAAGACAAAATATGCGGATGCTGGTAGACAAAATTTGGTTCTCAATGTCTGAAATGAACAGAGGCCCTGGTCATCATACATATCACCGCACGTGTTTACACCTAAAGAAGACCAAGCGGGTTGGACAAATGGACGATTTCCACATACAAAATTAAAATTGTGCCATAAAGGAGTACTGTTACAAAATTTGAAGGGTCCACCTATTCGACGTTCAACCGTTTTCCAGATTTTAATAGAGTTAGCCACAACCGGACCAAATGTATAATTATCCCCTTTTTTTCCTGTGCCAGTAAATAAAATATCTTGAAGTCTATTTGGTTTAACCTTGTCAGCTTCAATCACTCTCCATGAAACTGTAGATTGAGGATCAACCCAATTATGAAGAGCCTTAAGCTGGAACGACCAATAATATAATTCAAAATTTGGTACAGCCAGTCCTCCTGTGCTATTAGGATGTTGTAATGTGGTAAGTTTTATTCTGGGACATTTATCATTCCAGATAAACTTAGAAATTATGAAGTTGATCTCCTTAAAGTAACCTGGAGGGGGAGAAAGTGGTAGCATAGAGAAAAAAAAATTAAATCGAGGTAACAAATTCATCTTAACAGTGGAGATTCTTCCTTGGAGAGAGACTTTAAGATTCTTCCATCTTTGAATGTCATTTTTGACCTTAACTAAAATGTTGTTAAAATTGTCTCTGGCAATCTTATGAATGTTTTTATATATGGTAATGCCCAAATAGATGAAAGATTCCTTAATAGGGATAAATGAGGGAATAGAAGAATTAACCTTAACATTGTTAATTGGCATTAAAGCAGATTTGCTCCAATTTATTTTATATACTGATAGGCTACTAAAATTATCAAATTCCTTAATTATACTAGAAACTGAAACATCAAAGTGGTCTAAATATAGAATAATATCATCAGCGTATAATGAAATACTATGATTATGATCATGAATCTTAATCGATACTTCAGATTTCCTGATGGCTTGCGCTAAGGGTTCAAGAGATAGACAAAACAATAAGGGGGAAAGCTGCCCAGGGACACCCCTGCCTCGTTCCCCGCTGTAAAGGGAATGAGGGGGAAATAATATTACCAGTTATGACTGATGCTGCAGGTGAGTGGTATAATGACTTAATCATAGAAATGAAGTGTTCACCGAAGCCGAAACATTGCAGAACTGCCCACATATAATTCCACTCTAGCCTGTCAAAGGCTTTTTCTGCATCAAGTGAAAAGACCGCACAAGGTGTTGGGTGGGAGTCCGCAAAGTCAAGAATATGAAGGAGTCGATGCATATTATCAGGTGCATTGCGCCCCTTGATGAAACCGGTTTGGTCCTCCTTGATCAGACTATGAATTACCTTCTCCATACGAGAGGCAAAAACTTTAGCATAGATTTTTAGATCACATGGGATAAGCGAAATCGGTCTGTAGCTGGAACAATCTAATGGATCTTTCCCTTTTTTAAGTAGTAATGAAATCAGTGAAGTTTTTTGATCTCTATGAAATACCCCATGTTCAATTGCAAAATTAAATGAGTTAAGCATAGGTATCCCTACCAAATCCCAAATTTCTAAATATAATTCAGGGGGGAGACCAAAAAAATTGCCGCGCTGGTGGAAACAACACAAGACTGTGTCGCGACTGTCAAGAGCATCTCAGTGTTTAGTGTCCAGCAGCAGCAGAGAGCCGTCAGCGCAGCTGAAGAGTTCTGCTTCAAATACAGGCAATAAAGCTTGCCATAAAGCCCCAGCAAAAGTAATTACCATGAATGTGTCAGGGGGAAATAGTAAGGAGATATTTGAATTATTTACTAATAAACTAGTGTTTTCTGTGTCAGTGTCGCAAAGATGAAGAATCAGATGATGATCCTGACTCGCCATCCCCTCATTAGACGCGCCTTTAGAGAGAACTGCATCTTCACGGATTATAATGAAAGAGTTTTTGTTTTCGATTTGATTTATTTCGTTAAGTAGTAATTTAAAGCTTTCTATAGAGATCATGTCTGTGAGTCATGTATTCGCTGACTTTCGGTTCATTTTTGTGAAGTGCTCCTGTTCAAGACGAGACGGCACATCATTATTTTCTTTATTTTATAAAATTATTTTATATAGTCAGGGCTCTAGACTGTGACCAAAATGACAATTTTTTTTGAGAGTGTGCGAGTAAAAATTTGACGTGGTCACACTTGTGCTAGTGCATGGTCTGCGCTGCTCCAAAAACGCGCGCTCTGCCAGCCGCAGCACATTGTAGCAGGAGAAAGATTTCACTGATCAGGTGCAAGCGCTTCAGTAGAGCCTGGTTTCACACCGCACGCATAAACAGAGCAGAGGCGGCGCGTATGCAGAGCGAAAGCAGCGCGCCCATTGTGCTTTCACTCGGTGCATCAGCACAAGCGCGAAGGTGCGCGAAGCGGACGGAGCGCAACGGAGGATTTGGTTTTCAAACTAAAGTAAAAGACCGCTTCTTAAACCAGAGAAGGTGAACATTTTGGTATTCTTGTAGAGAAAACATGCAAGTCTTGTCAGCGACAGCCAGTTTAGTTTTACTTTTTGTTTTCATTTTGAAAAGCTTGCTATCTTTGCTGTTTACCTCACGTTACACTATGGAGGCTTTCCTTATTTTTTTTATATTATTATTATTTCATTCCTCAGTGTTTGCTAAACATTCTGTTATGTATTAGTCGGTATAATACAGCATGTGATGTGTCCTATGCCATACCTCCTCTTATTCGTTTTTGTTAATAAATGTTATGTAAGCTAGTTTGTCATTGTAACGTACTGTTTTATTGTTGTTGTGCTTTTTAATTAAGAATAACAATGAATCCATCTTTTGTTTTAGTCTTAAAAAGTGAAAGGATAGAAAAGTATAGATATAAGCAAAACAGACCATTATCTTTTCTTGTAAAGCGTGACACCAAGATTGTGAAAGTGAAAGCAAAAAGAGGAATTCCTGTCACAAAATTTTAATTACAAATAATACTGATGAAAAAGAACGGGTTGAATGTTGAACACATTCGTTACCATATAACTATAAACTATGATAAAAGTTCATCAGCATGCATTGATTAATCAAATGTTGTATCAAAAAAAATTATAAAAATTTGGGCCAAATGATGTGCTGGTGCGGCCAACTGAGAAAGTTAGTCGCACAAGTGTGACCAGTGGGAAGAATGAGTCTAGAGCCCTCATATTTTATAAAAGGTTTTGTAAAGTAGACCCTTTACAGTTCCGAATGATGTATTACTCTTACTTTTATGAGCAAAAATTACTGCAAGTTGTTTCCATTGAAAAAAATGCAATTGATTGCACTGGTGCCTCCATGTCCTGCGCTTTAACTTCCACTCTCCGCACAAACTATTAATAATAATAATAATTTGTTACATTTATATAGCGCTTTTCTGGGTACTCAAAGCACTTTACATAGAAGGGGGGATCTCCTCAATCACCACCAGTGTGCAGCATCCACCTGGATGATGCGACGGCAGCCATATTGCGCCAGAACGCCCACCACACACCAGCTACAGGTGGAGAGGAGACAGAGTGATGAAGCCAATCAGTGTATGGGGATGATTAGGAGGCCATGATGGACAGAGGCCAATGGGCAAATTTGGCCAGGATGCCGGGGTAACACCCCTACTTTTTTTCGAAGGACATCCTGGGATTTTTAATGACCACAGAGAGTCAGGACCTCGGTTTAACGTCTCATCCGAAAGACGGTGCTTGTTGACAGTATAGTGTCCCCATCACTATACTGGGGTGTTAGGACCCACATAGACCACAGGATGAGCACCCTCTGCTGGTCTCACTAACACCTCTTCCAGCAGCAACCTAGTTTTCCCTGGAGGTCTCCCATCCAGGTACGGACCAGGCTCAACCCTGCTTAGCTTCAGTGGGCAACCAGTCTTGGGCTGCAGGCTGATATTGGATGCAGCGCACATTTATCTAGGTTTAACGATAAAACATTGTTATATGCTTGAACTGTTTTAGTATATCTATAGATTTTATTTTAGGCAAATCGTGATGATTTGAGAAGGCTAAATTGATCAAACATAGGCTATGATCAGCTCACTGTCTGCCGCTGGCCGCTTGGTCGTTACTTTAAGAAAGAAAAACTTATTTAACTAACAAAAAAAATGCTCCAAACGTTTTTCTAAATTAACTTTATAAAAAAAACTAAACGAAATATTATCACTTTGCCATAACATACAAAACTGAACAATTTTAATAGCTGAAACAGTATAATCTGATTTGGGAGAAGGGGAAAAAAAGATGGGCTCGGGAATGCAATCGCGATTTCTACCGAGGGGGATATCCCTCGGTATATCTCCAAACCCCCACCCCCCCAGAATCCGTAGCGGCGCCCTTGGCCACAGGATTCCTGGTGACCTGATCATCCGATGATTTTATTGCGCTAATATATGCCTTAGACTCGCATTCTTTCAGCCTAAGGGCCAATAAATGACTAGGTCTCTCTGATTCAAAATAATATTTTTGCCTAGTCCTATGTAAAATAAATTCCGCCTTTGAGTGTGAAAGTAAATCATATTCTTCTTTTAAAGAGGACAGCTGTGTAGCCTGTTGCTCAGTAAAATGTTGTTTTTGTAGGTTTTGTAATGTTTGGATTTTATTTTCTAATTGTGTAAATTGGTGAGTTTTCGCTTTGGCAAGAGTAGAAGAGGAAGATATAAAGAAACCTCATATAGCACACTTAGTCGTTTCCCACAGTATTTGAGGATCCACATCAGAGGGCATATTCATTTCAAGAAATTCCTTTATATATTCTTTTAGAGAAGTAATGAAAGTCTGATTACTTAATAATGATATGTTAAAGCGCCATCTAGGGGACTTGGCTTTAACATCGGAAAGAGGAACACTGCACAACACAGCAGAATGATCAGATAATAAAATTGGTAATATAGAGATGGAGGAATTAGACGAAATTAAAGATGGGCTGAGAAATATGTAATATTAATATATAACTATCCTAGAGAAAGTCTTGTCTATTAGAAAAAAAAGTGAAGTCCTTAGCTTTAGTATTCTGAATTCTCCAAAGATCGATTAAGTTAAGCTCAGTGATAAATTTATTCAGTAATTTAGAGGATGGATTGGCTGTTGTATCAGATTGAGATTTATCTAAAGCAGGATTTATGACAGCATTAAAATCACCACCCACCACTAGAGGGCAATCAATCTCCTCAAGTAGAGTTTTGGAAATCTGTGTAAGGAATGCACTGTCTGTCTCATTCGGACCATAAATAGAGACCAATGCTAACCTATTATTATATATTTTGCATCGGATAAAAACAAATCTACCCTTCTCATCACTACCAAGGTGTTCAATCGTTAAATTTAACTTCCGGTTGACAAGGATAAGCACCCCCTTAGTTTTATTTTGAGCGCAGGAAAAAGCTATTAATTTGTAATATTTATTCTGGAAACGTGCCACGTCAGATTGTTTTAAATGTGTCTCTTGAATTAGGGCACAGGAGATAGATTTACGGTGTAAATATTCTAACACACAGGTTCGTTTAACAGCAGAATTTAAACCATTCACATTCAGTGATAAAATATTTAGAGTATGCATTGAATATTCATAATCCCAATTCAGTATTCAATAAAAAAAAAAACAGAAGCACTTCCATTCTGTAAATAACATGTAAATGCTGATGTGCATTTTAGATACCAAACCTCCTAGATTAAAAATCCCTTTAGAAATAAGGTAAAATAAATAGAAGTATAAATGTCTGTTGTAACAAACAAAAACAACATAAAAACATGAACAACTGACAACCATAAACGAGAAACAACTCAGAACGCACATTACCGAGAACATAGGTCTGACTGAGCAACAAAAATTTGTGATGGTTCGTGACCGATCCACTCCAACGCAAGACATGTCTCCCGAAAGGCTCACACAGCCAAACAAATATATTTTTTAATTAAACCTACTCTACATTAGTCCCCTCCAAAAAAGAAAAAAAGGAGTGTCAGTCTTACCAGCAAAGAGATCGTTGTACCGGATATATAGGGACAACATCCCAGTAGAAGAGAGGAGAGAAGAAAAAGCAAAAAATAGGTTTAGCAAGCGTCCATGTTCATCCTGCCATCATCCCCTCCTGGGCAGCTAGGACCATGTCCATCCCGGCCAACAAGCCCCTCCCGCCAGGCCGGAGAAACAGCGGCCGCTGCTCCCCTGTCGTCCCTCCGCAGAGCTGCGGCATACGTTCTCCGCTGAGACAGGGAGCTGACAAAATTTGTTTTGTGAAGAGAATCGAAGCTCCTCTGCTCACCCCTGTGCCGTAGTTTAATTACCGCCGGATAGATGAGGAAGGGCTGGAGACCAAACGCTGTCATCATCTTCAAAACTGGACCAAATGTCTTTCTCCTGATCGCTGTAGCTGGACTAAAGTCGGGAAAAAATAGCAGTGTGACATTGTTCTGTGCGCATTTCACCGGATAAGCCTGCCTGGCACCTTTCAGGATTTCTGATCTGTCATGCCATCTTAGTACACGGAAGATGAGAGTGTGCGGCCGATCGGAGCCCCTCCCTCCATCATACACGCGATGCGCCCAATCAATCTCAATGTCACGGCCCCTCAAGGAAGGAATCCACTTGGAAAGATTAGCTCTGAGGAAACCAGCTGCGTCTGGACCCTCCATCCCTTCTGGCAGCCCCACCAGTCTTACGTTGTTCCTTCTTCTCGTCATCTTCTTGTCATCTTCTCGTTGAGTCGCTCCAGCTGATCCTTTAAGTCCGTGACTGTCCTCTTATCTTCACGTGCCTCTGCCTGAACAGAATCAACGCGGTCACGTGTCTGCTTCGTCTCGGTAACTATGGTATCAAAATCCTCTCTTAGCTCTTTAACAGACTTGTTGGTCGCTTGTATGTCCTCACGCAGTTCGCGCAATGCTGGAATCAGCACCGAGACCGTCGCATCTCTTACTGCTGAATTCACAACCGAATTCAAAGTGCTTTGCTGCTCTTTAAATGCTAGTTCAATGCGGTTAGCAATAGGCTCGTCGAGGTCTTCTCTGGAGATGGCTGAATCTCTGAATTTTTTCTTCATTGGCGATTGCTCAATCTCTCTTTTCCGATCCCCTTTGTCTGCCTTAGCACTCATGATGGGTCCAATGCAGAGTGGTTTAAGTTTTACTGACAGGATCGTAAAATATGTGGCAAAGTGAGCAGAGCGAAATACTAAGCCTGCATCGCCGTCAAAGGGTCACGTGATCCCCCAAAGCAGACACTGCTTTGAAAAAAGGCACTGTAGTGTCTTGCTTAGGATCATCTCGTAATGAGTCACACATTTAACTAATGATTTAATCATACAGTGCAAACATTATTGTTCTTAATATGCAATACAGAAATATTAAACTATCGAAATCAGTGAGCAGCTGCATTTTTAGCTTTCACAACATACTTTTATTAGCTTATTCATAGGTTAAAGGTATATGTTCATTGCAGTGACTTTGATGATTAAAAAAAAGACAACTAAAGGCCTGTTCGGACGGGACTAGTTTTACAGGGGGTCGTTAGAGAAATTTGTGTTTCACAGACGTACTTGGTGATTTTAATCCCGTCCGAATCTGCCACGTCTGTGTTTTTCTCACACAATCATTCCAGATAATAATTCCAGAGCAAATTACCTACTGTTATTCAGCAAACTCAGTGATCCTCTGAGAAAACTAATCCCGTCCAAATGCAAATGTCTCAGTGATTCTCAGCGATATTTTTTTCCACAACGCATTTCCTTTTGTGTTTTGTCCAATGTGAATTACCGTAGACGCTCTTACCACGTACATGTTTGATATATTTGCCTCCCGGCAAAGAAATAAAAAAATAACAATAATAAAATCAAGAGCTAGATCACGTAAACTGTTAAGACTGGCTATTGTAATATCAGAATCAGGTAAGATTACTCACGTTCATTTCTGCACTCTTTGCGAAAATTATGAAAAAATTACAAAATTTACCTTTATGAAAATTAAACATGGGTTTACTACATAGAAATAAAAAATACAAAAAATAGTTAAACTAAAGTAACCACACATTAACATGGTGTTGCTATATTAGCCATTTATAGAATAATGAGAATAATGAATATCTTACTGATTGTAAGTGATTAATAAGTGAAGTCATGATGATGTTAAGAGGCTGAGTTTGAGTTTAGGAGCCTGATGGCCTGGGGGAAAAAACTCCTCCTAAGTCTCTCAGTTTTTGCCATCAGGCTACGGAAGCGCTTACCAGATGGCAGCGGAGTGAAAAGACAGTTACCAGGGTGATTTGAGTCCTTGATGATTTTGACAGCTCTGCTTTTGCAGCGTTTGAGGTAGATGTCCTGCAGGGAGGGTAGAGCAGACCCTGAGATGCGCTCAGCTAAGCGCACAACTCTCTGCAAGGCTTTGCAGTCTTGACTGGAACTGTTTCCATACCACACTGAGATGCACTGAGTCAATACACTTTCTATGGTCCCTGAATAGAAAGTTTTCAGGATTGTTGGCAAGACCCTGAATTTCCTCAGCTGTCGCAGATGGTACAGTCTTTGCCTGGCTTTCTTAACCTGTGTTTGAATGTGGAGTAGTCCAAGTCAGGTCCTCGGAGATGTTTACACCGAGGTACTTGAAGCTGCTTACCCTCTCCACAGGGGTCCCACTGATCATAAGAGGAGTGTAGGGCCGCAGGTGTCTCTTCCTGAAGTCCACAATCAGCTCTTTGGTTTTGCTCACATTCAGAGAGAGACAGTTGTCCTGGCACCATGATGTAAGTCCCTCTACCTCATCCAAGTATGCGGTCTCATCATTGTTGGAAATGAGGCCCAGAACCACAGTATCATCAGCAAATTTGATAATAGAAGTGGAGCTGTGAGAGGACACGCAGTCATGTGTGTAGAGAGAGTAGAGCAGGGGACTCAGGACACAACCCTGTGGGGCTCCTACGTTCAGGGTGATGGAGTTTGAGGTGAACTGGCCTACCTTCACCACTTGAGGTCTGCCGATAAGGAAGTCTTGAATCCAGTCGCAGAGTGAAGAGTTTAGGCCGGGGTCTGGGAGTCTAGAAGCTAGCTTGATGGGGACTATAGTATTGAAAGCTGAGTTATAGTCAATGAATAGCAGCTTTACATAGTTCCCATTGCTGCTGTCAATGTGTGTGAGGGAGGAGTGGAGTATGTGAGAGATGGCATCATCAGTAGATCTATTGGGGCGATAGGCAAACTGAAGAGGGTCCAAGGTAACAGGGATGGAGGAGCAAATGTGGCTCTTTACGAGTCTCTCAAAAACCTTCATGACTATTGATGTGAGGGCAACTGGATGATAGTCATTCAGGCAAGAGGGTTTATTGTTCTTAGGCACAGGGATGATGACAGATTTTTTAAGAAGGTGGGAACCACAGAGGTAGAAAGGGACTCATTAAAGATAGAAGTGAACAAACCAGCAAGCTGATCAGCGCAGGACCTCAGAACACGGCCAGTAATCCCGTCAGGTCCGGCCGCTTTCCTGACGTTCACTCTCTTAAGGGCCCTTCGAACCTCGTCCTCCAACACGGTGATCACATGATTATCACTGCTCTGCCTGCTGCTTCCTGACACGCTGATCGGCAGAGTCGCGCTGCCGCCATTGCATTCAAAGCAGCCGTAGAAGGTGTTTAACTCGTCGGCCAGCAACGGATCTATTCTCACCTCTGCGGAGGATTTATTTCCAAAGGCACAAATGGTCCTCAGTCCCTGCCACATGCTTCGAGAGTCATTGAGCTGAAAATGAGACTCAATTCTCTCCCTGTATCAGAGTTTGGTGGCTCTTACTGCACGTCGGAGAAAATAGCACGATGCTTTGTACTCGCTCATGTTCCCTGACAAAAGACCGGCATTTTATGCGGCAGTGCGTTTGTTAACCGCATCACGGATTGTTCTGTCCACCCACGGTTTCTGATTTGGGAAGGTCCTTACAGTTATCGTTTCTGTAGCTTGCTCGGTTAGTGTATTTACAAAGCTTAATGCTACATCTGTGAACTCGCTGACGTCAGATGAACTCGCCCGGAACATGTCCCAGTCGACGTCATCAAGAGCCGCCTGTAGCATAGCTTCTGAGTGGGAGGACCAGCATGTCACTACTCTCTTCACCGGGGGTTCCTGAGCGAGCCTTTGTTTATATTCCGGTGTGAGGAAAATGGCGGCATGGTCCGATTTGCCAAAAGCCGGTAGTGAGCGGCCTTTGTAGGCATTTTTAAACTGAGAGTAGCAATGATCCAGTGTATTCGGTCCTCTAGTCGGACAGGATACATGTTGATGAAAGTTCGGCATGACCTGCCTGAGGTTGGCTTTGTTAAAGTCCCCCGCGATGATAAAGGCAGTGTCAGGATGATTGTTAATGTAGCCGCTGAGCACATCGTGAAGCTTAGACAAAGCCAAGCCGGTGTCTGCCTGTGGTGGAATGTAAACAGCAGTAACGATGATCGAAGAAAACTCACGGGGCAGATAGAATGGGCGGCAGATAATGGATAGATGTTCCAGATGAGGCGAGCAGGAGTGCGACAGAGAGGAGATATTCCTGGGGTCACACCATTCCTTGTTAATCATGAAACACACTCCTCCACCTTTGGATTTACCGGCCTCGACTGTTCTGTCCATCCGTAAAACAGAAAAGTTGTCAGACGGCATTACAGCAGTGTCCGGAACCGAGGGCGTGAGCCATGTTTCAGTCAAACAAATGATGTTACAGTCCCTTATGTCCCATTGGAAACTTATCCTGGCTCTAAGATCGTCCATCTTATTCTCCAAGGATTGGACATTAGCGAGCAGAATGCTCGGTAAAGAAGGACTGTGAGCCCTTTTCCTCAGTCTGTTGCGAATACCAGCGCGTCTTCCACAGTGTTTCTTGATCCGTCGCCTCTGGTGGCCATTGTTCTCCTCCGCGTTCCGAAGAATCTCGAGAGGCCACGATGGATTCGGGGATAAAGTGACCTGAAACAGGTTAGTGTAGCGGTGTCCAATGTCCAAAAGTGTTCCTTTGTCGTAAGTGATCAGTGCAGACGTTATGTGTGTAAAAAGAGAAAGCAAAAGTAAGTAAAAAAGTAAATAAAAGCACAATCTAATCTGTTGCACCGATGATCTTTGCAGCCGTGTTCACTGTCCGCTGGAGGGTCTTTTGGTCAGCAGCACTGCAGTTCCCGTACCAGACAGTGATGCAGCTGGTCAACACACTCTCAATGGTGCCCCTGTAGAATGTGGTGAGGATGGGTGGTGGGAGACTTGCTCTTTTCAGCCGGTGGAGAAAGTGTAGGCACTGTTGTGCCTTCTTTGAGAGTGACATGGTGTTGGTGGTCCAGGTGAGATCCTCCGTGATGTGCACCCCTAGGAATTTAGTGCTGCTGACTCTCTCCACAGTCGAGCTGTCGATGGTCAGTGGGGGGTGGTCAATGGAGTTCCTCCTCCTGAAGTCCAACACAACCTCCTTTGTCTTCTACACATTGAGGGACAGATTGTTAGCGCCACACCATTCAGCTAGCTGTGCCACTTCCTCTCTGTAGTGCGTTTCATCGTTGTTGCTGATGAGACCTACCACTGTTGTGTCATCAGCGAACTTGATGATGTGGTTGGAGCTGAACTTGGCAGTGCAGTCGTGGGTCAGCAGCGTGAAGAGCAGCGGGCTGAGCACACAGCCTTGTGGGGCACCTGTGCTCAGTGTGGTAGTGCTCGAGATGTTGTGGCCGACACGGACTGAGGTCTTCCGGTTAAAAAGTCCAGGATCCAATTACAGAGGGAATTGTTAAGGCCCAGCAGGTTTAGTTTATTTATGAGCTGTTGTGGGATTATTGTGTTGAATGCCGAGCTGAAGTCAATGAACAGCATTCTAACATAGGGGTCTTTATTTTCTAGGTGGGTAAGAGCCAGGTGGGGGGTGGAGGAAATTGCATCGTCCGTAGAGCGGTTTGGACGGTATGTAAACTGTAGCGGATCGAGTGTATTGGGGAGGCTGGTTTTGATTTTTTTTGCATGACTAACCTCTCAAAACACTTCATCATGATTGGAGTCAGTGCTATGGGACGGTAGTCGTTTAGACAGGACACAGGTGATTTCTTTGGTACCAGTATGATTGTTGTGGATTTGAGACATGTGGGGACGACTGCCTGGCTCAGCGAGGTGTTGAAGATATCTGTTAGGACATCCGTCAGCTGTGCAGCACAGTCTTTCAGTAAGAACTCTAGCTGCTGCATTTTGGACCAACTGTAGTTTGTTGATCAAGCGTGCAGAACAACCACCCAGTAAAGCATTACAATAGTCTAACCTTGAGGTCATAAATACATGAATTAGCATTTCTGCATTTGACGTTGAGAGCATAGGTCGCAATTTAGATATGTTTTTGAGATGGAAAAATGCAGTTTTACAGATGCTAGAAACATGGCTTTCAAATGAAAGATTGCTATCAAACAACACACCTAGATTCCTAACTGATGAAGAAGAAGAATTGACAGAGCAGCCGTCAAGTGTTAGATAGTGTTATTACATGTGGGGTTTTTAGGTCCGATAATTAACACCTCTGTTTTTTTCAGAATTTAGCAGTAAGAAATGACTCATCATCCAGTTTTTTATATCGACTATGCATTCCGTTAGTTTCTCAATTTGGTGTGTTTCACCGGGCCGTGAAGAAATATAGAGCTGAGTATCATCAGCATAACAGTGAAAGCTAACACCATGTCTCCTGATAATATCTCCCAAGGGTAACATGTAAAGCGTGAAAAGTAACGGCCCTAATACTGAGCCTTGAGGTACTCCATACTGCACTTGTGATCGATATGATACCCCTTCATTCACTGCAAGTAACGGATGGCAGTCAGATAAGTACGATTTGAACCATGCTAAGGCACTTCCACTAATGCCAACAAAGTTTTCTAGTCTATTTAAAAGAATGTTGTGGTCGATGGTGTCGAACGCAGAGCTAAGATCCAGTAGAACTAATAAAGAGATACAACCACGATCAGATGATAGAAGCAGATCATTTGTAACTCTAATGAGAGCAGTCTCAGTACTATGATACGGTCTAAATCCTGACTGGAATTCCTCACAGATATCATTTTTCTCTAAGAAGGAATATAATTGTGAGGATACTACCTTTTCTAGTATCTTTGACAGAAAAGGGAGATTTGAGATCGGTCTGTAATTAACTAGATCTTTGGGGTCAAGTTGTGGTTTTTTATTGAGAGGCTTAATAACAGCCAATTTGAAGGTTTTGGGGACATATCCTAATGACAATGATGAATTAATAATAGCCAAAAGAGGATATATGACTTCTGGAAGCAGCTCTTTTAGTAGTTTAGATATTTTATTTTGACTTTTTATTTTTTTGGTATTGCTGCTACATGACAACCATGTACAACCTGTTTGCACATTCCTCTCTTGTACATTCCTGCTTATCCTAATATTTGCAATTTTTATATATTTTATATTTTGTTCTTTATATCTTATTCCTTACTTATTTCATTTTATGTATATTTCCTCTGTGTTTGTATTCTATAATATTTGCACTGTTCATGGAGCGGACCTGACTCACATCTCACTGCTGGTTATATACTCCCTATATAATCGTGTATGTGACAACTAAAAATCTTGAATCTTGAATCGAAGGAATAGGGTCTAACATACATATCAGAATATCAGAATAAGCTTTATTCGCCAAGTGTGCGCAAACACACAAGGAATTTGTTGTGGTTTTTAAGAAGCTCTTGGTACATACATGCATACCATACATACATACATACATACATACATATATACATACATATCTGACATGAGAACAGAACATTTAAATAAGACTTAACAATAATAATAATAATGTGTATGAATCTGGAACAGAAGATTTATGTACAGATTTGTGCCTTATTTACTCTATATATACAGCTGTATAGAAAATTATGCATACATATTTACATAGTACTAGAGAGAGAGTAAATAATTAGAGATGGGGGATGAATTACAGGCATGAATTACAGAACACAGGTAATAATTCCTGTGTTAGTTGTTTAGGCTGGAGATGGCATGGGGTAAAAAAACTGTTTTTATGCCTACATGTTCTATTGCACAGAGATCTGTAGCATCTGCCTGAAGGGAGAAGCGCAAACAGTTCGTGTCCAGGGTGAGAGGGGTCTGTGATGATGTTACCTGCTCATTTCTTCACTCTGGAGTAGTACAAGTCCTGAAGGCTGGGCAGGTGCACACCAATGATCCTTTCTGCTGTCCTAACTGTCCGCTGCAGTCTTCTTGTATCTGATTTGCTGGCTGACCCAAACCATACAGTTATAGAAGAGCACAAAACCGACTCAATAACAGCAGAGTAAAACTGTGTCATGTGCACCTGTGGCAGGTTGAACTTTTTCAGTTGACGAAGAAAGTACATTCTCTGCTGGGCCTTTTTCATGATGGAGTCGATGTGAGTGTCCCACTTCAGGTCCTGAGAGATGGTGGTTCCCAGGAACCTGAATGACTCCACTGCATTCATAGTGTTGTTCATGATAGTGAGTGGGGGGAGAGCTGGGGGGTTTCTCCTGAAGTCCACGATCATCTCCACAGTTTTGAGCGTGTTGAGCTCCAGGTTGTTTAGACTGCACCAGACAGCCAGCTCCTTAACCTCCTGTCTGTAAGCAGACTCGTCACTGTCCTGGATGAGGCCGATGAGTGTGGTGTCGTCTGCAAACTTCAGGAGTTTGACAGAGGGGTCTTTAGAGGTGCAGTCGTTGGTGTAGAGGAAGAAGAGCAGTGGGGAGAGAACACAACCCTGAGGAGCTCCAGTGCTGATGGTGCAGGTGTTGGATGAGAATTTTCCCAGCCTCACTAGCTGCTGCCTGTCTGTCAGGAAGCTGGTGATCCACTGACAGATGGAGGTGGGGACGGAGAGCTGTGTCAGTTTATTCTGAAGGATGATGGTGTTGAAAGTGGAGCTGAAGTCCACAAACAGGATCCTTGCATAGGTCCCTGGTTTGTTCAGATGTTGGAGGATGTAGTGCAATCCCATGTTGACTGCATCATCCACAGACCTGTTTGCTCGGTAAGCAAACTGCAGGGGGTCCAGTAATGTCCTTCAGGTGAGCCAACACGAGCCTCTCAAATGACTTCATCACCACAGATGTTAAAGCAACAGGTCTGTAGTCATTAAGTCCTGTGATTTTTGGTTTCTTGGGTACAGGGATGATGGTGGAGCATTTGAAGCAGGAGGGGACTTCACACAGCTCCAGTGATCTGTTGAAGATCAATGTGAAGATGGATGATAGCTGAACAGCACAGGCTTTGAGGCAGGCTGGAGAGACACCATCTGGGCCTTTGGCTTTCCTTATCTTCTGTCTCCTGAAGACTTTGCTTACATCATCTTCACAGATCTTGATTACAGGCTGAGAAACAGTAGGGGGAGGGAAGGGGAGGGTGTTGATGGCTGTGTTGTGGAATGGTCAGAGTGGGTGTGGGGTGTCAGACCAGGCTTTTGTTTTTGAAACCTACAGTAAAAATTGTTCAGGTCTTCAGCCAGTTGTTGATTGGCCTCAGTGCTGGGGGGAGGGGTCTTGTAGCTGGTAATGGCTTTCAGGCCTTTCCACGCTGATGTAGAGTCGTTACTTGAAAGCTGTTTATTTAGCTTTCCAGTGTAGTTTTTCTTTGCCACTCTTATCTCTCTATTCAGTGTGTATTTGGCCTGTTTGTACAAGGCTTTTTCCCCACTCCTGTAGGCGTCCTCTTTGGCCTGGCGAAGCTGTTTGAGTTTTGTACTGAACCAAGGTTTGGCATTGTTAAATGTTAAATAAGTCCTGGTGGGTACACACATGTCCTCACAGAAACTAATGTAGGATGTCACGGTGTCAGTGAGCTCATCCAAATCATTAGCTGCAGCCTCAAAAACACTCCAATCAGTAAGTTCGAAGCAGGCTTGTAGATCCTGCTCTGCTTCAACAGTCCATCTCTTTACAGTTCTTAAGACAGGCTTAGAAGATTTAAGTTTCTGCCTATAGGCTGGTAGAAGATGAACCAAACAGTGATCAGAGAGTCCCAGCGCTGCACGGGAGACAGAGTGGTATCCATCCTTTAAAACAGTGTAACAATGGTCCAGTATATTGCTGTCCCTGGTGGGGCATGTGATGTGCTGTCTGTATTTAGGCAGTTCGCGTGTGAGATTAGCTTTGTTAAAATCACCGAGAATTACAATGAAAGAGTCCGGGTAACGCTGCTCTGTGTGTGTGATTTGGTCGGCCAACAGTTCTAGCGCCGCACTCACACGCGCGTCAGGAGGAATGTACACACTCACCAGAATAAACGAGGAAAACTCCCGCGGCGAATAAAAAGGCTTACAGTTGATAAAGAGAGCTTCCAAGTTTGGGCAGCACATCTTCTTTAAAACTGTCACGTCTGTACACCAGCCTTCATTGATATAAAAACATAATCCACCGCCTCTCGTTTTCCCCGATGATTCGGTGACTGAAGTTTGTCTGATTTATTTGCAAAGGAGCGGAGATTCGCCAGGTGAATACTCGGCAGCGGAGTCCTTAAACCGTGCTGTCTGGATTTCACGAGCGCACCAGCGCGCTTCCCTCGCTTGCGTCGCCTGGAGCGCTTGTATAGGAACGCAGCTCCTCCGACTAAAATGTCCAGTAAAACGTCTGAATGTTCAAACGTCGGCAAAAGGTTATCTGGTGTGCTATTTCTTATGTCCAAGAGTTCGTTTCTAGTGAAGCTGATCGGAAAAACGTTGCTTAAGACAGGACAAACAAACAAAAACAGAAAAAGTACCAACGAGCAACAAACCGAAGCAGCCATGTGTGGCGCCATCAAATTAGAGGGATGTTATACATGTTGTTGGTTTAGCTGATTTAACAAGTTTATACAATTCTTCCTCTCCTATAGTAGAGAATGAGTGGAATTGTTCCTCAGGGGATCTATAGTGCATTAACTGATGCGATACTGTAGCTGACAGCTGCATGGTTACAATTTTATCTCTGATAGTATCGATCTTGGAAGTAAAGTAGTTCATAAAATCATGTTTTATATCATATGCTGTGCTCCTGGGAAATGCCAACACCTGTTGATGCTTTATTTTTCGTTAATTTAGTGACTGTATTGAATAAATACCGGGGGTTATGTTTGTTTTCTTCTAGAAGAGACGAAAAGTAATCAGATCTAGCAGTTTTTAATGCTTTTCTGTAGGATAGGATACTTTCCCGCCAAGCTTTATGAAATACCTCTAGTTTTGTTTTCCTCCAGCTGCGCTCCATTTTCCGGGCTGCTCTCTTTAGGGTGCGACTGTGCTCATTATACCACGGTGTTGGACTCTTTTTCTTAATCTTCTTTAACCTGTTAGCCTGCACCAGGACGCCGGCGCACTGAACGATCGTTGTTTGAACATGTGGTCGTTTGTGAATAGATTAAATGAAACGGGACAATGTTAATCTCGACAAACTATATATCATTCTGAATGTCTAAACCTCAAGCATCGACGAAAGATCGCTGTTTTCGATAGAAAGCTTATAAGGAATGTATTTGCTAAATTTGTGAAAGCAGTACACATCAAAACATTTATAAAAAAACGCAGTACATACCAGATTCATCCTGATAATGAGACACAAACGCATCCACTGCTGTAAATCCCAGTTTAGTTTGAGAGATAAGGGTCCACAGAACAACATTCCATCAAGAACTTTTAGTCCAAAGAAACAATAACGTTGTAATTTGGATCGTTATTCCTTTGTGTATGTTTCATTTCTTCAGGGAGAGTTATTGTTTGTGTCCGTTATGGAATAAATTACGCTCAAAAACAGCATCTTGGTGGTAAAAAACATCACACTTTTGTAGCATACAGTCTCACAGACAGAATGAGACCATCCAAAAAAAAAAAGTTAAAGATACGCTGAAGATTGTTTATTTGAATTCTGGCGCTCCCTCGTGACGGCGTATGACGCCCTGTCATCTGATGGGGGCGTAACTTAGCGATCGTTTTTTTTGCCAAATAAACCTTTTTTTTTTTTTTTTCAACATTTTTCATATATGTTTGCGTGTTTTGTGGGGAATGTGACTGTATCTGTATGATTACCATCTGTATGGCCGCTAATCAGCGTGTAATTGCTGAATGTTGACAGCTATCATGTAGAGCTGCACGATTAATCATTAAAAGATCGCAATCTCGATTCAAATACCCACACGATCTAATTTCTGAATGACAACGATTCGCCCGTGTCTATTAAAACTTTGAAAAAATCATACCGGAACATTCAAATTTGCATTCGCGCTGCTGCTGATCCAGAGAGCAGACAGTTAACATGTTAAGGTAAGAAAAAGCTTCACAAACAGTCTTTTCAACTACACAGTATTATTTCTGTCTTACAGTCATTCATAGAAATACTGGGATAAAAGTTTATAGTTCGGCTACAAACATTGATGTCTATGGTAGTGATCAAAATAGAGCCACTAATCTTTTGAAAGCAACTGGCGCTTCAAATAACATTTGTGTCGATTGCATCATTTCGCCACTAGGTGGCGACAAGTGACTGTTAAAAAATGTATTTGTTATTGAATCATTCATTCGAGATTCATTCAAAAACACTGATTCATCCATTAATGAAATAAGTGAGGTATGAGTGAGTCATTGAATCATTAATACAAACCAATTTTTCATCATTTTAATTCTAAAAGTTGGTGTATTAAATACACTATATTTTAAATACATATACCCCGGGTTTCACAGACAAGGCTTAAGCCTAGTCCTAGACAAAAATGTAAATCTGAGCTGTTTCAACTGAAAGAAACTCGCATTGACTGATCTTAAAATATATCAGTGCCTTTGCTTTGTCTCAAGATGCACACCAGTAATGTTTTTTTCTAAGCATGTTTATAAAAATTGCTTAAATGTCTTAATTGAACTATGATCTAATCCTGGCTTAGTCTAAGCCCCGTCTGTGAAACCTGGCCATACTGTATTATATATTAAAATGTTTAATAATTCATTTAAATTAAACACTTTTAAATAGACTGCAGCAATTAATATTTTGTCACACATTATTTTGTTTAGTTCAGAATCGTGGGAGAATCGTGATCTCTATTTGAGAAAAAAAAATCGTGATTCTCAATTTATCCAGAATCGTGCAGCTCTACTATCATGGTGAATGCAGTCTCTATAAAAGGCCATTATAATGTGATTATTGACTATATGGGCGGTCATCTGTATGATTACCATCTGTATAAATTATCGTCAGCATGTGATTACTTATGAGCAGCTATCTTATGTCAGGAAATCAGAGTATGTAGGCTACTTGACATTCAAAGTTTTTTTTTTTTTTTTTTTTTTCATTAGTCAAAAATTATTCTTATTGTATTTTTCTAGTGCTCAAATAAATCACTTATACGATGTCTAAGATTCTGACTACTGTTTTATAATTGAAAAACTATGTAGGAGTTTGTATAATGACTATATAGCTTGTAGAACTATTCAATACATTTGGTAAATATTTGGGAAAGTATAGGGGGGGTGGAAGTAAAATCTCAGAAAAATGGTTGCAGGAATCTACTTTTTCATGGGATCTTCTTCAGACTTGAAATATAAACTCATGAGACATGTGACTTTCAACCCATTACTTTTCTGGATTGCTCCAGGACCGATTTCATGTATTTTTATATGAAATAAAAAAAATCAGTGTGGTACAATTTTTTTCAAGGCACTTCAGTGTCTATAACTTTTTATATTTTTGAGCATTAACAACTCAGGATGATGGATACTAAAGCCCAAAAGGTCTTCTTTCCAAAGACACCAAAATTGTGTGTGTGGCACACTGAAGTCAGGAAATGTTACCATTTCAAATTATTTTCAGCTGTGATTCCCAATATGGGGGGTGCTGGCTAACAGGTTAAGCGTAAAGGAGCAACTGTATCTAAAGTGCTAGAAAAGAGAGAGTCCATAGTTTCTGTTACATCAAGTTTTTCTGCCCTATTGGATATGCTGAGGAATTGAGATAAATCAGGAAGATTACTTACAAAGCAGTCTTTTGTGCTAGAAGTGATGGTTCTACCATACTTGTAACAAGGAGTAGAATTTACAGTTTTAGCTATATGGAGTTTACACAAGACTAGATAATGATCTGAGATATCATCGCTTTGCTGCAGAATTTCAACACCACTAACATCAATTCCATGTGACAGTATTAAATCCACAGGTGTTCCTGTGGCTCAGTGGTAAAGCATTGCGTTAGCAGCGCAAAAGTTCATGGGTTCAATTCTCAGGGAACACACATACTGAGAAAAAAAATTTATAGCCTGAATGCACTGTAAGTCGCTTTGGATAAAAGCGTCTGCTAAATGCATAAATGTAAATGTAAATCTAGAGTATGATTTCGACAATGAGTAGGTCCTGAAACGTGTTGTCTAACCCCAATAGAGTTCCGAATGTCTATGAATGCTGATCCTAATGCATCTTTTTCATTATCGACATGGATATTAAAATTGCCAACAATTAAGACTTTATCTGCAGCCAGTACTAACTCAGATAGAAAATCAGCAAATTCTTTAATAAAGTCTGTGTGGTGCCCTGGTGGCCTTTATACAGTAGCCAGTACAAACATCACAGGGGATTTATCACTAACGCGTGTTTCTCTAGATAATGTTGTACACAGCACCATAACTTCAAATGAGTTATACTTAAAGCCTGCCCTCTGAGAAATACTGAGAATATTGCTATAAATTGTAGCAACACCTCCCCCTTTACCTTTTGGACGTGGCTCATTTTTATAGCAGTAATCTTGGGGGGTAGACTCATTTAAAGTAATGTATTCATCTGGTTTTAGCCATGTTTCTGTCCAGAGCAGATCTAGGTTATGATCATTAATCAAATCATTTACAAAAAGTGCTTTTGTAGAAAGGGACCTGATATTCAGTAAGCCAAGTTTTATCAATTGTTTCTGTGTATTGTAAACATTTTTTATTTGCTGAACATCAATTAAATGGTTAATCATAAATTGGTTTGGACGTTTTCTGTATTTTCTCATTCGGGGAACAGACACAGTCTCTATAGTGTGATATCTAGGTGAAGGAGTCTCTGTGTGCTGAGAATTAACTGACTTTTGTGACGTGAGGTGGCTAGAAGACGGTCGGTTTAGCCAGTCTGTCTGCTTCCTGACCTGGGCCCCAGTTAGTCAAGTACGAATTCTAAGACTATGTGCCATATTTCTAGAGAGAAGAGCGGCACCGCCCTAGGAGGTATGAACACCATCTTTATCAACAGGTCAGGTCTGCCCCAAACACTCGTCCAATTGTCTATAAAACCTATGTTATTCTGTGGGCACCACTTAGACATCCAGCCATTGAGTGACGACAGTCTGCTATGAATCTCATCACCCCGATAAGCAGGGAGGGGGCCAGAGCATATTACAGTGTCGAACATCATTAGCGCCGGCGTGGATAACAATCTTACTGAATTTACGTTTAGCATTAGCCAGCACTTTTAAATTTGCCAAGATGTCAGGCGCTCTGGCTCTCGGTAAACAATGGACTATGGTGGCTGGTGTCTCCATTTTCACGTGGCTGGTGTCTCCATTTACAATAGAATCGCCAATAACTAGAGCACTTTCGCCAGGTTTCTCAGTGGGTGCATCACTGAGTGGGGAGAACCTGTTTGATTTTCTGATCGGAACGGAAGAGTGGTGTTTTGACCCACGACTAGGCCGCCTCACTGTCACCCAGTTGCCCTGCTGCACGGGCTCTAATACCAGAACCGAACAATGTACAGGAGTCCCTGAGCTAGTCACATCCAAAGCAGTATCTACAGCCCTCACATTCTTACTGTCCTCAACTAAAGTTTGGATGCGTGTCTCTAGTTCTAAAACCTTCTCTGTCAGCCTAACTATTTCCCTGCATTTATCACATGTGAATTCCTCATCGCCGACAGACATATGTACAGTATGTCTGTACATACTTCTGCACTGGAAGCTCCTGTCACCAAGACAAATTCCTTGGTTGTGTAAATAGACCAGGAAATAAAACACTTTCTGATTTCTGACATATGTACTATTATTGCTTGGGTAAGTGTTTACTATTCAGCTTTTGTTACTGTTCATATCAATGTATAAACTTAGCTAAGGAAGACTCCAGAGCTGAAATTTAGATATGGTAATGGGCATTTAGTTTCCCAACACGGTGTAAGCGGTTAGACCAATCAGAGCAGAATAGGCACTAGAAAAGGAGGAGTTTAAAGAGAATGAGTCATTGAATGAACAATTCAGACACTGTGAGAAAAGAGGTGATGCTGTATATTATGAGGAAAAAAAATGTATGTATATTATGAGAACATTTTTTTTTACCTTGGATGTGTGTAAACCTATTGTAGGACAATTTGTTGTTTAAAATTAGTGTGAATTTAAAGGTATGAGTACAGATGCGTTATTTAGGCTATAGATTAAACTGTGAACCAAGACAGTAATGTTCATGTATGTGTATTCTTATGGTGTGCATTTGTGTAATGCCTTGTGTGGGTGTAGATCTCATGCATGAATTTGTGGATTGTACTGTGCAAATTTGTGGGAGGTTTGTTACTGTGTTTACTCCATATTTGTGCACAAATTATTGTTGTAATTAAAAAAAATGGTTAAAAGTTTATTCCCAAAACCCTTGTATAGATAATGAATGCTGGAGCAGATTCTGCTAAGGATTTAAGCAGCAGTCAAGAGGGGGATGGCGAGAAGAGGAGAAAGTCTGCTCAAGTATGTCTTTTTCAGTTTCTTTAAAAATTGTATCCTGTAAGTCCATCACATGTGGACTGGGCTGTCTTAAAAGGGTCATGAACTGAGAAATCAAAATTCCCTTGATCTTTTGATATAAGAGGTCATTGTGCTATAAAAACATTCTGTAAGTTTCAGAACTCAAAACTTTCTTGTTAGTCTAAAAACAGCTTATACTGAAGCCAGTCTGCCAAAACGACAGGTTGTGGTATGTGCCACTGTATGACGTAATAGTGTGGCTAAACCCCGCCTCCTCAGAAGAAGATCAACAGCTGTTTCGACACTACTTTTTAGCCCTGCCCACCGATTCATGCACGTAGTAGGTTTGTTTGTTTGTTTGTTTGTTTATTTTCTTCTTAACGCCATTACAGCATCTATGGCTATATTCATGGCGATAACTAGTTAATCCATACACAAGTCAATCTATACACAAGTCTGTTATACACACATGAGTCAGGGGGGACAATTTAGAATCTTCAATTCACATAACCTGCATGTCTTTGGGCTGTGGGAGGAAACCGGAGCACCCGGCGTAAACCCACGCTGACACAGGGAGAACATGCAAACTCTGGCACGTAGTAGGTAAATGACAAGAGCGGCAAACGCAGGTCTACACAGAAACCAAACGATAAACTTTATTTGATGAACTTTATTTTTAAAGAAAAGTGCCAGACTGCATCAAGTTAACTAAGTTAACATAATTAACATGTTCCTTTGTTCACTACATTTTACTGCAGATTAATTTACAAACAAAGCACAATTCGACACAGGATTTTCAGAAAGACTGAAACTAAAAGACTATGCTGTGATGACTATATTGAATCTGATGTCGCACCACACAAGTGTGAGTAACTGTTTTTATTATGTGATCATTAATGCTTTGTCTATTACAGATCGTTTGCACTGAGTATTTATGCCTTTTTCACCTAAAACACAGCAGCGTCCATCAAGGAAGGATGTAGGCTGTCAAACATAGACAGCTGTTAGCCAATCATACCAGTGGGCATTTACTTCCGAGTCTACAATCCACTACACCTATTCAAACTGAGGGTTCCGATGAGGGGGGTCAAAAACAGGACAGAAAATAGCCTGTAACTTCTAAATTATGATGCATATCTTGATGAGATTATAAGTGGACCTCAGAGAACAGTACAAAAACAAAAAAACGAAGGCAGTTCATGACCCCTTTAATGACACAAACTGGCACGTTAATCGCCTGCATGCTGAAGCCCTATGTGTTTGTTATAATGCAGGTGGCTGGCAGTGAGGAGGAGGAGAGCGAGGAGGAGGAGGAGGAGAAGGATGATTGTGGTGACATGGAGGTTTCTGATCAGGGACATATGAAAGATGAAGTATGTACTCTTACAGTGTTGTTGAGGTGTGGAAGCTCTGTGTTAGAATGTTTTACATGCAAATGAGATGCTTGCAGCAGTGAAAAAGAGCAGGATAAAGTCTGAGTCAGCATATTATTTATAAACACTTAATGCCCACTTTATTAGGTACATTTGATCAGCTGATAAATAACTGAAATATCTAATCAGCCAACCACATGACATCAACACATTGCATTTAGGCATGTAGACATGGTCAAGGTGATCTGCTGAAGTTCAAATCAGAATGGGGAACAATGGTGATTTAAGTGACTTTGAACATGGCATGGTTGTTGGTGCCAATTTGAGTATTTCATGAACTGCTGTTCTACTAGGATTTTCACATGCAACCAACTCTAGGTTTACAAAAAAAATGGTCCAAAAAAAGAGAAAATCGTATTAAAGCATATATCCATCCTGGCTTGTATCAATGGTTCAGGCTGGTGGTAAGGTAATGGTGTGGGGGATATTGCCACAGCCTACCTGAGTACTGTTGCTGACCATGTCCAACCCTTTATGACCACAGTGTACCCATCTTGTTATGATTACTTCCAGCAGGATAATGCACAATGTCACAAAGCTCAAATTATATCAAACTGATTTTTTGAAGATGACAATGGGTTCACTGTACTCAAATGGCCCCCACAGTCACCAGATCTCAATCCAATAGCACACCTTTGGGATGTGGTGGAATGAGAGATTCTAATAATGGATGTGCAGCTGTAGTGAACACCACATTCCAGTGCTGACGGGCAAGAAGACAACTTCTGGTACCAAGCCCGAGAAGGACATTACTTCTCTTTGGTCTTAACCCGTTTAATCCCAAATTTTTCACAAACATGAAAATATCCAAATGTGTCATTAGCAGTGTTGGGGAAAGTTACTTTTAAAAGTAATGCATTACAATATTGCGTTACTCCCTAAAAAAGTAACTAATTACTTTACTTTTGCATTACTTTTGCGTTACTTTTTAAATATGAGCAGGGCTTGATTGTTTGTTTTTAATATAAGTTCTATTTATAGCAAATGTAAAAGCCCTTTCACACCAAAAAGTGTAATGAATAAACCTCAGGCTGAAGGAAAAGTAAATTCACATCTGTAAAGTAGAGCGCAGGAGAAGAAGGTTCAACACTCTTCAGCAATAAAAAACAATGAAGCACAATTGTTAGTTTATCTAAAGTCATTTTTGATTATTAGTATGATTGATCTGGATCATCAAAGGTCAGCAGCAAAGACATTGGTTAATAAAATGGGATTAGATACATTTGTGTTGTTTAACATATTTAATTATTGCAGGTTTGTGTCATATTCTGAGTTTGCATTTCACTGTTTTAATTCATTTTGATGAACACTAAATCTGTTTTTTGTGAGTGGGATGAATTAATGCACATTCACATTTAGTCTAGGACTACAGTAACATTTTCACACAGCGCACTGTCAGTCAATAAATGGGAAAAAGGTAACTGGCGTTACTTTTTTGAAAAAGTAACTCAGATATTTTCTTGTAAATTAAAAAGTAATGCGTTACTTTACTAGTTACTTGAAAAAAGTAATATTATTACGTAACTTGCGTTACTTGTAATGTGTTACCCCCAACACTGGTCATTAGTAACCCTTTGAAATAATCAATAATTATTTGTGGATTTTTTTTTTTTTTTTGGAAAATTGTGTGAAAAATGATGTGAACAATTGTGACCGGTGATATAATGTGTATAATGAATTAACATATTTCTGCAGACATAATTTTTTTTATATCTTATCCCAGATATTTTAAACTGTCTAATCACACTCTAGGGTTACTATTATGCATCAAAAACCCTTATACAACATTGATAGGAAAACTGAGATACAAGACAAAAAAATACAACCATCGAAGTATTTCAAAATTGTTTCTTTATTGTAACATATATCATCAAATTTTTATATTAGTGCTACCACTATTACAACATCCATATTGTAACTTATTTGTAACATTTTGGAGCTTTGATGCAGTCATCATCTTCTCGTGGTGCAAACAGGAATTAAACTGCTCTGGTCATGTGACAATTTGCACTAACCATGTGACACTGCACATATTTAATTGAGACCCTTTAATTTTTCCAAATATGCAGGAAGTGCACTAAAACATCAGTCAGTAAGGTTTTTAGACCTTTATAAATGAAAAACTTTTTATGGTCAATATTGTGACATGTGGGATTAAATGGGTTAATGCAGTTTCTACCCTTTACCCACCAAGAGACTGTTTCCTAAGGTTTTGGTTTGTGACTGCCATAAAAATTCCTTAGGACCTCTGGATGCAGCAGCAGTGGGTGAATCAAAGAGAGATCAGAGGTCCATCCAAATCCATTCATAACTATGTTTTCAAACCTTAAAACTGATGCAAACCACATACATCTTGTACTTATTCAGAGAAATAAGTATTCTCAGGGTCAGCGATTTATATTTTAATTTATTTATTAGGATTAACACCTTGAGATACCATCTCGTTTTCGAGGGGGTCCCACAATGTATCACAATCACAACATAGTAACAAAAAACAAAACACAAATTAACATTACATCCATAAACAACACCAAACAACAAAACACAAACAATAATTGGAGGAAAAGAAAAAAAAGCACCACAACATTAAAATAATAACTAGTAGCAAATATGAAACAAAACATAATACAAAATATACCGATCAGTGAATCCAATCACAACATAAGCCACAAAATATATGTAAAAAATCAATAGCATCTTCAAAAATAACATGTACAATCCAAAGTAAAATATGATAACAAAGTTTGCTTAAACATCTTAAATGATATAATAGATCAGATATCAGCAGGTAAATTATTAAAGTCTATCGGACCTTTAAACATGAAAGCTCTTTTACCCATGTTTTTTTTTTGACACGAGAAACAAAAAAATAGGTCTGAACAGAATGCCTAACTTGATCATTTAAAGAAAAAGGTACAAAATATTGTTGTAAATAACTAGGATATTTAAAATGAATACATTTGAATATAAATTGAAGCCAGTGAATATGTCGTCTTGTGTGCAAAGATGGCCACCAGAGTACATCATACATTATACAATGATGAGTATAAAAAGAACACCCCAAAACAAATCTGCAAAGTCTATTATTGTTAGAGTTTGTTTCATGTGTGTCTTGTGTTCCCGCCTCTTGTTTCCTTATATGGTTCGTTTCATGTCATTATTAGTTAATTCAGTTTCAGGTGTGTGTGATTATGTGTTAATTACCCGGTGTATGTAAGTCCTGTCTTTTGAATTCCATTTCGTCTGGTCTACTTGTTATTCCCAGTGTGTCTACCTTGCCCTGTGTTACCCTGTCATCATTAAAGACTATACTTTGAGTTTACATCCTCGTCTGCGTGTTCCTCGTCTCTCCCTGCTGTGTGCACCGTGACAGAAGACCAGACCTAACAGTAAGCGTCGTCCCTTCACCTCGTTTTGTTTTGTTCGTTTTTTCTAGTGTGTTTCTTTGTTCCTGTGTTTTGTCCCTCATGCTCGCGGTTCGCGGGAGTTTACGCCGCCGTTCGCGGCTCTCCCATCCCGCGGTTCGCGGGTCTTCATGCCCGCCGTTCGCGGGTCTTCATGCCCGCCGTTCGCGGGAGTTTACGCCGCCGTTCGCGGCTCTCCCATCCCGCAGTTCGCGGGAGTTTACGCCGCCGTTCGCGGCTCTCCCATCCCGCAGTTCGCGGGAGTTTACGCCGCCGTTCGCGGCTCTCCCATCCCGCCGTTCGCGGGAGTTGTCGCCGCCGTTCGCGGGAGCCATCCCGCCGTTCGCGGGAGTTCACGCCGCCGTTCGGGAGTTGTCGCCGCCGTTCCCAGGAGTTCACGCCGCCGTTCGCGGATCAACCAGCCCTCAGTTCCCAGGAGATGACGCCACCATCCACGTCTAACCCTAGCCCGCCGGCCTGCCTCTGACTCAATGCCCGCCGGCCTGCCTTTGACTCAATGCCCGCCGGCCTGCCTTTGACTCAATGCCCGCCGGCCTGCCGCTGACTCAAGCCCGCCGGCCTGCCGCTGACTCAAGCCCGCCGGATTGCCGCTGACTCAAGCTCGCCGGATTGCCGCTGACTCAAGCTCGCCGGATTGCCGCTGACTCATGTCTGCTGGTCGTCGTTGGCAGGGAAAGCCAATTCACCACTTGGGTTTCACGCCGCCGTCCGCGGCCCACTTTGGTTCACGTGCCTACTACGCGGGGAAGGCCAACCCGCCATCCGCGGTCACTCGGCCCGCCGCCGGCTGGGCTTCTTCCAGCCCGCCGGCCCCCGCCGTTGGGTGGTCTAGCCAGCCGGTTATGGTCTCGCCAGCCGGTCTTGGCCGTACAGACCAGACTGTAACTTTAGGTCTTTTTAAACTGTGTTATGGTGTGTTTTTGTTTGTTTCGCCCCGGAGAGCTCCCGGTACCCCTGAGCTGCCCCATGGATTTCTTGGGGGGGGGGGTACAAGGGTCCCGGCTGTAGTGGCCGGGCCTAGGGACGAGGCCACGGCCACCAGAGACCACCTGCCTTGGCCTCCTGAGCTCCCTGCTCCTCCGGGGCCTTAGTCTGTCTGTTTCGCTCTGGAGGCCCCTTCTTGTGTATGTCTCTGTGTCGGTCCCGTGGGGTCTCCAGAGTGCCCTCCCGCCCTCCCTGGTTACTGTTACGGCACGGGACATGCCTTCCGGGAGGGGGGAGTGATGTTAGAGTTTGTTTCATGTGTGTCTTGTATTCCCGCCTCTTGTTTCCTTATATGGTTCGTTTCATGTCATTATTAGTTAATTCAGTTTCAGGTGTGTGTGATTATGTGTTAATTACCCGGTGTATGTAAGTCCTGTCTTTTGAATTCCATTTCGTCTGGTCTACTTGTTATTCCCGGTGTGTCTACCTTGCCCTGTGTTACCCTGTCGTCATTAAAGACTATACTTTGAGTTTACATCCTCGTCTGCGTGTTCCTCGTCTCTCCCTGCTGTGTGCACCGTGACAATTATATGCTGTGTTAAGAGGAGCAAGGTCTACATTTGATGCAGTCTGATAAACAACATCACAATAATCAAGGATTGGAAGTATCATTTGAGAGGCAAATTTCTTACGAACACTGTATGAAAAACTATTTCTAGATCGATGTAAAGTACTAATTCCAAAATTGATTTTATGTAGAATATGATTAATATGTGATTTAATGGAAAGTTCAGAATCAAGCCATACTCCAAGGTATTTAATAGTTTCAAGCAGAGAAGTGCCGTCTTTACATAATATAGCACAGGAACTACTTTTGGATTTAAGTTTCTGTCTAGAACCAAAAATCATAATATAAGACTTAGTTTTATTAAGCACTAATTTATTATCCAAAAGCCAATCTTGTAAAATCATACTGAAGAGATAACTGAATTTGTAAAATATCAGAATTAGATACATATATGATGGTGTCATCAGCATAGGACACTACACTTATTGAAAATGAACAGTAAATTATTAACATAAATAGGAAAAATAAGTGGTCCTATTATTGAACCTTGGGGCACACCTCTTTGTTTAACAAAAAAAAAACAGATTTATTCGCATTTAATACTACACATTGTTTTCTATTATGCAAATATGAATTAAACCACATAATTGCATTTCCAGACAGACCAATAGCATGAAGTTTATCTAAAAGTATATATCGATCAATTAAAGGTGCCATAGAATGGAAAACTGTGTTTACCTTGGCATAGTTGAATAATAAGAGTTCTGTACATGGAAATGACATACCGTGAGCATCAAACACCATTGTTTCCTCCTTATGTAAATCTCGTGAATAAAAAAGACCACTGAAAAATAGGCGAATCAGAACACAACACCGACTGTGATGTAACAGTCGGGATCACTAATAGTTACGCCCCCAACATTTGCATATACCCACCCATGTTCTAGGCCAGCCGCCAGCCGAACCATCAGAAGTTCTGCAGGTATTGTGAAGAAACAAGCGAGGACAACAGCGAAAATGGCAGATCATGGAAATATATGTTATGTTCCAGGCTGTGCAGGGGATGTGAAGTGCAGGGATAGGTTGGTGTCTGTATTCAGAAAGGCACGGAACGCAAATAACGCGTTCTAATAAAATAATGCGAGTGGCTCAAGGGGCATGGTTAGCTCCTTGCTAGCGGTAGCCTGTTACATTACAGTACATAAGATTTCACTTACCACATAAACAGAGTAAGGAGAGATGACTGAGGATGATGGCCAATGATTTACAGATCCTGAGCACCACTGACAAGCATCTGATCTTGTAAAATGTGTGGTAAGTACTGCCGCTCCATAGTATAAACAGAGTTCATGCGATCGCGAATCTCGAAAGCGAAAGTGAAAGTGAAAGTAAACGTCGATCGTGCATTTGAAAGTAGTTTCAATGACATCCTGTGACATGATATTCATCTGTATTTACATCATCTCATGCATGTAAAAGTTAAACAGTTCAGCTCACAGATGAAGACTAGGCTGTAATGCAGGCCAAAATATTTCACAAATATTATAGATCAATAAAATAGTTAAAAAACGCTTATAAATCATTAAAGGTTTTGGTAACACTTTACAATAATGTCTCATTTGTTAAAATTATTAAATGCATTAACTAACATGAACTAACAATGAACAATATATTTTCACAGCATTTATTAATGTTTGTTGATGTTAGCTAATCAAAATGTTCATGTTAATTCACAGTGCATTAACTAATGTTAACAGATAAAACTTTACATTTTAATAATGTTTATAAGTTTTGAATATGAACTAATATTAATAAATGTTATATAAGTATTGTTCATGTTAATTAATATAGTTAATGTTAGTAACTGAAACCTTTGTAAATAACGTAATAATTTAGAAATGTTAAATTGATCATTAATAAAGTATGAAAATACAATTATTAAACATTTATATATATATATGCTCAGGAACAAAACATGTATAGCTGTATTTATAAAATGCTTACTAATGCCTATTAATGCTGGAACAATGCTTTATAAAGGACGGATTTCCTATTTACTAGTACTTAACCAGTGGTGGGCAGTCAGGGGCAGCAGGGCCTTCTCTGCTGGCCCTATAAAAAATAAAATTGTGTGAAAAAATGGTTTTATTGATTATTTGGGTATCATTTTCGTTTGTGTAATGTCTACAAAATTGCCTATGATTAGTTTAGTTGAGGTTGAACTGGAATATCCTACATAAAGTCTGAGGCCAGCACAAAAGATAGTACTACCCTTTTGTTGAAAGACGTCACATCTGATTTGTTACGAGCATTAGTGACAGAATCATCAGCCAATCAAATTTTGACGTTTAATGACAGCCCACCCTCTGGGTCTAGCTACGTGCCCAGTGCTACCCCTTGTGTTAGGATCTAGGGGGTGTGGCTGGATCTAGATCCAACTCCTCCCACCTTACGTACACCTAAACCTACCCATCTCCACCCCTAAACCTACCATCTCCACCTACATTGTCTGATTTTGATCAAACTTCAGGGGTTTGTTCGGTGTATGATGGCGATCGCATAGATGTGACTACTAGAAGTCAAAGTTATAGCGCCACCATCTGGCAGCAGGAAGTGTGTCATTTTCAAAATGCTTTGAATTCAGCATTTTACTTTTACTCGATTTGTTTCAAACTACATCAGAATAATGTCAAAACACGGCCCATGTAAAACTGTTGAGGGAATATTGATATCTAAAATACTGTTGCCATGGCAACATGTCAAACTTGAATATTCTTTTCTGGTGATTTTGAGGTGGATTACATGCTTAAAATTTCATGAAACTCAACACACATATCAGTATTAATGATAGATAAACACGGGCAAAAGCTCATAAAAGGGCATGGAAGAGGAACTGCATAGCGCCACCTTTTCAGAAAACTTGGGGGGTTAGTTTTAGCTTCAGTCACCAAACTTGGTATATATATTGGTCTCATCAAGCTGGACAACCTTCTAATTTACAGTCATTAGCTACAACCAACAGGAAGTCGGCTATTTTGATTTGAATGTGGATATTTGGAAAAATATGGGTGTGAATTAATGCATACTCCTCAGAGGAGCATTATACTATACACACCAAACTTTGTCTATATGATGCCAAAACATTGAGGAACTTAAATTGTAAATGGATTTTAGATATCTTGAACGGTGTTGCCGTGACTATTTATTGAAGTAACAGTCTTTCACAGTCTTGATGGTTTGGATTAACCCTTTAATTGCTGTTTCAATTAAAACCAGACTGCCAGAGGGTTACTGTAAATGAGGGGCAGTGCAATATGCACATAAACTACGATGGAAACACTTTTACCAAATAAATTCCTTAATGCGCATCAATGGGACAGCATACCTGGACCAAGCAACGGACCGATCTCTTTGCACAGCATCTGAAATGCTATAGTTTTGTCATGCTAAAATGCTTGAGCAAAGTCTTGTCAAAGTGCTTCGTTATAATTAACTCCCAGATTTGCGTTCCCAAACAGCAGGCTCCGAAAATAATTGAATTGAATACCTTTATGGTCATTGCATATAGCATACAATGAAATTTTGTATCTCTTGTGGAACTGAAACTATATCCATCTACATTCACACTCATAAAAATCATACATATAAATAAATAAATACATATAAATAAAAAATGAGATAAATTAGTCCTAAAAGAAACCTAAAAACCAATATTAAAGTGATTTGTGCATTTCATTGCAGTAGTATGGCACAGTCCATCCTTTCAAAACTTTAAAGGTTTTAAAAAAGAAAAACCGGGAGGAAAAAAATCAGTTCGCTGTTGGGTAAAAGCTGTTTATAAATCTGGAGGTGTGAGTCTTTAAAGCTCTGTTGCGTCTTCTAGATGGCAGTAGTGCAAACAGATTGTGAAAAGGGTGAGTGCTGTCCTTGATAATAGTGCAGGCTCTGCTATGACAGCGAAGCCTGTAGATGTCCTCAATGGGGGGCAGTGGAAGTCCAATAATCTTTTGTGAGATTTTAATAACTCTTTGAAGTGCAGCTCTTTCTACCATTGCACAGTTTCCATACCAGACTGTAATGCAGTATGTTAGTATACTTTCTACCACACAGTGGTAGAATGACTTCAACAGTCTGGCAAAGAGATGGGCCTTTCTCAAAGTTCGGAGAAAGTAAAGTCTCTGTTGGGCCTTTCTGACCAGAGCAGCAGTGTTAACAGTCCACTTAAGGTGCTCACTAACATGGATGCCTAAGAACTTAAGACTGGAAACTCTCTCCACCTCCTCTTCCTTTATTTCCAAGGGCTGAGGTTCCTCTCAATGTCGCCTGAAGTCTATGACTAGCTCCTTTGTCTTTTTAATGTTAAGAGACAAATTGTTGTCTGTGCGCCATTCAACCAATCTATACACCTCATCTCTATACGCAACCTCATTGCCGTTTGAGATAAGCCCCACAACTGTTGTATCATCAGCGAACTTAGTTATTGTATTAGTGGGGTACACTGATGTACAATCATGTGTATAAAGGGAGTAGAGCAGAGGGCTCAACACACATCCCTGTGGTGCTCCAGTACTAAGAGTCAGAGTTGAGGAGGTGTGTGAAGTCAATCTCACAATCTGAGCGGTTCCATGATCCACAAACATATTTGGTTGCTGAGACACAGGTCCAGCACCTTTGTGACCAGCCTGCTAGGAATGATAGTATTAAAGGCAGAGCTATAGTCTACAAAGAGCATCCTTACATATGTATCCTTCTGCTCCAGATGTTCCAGTGCAGTATAGAGAGCTGAGTTTACTGCATCCTCCGCGGATCTGTTTGGTCCGTATGCATATTAATGTGGGTCAAGTGTAGGAGGGAGGACAGATTTTATATGTCCCAGAATGAGTCTTTCAAGGCACTTGGATATAATAGGTGTTAGTGCTATTGGTCTGTGATCGTTTAGGGAAGTGGTGCTGGACTGCTTGGGCACTGGAATAACAGTGGCAGTTTTAAGGCAGGCTGGTACAACAGTATGTGCCAGTGAGAGATTAAAGATATCTGTAAAAACATCTGCAAGCTGATGTGCACAATCCCAGAGCACCCTGCCTGGGATCCCGGGCCTCATTTATAAAATGATGTGCAGAAACCATCCTAAAATGTATCTTACGATCATCTCTCAAATATGCTTACGGGTGATTCATAAAATGAACTTACGCACAGAAAACGCAGAAAAAGTTTCTTTCAGATGTGAAATCTTTGAATCGCAAATTGTCTTGGACTAGCGCAAATTAATGGTTTCAGCTCTCTGCTTGTAAACAACTCCTAATTAATCTCATTAACATGTAAAAGATCACCAGTCATCATCCAAATTCTTTAATTTGGAACAGCGTGCTGCAAGAACAGCTTACATTTCCAAAAACCTGCAGTACGCCGACAAGAAAAATTGCGTATGTCTGCTCAGACCCTGACGTGACGCTAAGCACTTTTCCATGTTTTTTCTCTCAACACAATTTTGTCTGATATGTGTAGCCTATAGCATTTTTTTTTAATTCATGCAGCAAATGTTAACATTTTAAAATGTAAAAAATGTGCAGCAAAATAAAATAAAAATAAAAATTACTTTATTGCATGCTATTAAAGAACTTTTAACTATAACTTTACTGGGTAGTTTAAAACCTGTTAACATGCACCAAGACACTAGCGCACTGAACGCTCTTTGTTTGCACATGTCATTGTTTACGAATAGATTAAATGAAACGGGCCAAAATTAATCTTGACAAACTATATATCATTCTGAAGGTCTAAGCCTCAAGCATCGATGATAGATTGCTGTTTTTCGATGGAAAGCTTATAAGGAGTGTGTTTGCTAAATTTGTGTAAGCAGTACTAGTGTTGTCACGGTACCAAAAGTTCAGTTTCAGTATTCGGTACCAATACCAGTGAAAATCCACGGTTCTCGGTACCGATTTCGGTACCAAAGCAAAACACAAAAATATGCTAATTAAAAAAAAAAAAATTATTAATAAAGTTAAACAAAAATAAACTGCACAAAAACCAATGCCATTCTTTATGCTTATTTAAAATTATTTCAAGATTTTCCACAAGTAATAAAAGTATGAAAAAAGTAAACAAAAAAAAGTTTTTGTCATATTTCTGCTGCCGCTGAAAAACAACTGTAAACTGTTGTCTGTTTTAGGTATTGCTGGTGCTTCATGATCTTCCTGCAGCTGTAAAAGGAAAATATAATATTAGTAAAGCAGTGGGCTGAGTCTGACCAAATGCAACATTAGATCATTGACTCCAGCTAAAATATAACATTTCAGTAAATAACAAACCTCAGCTTTTATAATAAATTTAGATAAGACTACATATATTTTAAGACAAGTGCATATCAAATGAAAGGAAACTGTAGTATTAAAAATACTTTACAAAAAGATTCAATTTTTTAGATAAATAAACAATAGTTATATTGCAATTATTCTTCTAGGGTTAATTTCAAAATTTACAAATACATAAAATCAATCAATCAATCAAAGTTCAATCTGTTAAAATTATTTAATGCACAATGAACAAACATGAATGGTCAAGTGTTTGTATTAAATAACATTCACAAACATTAATTAATGTTGTAAAAATATATTGTTCACTCACTGTAAGTTGATGTTAGATAACATGTAGTCATTGTAAAGCCTATACAGGATATAAAATTTGACTGTACTTTAATTTAATACAAACTGTGTACAAATTTAATTTTAAAGGGCTTTTAAACCTAATTTTAAAAAATTAATAAAAAAAAGAAAAAAAAAAGGCCAGACCTGTTTTTTTTTTCTGACGGACTGATATGACATAAACACTGTTAACTGTTTGTACATTCTCCAACATGCATCTTTTAGATTTAAAAGTAACAATAGTAAATACCATCATGTCCTCCTGTTGTTTTTACCCTAATAAAAGTTATAGGCACATTAAGTAGTTAATAAAGAAACTTCATTCTAATGCTCATTATATTAGCGTTAGCCGCGCTTATGCTAACGATTAACTCCGCTATAACGGCAATGTTTATTTTAATCCGACATTCAAATTAATATATGGAATAATATTCATAACAGAATATCTAAATATTAAATATTAAATTTGAAACTTACCTGCTTGAAATCTTTCATTTGATCTGGGTGTCAGTCTTTAAAAAAAAGTTAGTTTGATGTGTTTCCTCCTCTTGATGTCGCCCTGTCTCAGTGCTTTTATGAAGAGAGCGCATCTGCGCAGCTTTCAGATCGCGCAGCAAGAACCGGGTTGACAGAAACCTGGTACCGTGACGTTTTCATTTTTTTAGTACCGACTTGGTACCGAAGTACCGGGTCTTTTGACAACACTAAGCAGTACACATCAAAACATGTATAATAAAATGCAGTACATACCAGATTCATCCTGATAACGAGTCACAAACGCGTCCACTGCTGTAAATCCCGGTTTAGTTAGAGAGGTAAGGGTCCACGGAACAACATCCCATAGAGCACTTTTAGTCCAATGAAACAATAACGTTGTAATACGGATGGTTATTCCTTTGTTTACGTCTCATTTCTTCAGGGAGATTTATTGTTTGTGTCCGTTATGGAATAAATTACAGTGTCTTGGTGGTAAAAAAACAACATGGTTTTGTAGCACACAGTGTCACAAACAGAATGAGACCATCCCCCCCAAAAAAGTGAAAGATACGCAGAAGATTGTTTATTTGAATTCTGGTGCGCTCTCGTGACGGCTCGTGACGCATGCTGTGACGCACCTGTCATCTGATTGGGGCGTAACTTAGCGATCGGCTTTTTGGACAAATAATCTTTTTTTTTTTTTTTACAACATTTTTCATATATATGTGTGTGTGTGTGTTTCTGTTTTGTGGGGAATGTGGCTGTATCTGCATGATTACCATCTGTATGAACGCACATCAGCGTGTGATTACAGACTGTATGTAAGCTATCAATGTGAATGCGGTCATATGATCGACCATTATTGACTATATGGCCCATCTGTATGATTATCATCTGTATGGATGCACATCAGCATGTGATTACTGACTGTATGACCATGTGTGGCAATATCAGTGTAGCCTATGTCTGGCAATCAGAGTATGTACCACATACAAAGCTATTTTTTTCTCTTTCTTTCTTTTTATTACTCAAATTATTCTTATTGTATTATTCTAGTGCTCAAATAAATCACTTATATGATGTCTAAGATTCTGTCTATTATTTTATAATTGAAAAACTATGCAGTGGTATGTATAATGACTGAAATAGTTTGTAGAACTCTTCAATACATTTGGTAAATACTTTTCCTCAAACGGGGGGGGGGGGGGGGCTAGAAAAATCTCAGTAAAATGGTTGCAGGAATCTCATTTTTCATGGTGTCCTTCTTCAGATTTGAAATATAAACTCATGAGACATGTTACTCTCAACTCATTACTTTTCTGGATTGCTCCAGGACTGATTTCATGTATTTTTATATGAAATACAAAACAATTCAGTGTGGTACAATTTTTTTCAAGGCACTTCAGTCTCTATAACTTTTTATCTTTTTGAGCATTATCAACTTTGGATGATGGATAGTAAAGCCTAAAGTTCATCTTTCCAAAGACACCAAAATTGTGTGTGTAACACACTGAAGTCAGGAACTGTTACAATTTTAATTTAGGTGGGTCATTTTCAGCTCTGGGTCCCAAAATGGGGGGTGCTGGCTAACAGGTTAAATGTAAAACATTGTCATGAATTTGTTGTATTCCCATTTGGAATACAGATGGCATAAAATAGATTTAGCGTAGCATATAGTGTAGCATGATGTATAGATAAATCATATAAGACAGTGCCTAGGTTAACATAGCCTACGCAATTCCTTATAAAAATCTCCTTTTGCTCAGCTGCGCATGCGATCTTAACAGATATGTCTGTGATTGTTGTTCAATGCTGCAAAAACACGCTGTAAACAGAAACCTTTTTAAAATCTGTTTTAATAGAGAACTTCTGTTTAAGTTATAATACAGGCTGTTATGGTTTTTGTGAATGTCTGTTTCTGAGATCATAAAAAGTGTGCCCCCCTATGAAATTGAAATCACCCCCCCCCCCCCCCCCCCCCCCCCCCATTGAAGATTTTCTGGCGATGGCCCTGCACTGGGCAAGCACAGAACAATAATCTACAAATATTGTTTGTTTGGATATAAACACTTTGAAATTGACCATATTCATAAAAAGGAATTTGGTGTAGGCTACGCACAATTTGCAACCTGAACATGACCGTCGCAACCTCGAAATTTATATACCACATGTACAGTAAAACGGTTTCTTCATGGCGGAGATTGCGGCCCCCCTAACGATTGAAAGATTTTACTAAATATTTGTGAATTAATAATGTTTTCAACTCAAAACATTCAAGATGGACCAATGAAACAGAGCGGGCATTACAAGCCTGTTTCGAATGCACTGATTGGACTGTTTTTTTAAGCTGCCGCCAACGATCTGGATGAGCTCACAGAGACTGTATCAGTTTCTGTGACGACATGTGCATCCCTACTAGGACTCATTTAACATTCAACAATGATAAGCCATGGTTTACTGCAAAACACAGACAACTCCCTCAGGCCAAAGAGAACGCCTACATAAAGGGGGACAGAGTCTTGTACAATCAGGCCAGAAACACACTGAATAAGGAGATTAGAGTGGCTAAGAGGAACTACGCTAAAAAGCTAGAACACCATTTTTTTGCCAATGACCCTGCATCAGTGTGGAAAGGCCTGAAAGACATCACCAACTACAAGATACCATCCCCCAGCACTGAGGTGAATCAACTACTTGCTGAAGACCTGAATGAGTTTTACTGTAGATTTGAAAATCCCAGTCTAACACCCTACACCCGCTCTGAACATCTCTCCACACAACCATCCTGCAACCCCCTCTCCCCCACTCCTGCACTTCAGATCAGTGAAGATGATATGCGCCAGGTCTTCAGAAAGAACAAGAGAAGAAAAGCACCAGGCCCAGATGGTGTGACACCAGCCTGTCTGAAAACCTGTGCTGACCAGCTGGCCCCCCATCTTCTCACAGATCTTCAACAGATCACTGGAGCTGTGCAAAGTCCTTGCCTGCTTCAAACGCTCAACCATCATCCCCGTCCCAAAGAAACCCAAGATAACAGGACTTAATGACTACTGACGTGTTGCTTTAATGTCTGTGGTGATGAAGACATTTGAGAGGTTGATGTTGGCTTATCTGAAGGACATCACTGGACCCTTACTAGCCCACCTGCAGTTTGCTTACCAAGCAAACAGGTCTGTGGATGATGCAGTCACCATGGGACTGCACTACATCCTGCAACATCTGGACAAAATAGGGACTTATGTGAGGATCCTGTTTGTGGACTTTAGCTCCTCTTTCAACACCATCATCCCAACACTCCTCCAGACCAAACTAACCCAGCTCTCTGTTCCCAGCTCTATCTGTCAGTGGACCAGCTTTCTGACAGACAGGCAGCAGCTAGTGAGAATTGGTAAATTCACATCCAACAGCTGCACCACCAACACTGGCGCCCCTCAGGGTTGTGTTCTCTCCCCACTGCTCTTCTCCCTGTACACCAATGACTGCACCTCTAAAGACCCCTCTGTCAAGCTCCTGAAGTTTGCGGACGACACTACAGTCATCGGCCTCATCCAGGACAGAGACGAGTCTGCTTACAGACAGGAGGTTAAAGAGCTGTCTGTCTGGTGCAGTCACAACAACCTGGAGCTCAACACGCTCAAAACAGTGGAGATGATAAAGGACTTCAGGAGTAACCCCCTGCACACACCCCACTCCACCATTATGGACAGCACTGTGGCTGCAGTGGAGTCATTCAGATCCCTGGGAACCACCATCTCCCAGGAACTGAAGTGAGACATTCACATCGACTCCATTGTTAAAAAGGCCCAACAAAGGTTGTACTTCCTTTGCCAGCTGAGGAAATGCCAACCTGCCACAAGAGCTGCTGAAGCAGTTCTACTCAGCCATCACTGAGTCTGTCCTGTGCACTTCAATAACTGTCTGGTTTGGTTCAGCTACAATATCAGACATCAGAAGACTACAGTTTGGTTTGGACTGCTGAGAGGGAAAGATCTCTCGAGGGCCATACAAGACAGTTCCTGGAGAGCTCATTTCACCTGCTACCCGGATGAAGCACTCTGTGCATTCTATGATGCTAGCCTGAACGTGCAGAGCGCCGTCGTCCAAAGATGGCCCTCGGGAGGATTTCGCTGCCTTTGTAGAATACTGGTGAGAAACGGATCTCCGTTCACCGTCTGTCCTGAGGATCGCTGCGGAGCCGGAGCTGCTAGTGACGTCAGACCAGGTGTGAGAGCCAGCTACAATTTCTCCATGAAGAAAAAAGCTGTGGACAGCGAGAGCGTGGAGAGGAGCTCCGCCCACTGCACCATGGCTGAGGGTGAGCTTATTGTGGATCAGGGACTGTGGAACACTGAAGGGGATCCTGTTCCTGAGTTTGGCCCAGAGAGTGCTCCCGTTCCTGAGTCCAGCCCCAAGAGGGCTCGTGTCCCCGAGTCCAACACAGAGAGGGCTTCTGTTCCCAAATTCGGCCCAGGAGGGCTTTCATTCCTGATTGCAGCCCTGAGAGCCCGGAGGCTCTGCTCCGCATGCTCCAAGTCCCTCCTGTCTCCTCCCTGGCTCCTCCCTCCTTCAACACCACCCTGGACTCTGTCTGCTGGCCCCCTCCCGAGTGTCTGTCCTCCTCCCGAGCCTCCTCCCAAGGTCCTACCCATACCTCCCGCAGTTGTTTCTACGGCGTGAGGACGCGCCTTCCGGGAGGGGGGCGATATGTCAGGAATATGGCCTGTTTTGTTGTATGTCCCATGTGCTCCCCGTGACCCAGTTTTTCCCACTCATTGAGTAGTCATTTGATTCACCTGTGTCCCGTTAATTACTCCTCGTTAAGTGTATTTAAAGTGTTGTCTGCCCCATGTTTCCTTGTCCAGTGTTATATGTCAATGATCTGTGCTACGTGTTTGTCTTCTGCCTGCCTTGTGTTACCCTTGTTTTTGGACTTTTAAATAAAGCCTGTTATCCTGAATTCGCCTACGTCTCCGCACTCCTTGCCTCTACGCAGTAGCATTGCTGACAACATCCTAGTACATCCCTACAACTTTATTTTTTATTCTATTCATATTCTATTTCATCTATAGCACACCTGTACTTTTTTGTGTAGTTTATTTATATTTATACATATGTGTATTTTATTCACAGCTTATTTTTATTATCTGTGTGTTGTTGTTATCTCTGTGTAGTGGAAGCTTGTGACACTAAAACAAATTCCTTGTATGTGCAAACATACTTGGCAATAAAGCTCTTTCTGACTTCTGACTTCAAAAGTAAAAAATGCACATAATGTAGTTATTTTAATATATTTTAAATGGTTATTTTGTTAACAAATTAATAAATAAAATCAAACTTACTAATGGCTTCCCCAATTTCATTTGCGTAAGAAGTTGTCACGTGACGAATATGCATTTTGGCGATAATAGCCTATTATTACTGCTTGCCTGTTGCATGACGTGAATGGATATTAAGCGTTTTTAACAACATACAACAACTGCAGACGAATCTGGACCTAACCAAAATAAAGTCAGATGAAGATGCCGATGCTGATGCCAATGCTTGATGACTCCAGACCCTGACAGTCTCATAAAGGTGATCCACAGGACGCTCGTTGTAGCAGCTCAGTGCTTTACATTTATGTCAGGAAAAGGACCATTTACATCCAGATGTAATTTAATGCTCACAGAACAGAACCTAGAAATAGATTTCAGAATATAAACTGATTAATTGGCCATTTTCAGTAAGATTTAACATTACTAAATGTGTTTGTGTGCCTGCTTTTGTACGTTTAACTTGACCAACAGATATCTGTTTTAAAGAAGTGGGTAATTCACTCGTTGATTTGCTTAAAGTCTACTTTGCGATTCTGTTGGCAAACATGTTTATAGTGCATTATATTCTACGTGTTTATTGCTAGCACAGCAAAAATAGACAGCACAGCCTTTACAAAATTTGTGTGTAGTGTATCTGGTTGCCATGGCAAACTCACATGCTTGCTGCTGCTCTTTCATATTAAAACTGCTTAAATGGTACACGGACTTTGTACGTTTACTACAGAAATGCTAAAATGTATTTAAAAGTTTGACTGACCAAATCGCCTGGCTTGGTTTGGTTCCCCCCCCCCCCCCCAGCTCAAACCTCAAGCTAAACCTATGGGTTTCTTATGATTTGACTAATATCTAGAGATTATGACAATATTTTGTTATAGGGCTGCACGATTAATCAAATGCGATTGTCATGCGCATCTTGTCAGTAATGCAAGTTCTGTAATCAGTAGTAAATCTCCATCACATGCTTTCAGATGGAGCAGCATTTACTACACAGAGCCATCCCAGATAGCAAAACACACTCGGGCCAGATCCGGTTCGATTCTCGCCTGCCGGAGACTTACCACTCGGCCCGACTCCGTCTGGTGCACTCGGGCCGGATGCCTGTGGACTCACTGCCTGATTCCGCCTGAATCAATCGGCCAGATGCGGCAGCCGTTAGATCCAAAGTGCACAGCGCGCCAGACGTGGCCCGGATTGATTTTTAATTTCTTTACTGATCCCTAATCTTTCATTTAAAATTGATACACAGCCAAAACGTTTACTTTCACTTGAATTATATTTATTATAATTATATTTACACAATTCATTTACAAAACATGCAATTACAGCCAAAGAAAGTTATACAGAAATGTAGCTATATAAAACATCACATTTTGCAAAATTACCCTTGCATTTACTTATACTTGATTGTAAAATTTAAATTTAAATTTACAATGGTTTACAAAGGTTTCATTTCACCTATACAGGAGCTAGCAAATACTTCTAAAGCATATATTAAACTTTGTTAATTTCAACATGTACTAATACATTATTAAAAACAAAAGGTGTGTCTTTAATGGATCTGAGCTAACATGAACTAACAAAAACTAAATATAAAAAAATATATATTAGACAAAGTCTAATATATATTGTAACAAATATATTTCTCATTGTTCGTTAATTTCATCATCACCTGATGATACCTTACTGTAAAGTGTTACCAAAACTTAAAGTGTTCTGAACAACACATTGGTTAATGGCAAAGTTTTGAAATTAAACGCATTTTGTACTTTCATTTAATTACTTTTAACATGGATCATTTGTGAGTGAAACAATGAATACTGTTCCTTGGTTTTTGTTCATTTTCAAATCACTCAGGATTTATGGTCGTTGTGGTGTAACATGTCTTTCCTCTTCTTAATCTGGAGATATCTTTGTTTGGGAGATTTCATTTTTGCACCTGTGAAGAGCAAATAATATGCAAGTATCTATTACTAAAGGTCTAACTTAATGCACCAAAGTGAATGAAATTAAATATATATGTTGTAGCAATGTGTCCAGTATGGTTAATATAGTATGTGTAGCATGCTAATTAAAGGGAGAGTTCACCCAAAGGGTCATTCTACAGAAACGTCCACTTTTCTGTCCCTAGACTTTACAGAAATATTACAATTGAAATACACATTAGGGTTACAATTTTTTAATATTTTAAAATGAAACAATATTTTATTTGAACAATTACACCTTCCTGAGCCATCAATGTGGCATTATTTTTTATTTATCAATTATATAGAATTCCAAGTTCCACAAAACTGCTTGTCCCCACAGCAATGTACAGAGGAAAAGTGCTTTATTTTGAGGTAAAAAACAGTATTTTCTACCATTTAAAATACAAAAGTCTATTCATAACTATCAAATATATGATGTAAATTGCATAAAAAAGCTCCCTGCAAAGCTTCCTGAAAAACTATGCACAAGTGCACCGAGGGCAAAAGCTGCTTTAAATGCAAAGGATGCTCGCACCAAATGTTGATTTAATTTAGTTAATAGAAGTTAATTGATAAAGGAAATCTATTTATGACATTATTTTTGACAGAATCCTCATTTTACAGCATTTTTTTCACAAGTGTCTAAAACTTTTAACAGTACTGTAGCTTTGCAGGTAGGTTTCTTGAAGCATCTTGGAGATGTTGCCACAGTTCTTTTGGATTTAGTCTGTCTCAGTTTCTTCATGTTATGCCAGACAGACTGGATGATGATCAGATCAGATCTCTGTGTTGAGCACAGCCCATGTGTGGGCTGTTGACAGACATTCACTGGATTATTACAATTAATGGCAAAATGGATGTTTGAAAATGTAAACTGATATTTCCTACTGACACACTACAGCAAAAGATAGAAATAACTGACTTAAAACAATTTTTTAACTGGTGAAAATACTAGTGGCCTAAAACTTTTGCACAGGCAGAGATTCTAAGCCGCCTTTTTGTGGAATATTTCTCAGTGATTATATAGAAAATGACAAATATCAGATGATTATAAAGAACTGTTACACTAATGAATGCAGATAACTGAAATGTCTGTTGTTGATTTTTATCTCCTGCTTTATGTCCAAACCAATTTTTGTTATTCATAAACAATAAAAAACCATAAGAAACCATAAAAAAACGTTCAATTTGCCATTACATTCAAGTGCTCGGTTCACACTTGCACACTTTTTTCATCTTAAAAATATATCTAAACTGAGACCTATGCTCTCAATGTCAAATGCAGAAATATTAATTCATGCGTTTATGACCTTAAAGTTAGATTATTGTAATGCTTTATTGTGTGGTTCTTCTGCACGCTTAATAAACAAACTACATCATGGTTCAAAATGCAGCACCTAGAGTCTTACTAGAACCAGGAAGTAGACCACATTAGCCTGGTTCTGTCAACACTGCACTGGGCTCCCTACTAAACATCGTATAGATTTTAAAATCTTGTTAATTACTTATAAA
>CM041797.1:26514198-26567320 GCA_023376895.1 Aspiorhynchus laticeps | reverse complement strand
AATAACTTCAAGATATTTTATTTACTGGCACAGAAAAAAAGGGGATAATTATACATTTGGTCCGGTTGTGGCTAACTCTATTAAAATCTGGAAAACGGTTGAACGTCGAATAGGTGGACCCTTCAAATTTTGTAACAGTACTCCTTTATGGCACAATTTTAATTTTGTATGTGGAAATCGTCCATTTGTCCAACCCGCTTGGTCTTCTTTAGGTGTAAACACGTGCGGTGATATGTATGATGACCAGTGCCTCTGTTCATTTCAGACATTGAGAACCAAATTTTGTCTACCAGCATCCGCATATTTTGTCTTTCTTCAATTACGTTCTGCTCTCAAAGCATATGGCGTTCCGTGGGCATCTTCTATTTCCTCTCATCCTATGCGGGACTGGATTGCACCATCTGCTGGTCGGCCATCTGTTTCCTTAATATATAATAAAATTATTGATTGCATTATAAAACCTCTTTCTATTAAAACTATTTGGAATAGGGAATTATCTGACCTTAATTTATCTGTCGTCTGGAGAGAGTATGGTCTAATCTCAGTTTAACATCTAAAAATCTGGCTCATCATTTATTCACTTCAAAGTCATTCATAGAGCATACATAACTCCTTACAAAAGATTTAAAATGAAACTACAGTCAAATTTGAACTGCCATTTATGTAACACTACATCATCAGGCACTTTTCTGCATATGTTTTGGGAATGTCCTGTCGTCATCAGTCTATGGACACATGTTAACATGGTTTTGTCATCATTACTGCGAATTGATTGACCTGTTAACCCAAGTTTGTGTCTCCTTAATGATGATTCTGGTCTCTGTATTAATTCAATGCAAAAGAGAATGTTGTTTGCTGGTTTTACAGCTGCGAAGAAGACAATAATCCAGAACTGGTTTACACCACACGTGTAGAAAAACATATTGGATCCATAGCCAATAGTGTCATGTGAATGTACAACGGCGCGAGTTGGTGGGGCCAGGCCTTCGACCATTGATGCTTGGCAGTGCTTTTTGATGGATGTACGTGATTGTATAGGGGAGTGACTTTTGTGTTTTTGTTGTCCTTCCCTCTCTCCCTCCCTTTTGATTGGACCTTGAGATGTTGAGTATGTGTCTGTTGTTTGTTTTGTTATATTTTGGATGTTATGTTGTGTTATGTGTGAAAAAAATAAAAATAAAAAACTGTTGATAACAAAAAAAACAGTGTCTGCTTTGCATGTTACTATGCTGTAATATTATTTGCTACATTGCCATCTGATTTTACTGTGCATACTGCTGCTGTTTATATTATTTGTGACCAAATTAATATTTTCCACCATATGTTAAAATGATCACTTCTGTTCCGAGATCACTTCCTGTTCCTGTCTGCTGTGCTGCTGAGTGGTTTGTGTTTGTAGCTCTGTGTAGCTTTGTTTTTGCTTGCTATCACTCTCTGTTGTTTAAATCGCTAAAGTATCATTTAATCCTCACCATATTTCTGATTTTATCTACCAAACTAATTTGACATCTTTCACCTTTAATCTTTTAATCAGGCCTGCTAGCGCTGCACGTTAGCAGCATGTTAGCATTCCGTTAGCCTGTTAGCTTGTCAATCGCATCTCCATTTGCATTTCCTACCATTTTTTGGATTTTTTCTCTATATCTTCTCGCTCTGTTTCTTTTCTCTCTCGCTCCATTTTTCATTATTTCATTGTTCTACAATCACTGTAATGGCTTCTCCTTGCATTGACACCTGCACTGCTTGCCACATGTTCAGTGTATCTTTCTCTGTCAGGAGCGAGGGATTCACATGTGATAAATGCAGGAAAATAGTTAGGCTGACTGAGAAGATCTCAGAACTAGAGACACGCATCCAAATTTTAATTGAGGACAGTAAGAATGTGAGGGCTTTAGATGCGACTAGCTTAGCGAGTCCTGTACATTATTCAGTTCCGGTTGCAGAGCCCCCGCAGCAGGGCGACTGGGTGATCGACATAGACATTGTAATATGCTCTGGTCCCCTCCATGCTTACTGAAGTGACGAGATGCCGTCACTCAATGGCTGGATGTCTAAGTGATGCCTGCAGTTTTTGGGGCAGACCTGACCTGTTGAAAGGAGATGGTCTTCATCCCTCCAGGGGTGGTGCCGCTCTTCTCTCTAGAAATATGCCACATAGTCTTAAAGAGTTTGTACTTGACTAACTGGGGCCCAGGTCAGGAAGCAGACAGACTGGCTAAACCAACCATCTGCTAGCTGCCTCATGCCAGAGAAGTCAGTTAATTCTCAGCACATAGAGACTCTTTCACCTAGATATCACACTATAGAGACTGTATCTGTTCCCCAAACTAGCAAATACAAAAAACGTCCAAACCAATTTAACCACCTGGGATCAGCAAAGACGGCGGTGGGAGCACTTGCATATTTTCCAGGTGTAAGAGAAAAAAAATTAAACTGCTCAATCACTTTTTATTGGACACAAAGTAATACATCACTTGAATCTGTAAAGGGTCTACTTTTATTTGTGTATGCTCACCATATCATCACCACACCATACCATATCATCACATAACTTTGTGCTTTTGTAATATAAAGAAAATAAACAGGGTGCGCTTTTAGTCATCTCAATCTCTGTAAATATTCCTCTGAAATTCGTCACTAAAATGAACTGAAACTCAATGAATACTTGACACACAGACATGAGAAAATAACTATAGAAAGCTTGACGTCTATTTATAAATGAAGTAAGTCTTACCGAAAACAAATATTCTATGATAAAGTAATCCTTATGAAACCAACGACAGGTCCAGTTTTTCCCGTCTGAGCTCATTATCTCTAATTTGATCACGCACACACGCTGTTCACGCTATTGTTATTACAAATCTCCACGTGAGATGTGCGACATATAAACACCCACATCACCTCCGTAAACAAAGCAGCAACATGTTCATCTCAGATACTTTTCATTTTTGGAAGAAGACGCCGAGAGGAATAAGCTTTGTATTAACCTCAGAATAAGATGCGCTGAGAAGAATAAGCTTTATGTTTACCTCACAAACAGAACGCGAGAGCGTGGCTTGAGCCAGCTGAGGAGATCATTTATGCCGCGTCAGTAATGTTTTTTTATTGGCATTAGATAATGTGTTGTTGTGAAATAAACTTGAATGCATTTACTAGTTGAACTTTTCCCAAACTATAATTCCAGACTAAATCGTGAAATCGAGTGCAACATTTTGAAATATGCAACTTTCATTGCATCTATATGCTGTACGGTGTGATGATGGTTTTATGTTCTACAAACAATATGATATAAAAGTAATGTTTAAACGATATGAAAGTAATGTCTAAGAATTAGACCAATCTTTACTGTGAAATACTCTGTCTGCAAATATCTGCTCAAACGTAGATGTTTATAATGTGCTTAACAATAATAATTTAGTTTCTCAGTTATAAAATGTTGTTTTTGTACTGTATGATTATACATACAAAGCATGTGTGCATCTATGATATAAAATCACATGGGCAATATAGTGATTGCTAATGTAATGATATAGTTACTCCTGATAGGCCTATCAACATAAAGCTCATAAATCATAAAGCTCACTGATTTATTTATCAGTGTTGACTGACTCGTCTTGTGTTGTTTATTTGTTTGTTTGTTCCTAATAAACTGTTTAACTGCACTCGCAAGTGAATCTAAAGTTATTTTGGTGATAGTTTAATATATTCTAAACAAAAATATATAAAATTATTTTGTCCTCACATTCTTTCTTGTAGCAATTCCCTCTCAGTCACATACTGAAAGGCTCATTATGCAGCTCATTATGTGGGCCTTTGTCTTCTCAGGTGTGAATCACACTATTATTCTTGCTTCCTCACCTACAGCTGTTCTATACAAAAAGTGTCTTAGAAAATTTAAATGAATATATTGTTTTCTGTGAATGAGTGAGCAGGATGATTTTTACATCATTTTGAAGCAAAAACTGTAGGCAAAAGATCTAGTTCTCAAAAGTATTGTAAACAAATGTTCTGTATGTGTTTCATAGCCTTACTTCAGTAATTTAAAAATGTTACTTTTTCACTAACCAGCATAAACATTGCTTTCTCAAAACACAATCATGTACATACATGCTGCTCACATATTATTGTAATCAAGTTTGTGCTGATTACAGTGTTAACCATATCATGTATGTACCCACACAATTAACTATTATGTTTTTAAGCACATATTATGTATGTCTTTTTAATAACTATTGAATGACTTTAAGGGTTATTCGTGTTTAGTATGTATGAGTTTGAAAAATCATGCTTTAAACGTTTCTTCCAATTGATTCTTTGTCAAATGTATCATGTTCTGGTTAGAAAAATCATGTCCAAAATTATACTTTACAAGAGCGGGAAAATTCGGACCAGATAACATAACATGATTTATGATTGGGTGGAGAAACAAAGCAATACCCCATAGCTAAGATCATTTCTAATTGGTTAACACACCAGATGGGACGGTCCGAAAGCCGAGTTTAAAACTCAGGACACCATCTTTCATTCTCTTGAATCCTCTCTTGAATCTCTTACAATCTCTTCTCACTTCTTCTTAAAATGCTCTCTTTTGCCGCTGCTCTTTTTGAGCCATGTGCTCTGGCCTACAGGCCAGCTATAAGACCATGATGAGAAGAAATACCGCCTAGTCTCTTTACATCCGTGTATTTTTTATTTTAGTTTCTTTTCTTTCCATTGAGTGTCGTGTTCAAAAGTTAAGTTTGCCGCAAAGTCCAGCTCCGACTGCACCCGCTTCAAACTTCAACTAGCAACGGATTCAGACCATTCGTCAGCCAACGCCCAAGTCACTATGAAAGACCACTGAACTGTCAGCCAACCAGCAACCTGGGAAACCCGCTTTCCTGCAATGACGATGACAGAAGGGAATCCCTTAACACAAAGGCAATGCAAGTAAAACAACTCCAGACTTTTAGCTGAATTGGTGCATTTAATACAAATTTTTGCCTCATTGAGAAACTCAAAGCGAGGTTTAAATAAGTTATTGATGGTTGTTAAGGTCTATGCAATTGCACATATTGCTATAAACTTGGGATTTCATATTTTCATTCTCTTAAACTCATCTTTCCTTACTTTCTCTCTTCTGCAACGTGTGAATGTGTGAATGCGTGTGTTCATGTGTTAGATTAGTTTCATGTCTTAGATTTATCAAATAAAGCCTTGTTTATATTGAAAAGAGAAGTATTTTGTGTTTTGTGCTCACAAGTTAATGTCTTAATCTGCCGATTTGTGCTACTGTGCTATTTAATAGTGTTTTCACTATATTTTGGATTTTAATATCCAGTGCAGAGTTTGTTATACGGCTTGTTCAGTGAATCACCGTGAAACAGTGAATCTGTTCAAATTCCCTATAAAATCATTAATGATTTATTTTGAGCTAAATTGACCTGTTTCCCTTTAAATTATATATTAATATTACGTTTCAACGTTACATTGGTGGAGAATGCGGGCAGATTAATCTAAATTGTGAGCATAAACCAAGTTATTTAATATTTTCTATTGCCGCGGATGAGAGACGCTGAGCCGAGACTAGTGTGTGTGTGTGTGTGCTCTCGTGTGTGTGTGTGTGCTCTCGTGTGTGCGTGTGACGTCAGCTGCGCGCACCCCGCTTGTTTGAATGAATGAGCACAGAGAAGTCTGTAACTGGAGCAAAGAGTTTCTCAAACTGCAGTAAGTGAACTTGGTTATCTGAGATCGTACGATAAGGTATAGATTGAGCGTGTTCCTCTTTTCTGTAATGCCTGGTTTTATAGCTGAATTGATATCGTTGCGTGTTCCAGTGTTTATCATTCAATAGCTATACTCTCGAATCTCAGTTAACTGTTAGCCGAACGAGCTAAACTGCAGCGATTAAACGGGAATAAATAGGTGTATAAATAATAGTTGTAAGCGTGTTCCTCAAATCTATTTATCAGAGCCTTCTTTTTCATAGTTTGATTAAGTGCGTGTTCCACTGTAAAATCATCTATGCTATTTGCCTCCCTGGGTAAACATTACAGAATAATGCTTGCCTGTACTGTTACACTGTTCACTAAGTGAATTTAATCTCGCGCAACACTGAGCGTGTCCGAGAGATTTCAACGGGAGTTTGGGCTTGATCAAATAAAGTTTAACTTTGAACCAACAGCGAAGAAAACCTGTTGTGTTTAACGTTACGTGGCCAGAGAAACTGGCACGGGCTTTTATGATCGTTATCACCGTTTCCCTCAACTGCAGCACCAAGCTGCTATTTGAATAAAGTTTAATCAAACTCTGAACGAACGGAGAGTTTTAAGCGCCACATTGCAAAACCAACTAAAAGCGGTGTTGTTTATTTGTACATTGTTGAAATGCACCGACAGGTCATGTAACATACTTTAACTGTACTTGCAATGCAAAGATGCTAGTCTACTAGAGTTTGTTTTGGTTACCACAGTGATTATCGTGACACGGAAGTCTTAACCTACTTCCGGAGCAACTCGGAACTGCGCACGCGCAGCACACCGACGCTACTGTAAACAAAACTCCATGCTGTTGCTAAGCTAATGAAAAGTTGTGTTTACAGTGAAGCATATGCTAAAGCCATTAGCCTCAAAGGTTAGCAGTTAGCATTAACATCTAGTGGTTTCATACAGTGTGTGTTGAAAAGCTAAAGTGGTTTAACCCTTTAAACATCTCAACTAATACCCTTGTTGGTCTTTCTCTTTCTTATTTCTCACTTCTTACCACTTATTTGTATTTTTACTAGAAAGGGAAATACGAGTTCACAATTACTAATTGTGCCAAATTTAAAATTTAATTAAAACATTACATTTATTTGGAATCATTTAAATTTCCACCTCAGATCTTTTCATATGATCAATATTTCTAGAATTCTCCTCTGGGTTCAATCATTTTAGGTACAAATAAGTCTTGAACTTTGAAAGTTTAAGGAAACTTATTCTACCTAATTGATTTATTACCCATATTGATTTATTACCCATATTATTAGATTCTATTCAGACTTATATTCATTCATTACTTTATTGCGTTTTACCCCCTCATTCTTCCTGTTTCGGTTATACTCTTAGCCACTATTTTTATTTACTGATTTCCTCCTTTATTTAATTTCAATTTTTTGTTTATTTTGCCATTTATTACTTTTAATTTTACTTTGCCATTTTTATTTTGCCATTTATTAATTTTAATTACTTTTGTCTCACCTGAGCCTTAATAGGAGACATTGTTATCCCTCACTACGAGTTCAAATAAATTAAAGAGAAATCTCTTTCACCCAAAAATTTATTTTTGTTGATTAGTTGTGTAGCAACTGAAAACAATGCTCTACTCGTAGCCGGGCATAACCCCACTTGCTAGTGGACCCGATCCACTCAGTTTACTATCTCCTTCGCTTCTCTCCTGCTTTCTTTCCTCTTCACTTTTCACATTTGCAGGGACCTGTAAGAACCATCAATCAATTCTAAGTGAATGAGATACACAATCTTGTAAAAAAAAAAAAGAGTACTCATCTTTATGAATTTGATTGTAATCAAACCCTCTTTCGTTCTTCCTAGCCTCCCCACATTTGAAAACGCAATCCAAATTTTAACATCTCATTCAACGCTGAGATCAATTTAATAGAGAAGTTTTGAGCAATCGTTGCCTTCGCAGCCTCCCTGGTGAGCGGTCCAACTGTAAGGTGTACGGTTGTCAATCCTGTCAGACTAAGGAAAGAGATATAAAAATATTTATTATATTAATTTGTCTAAAACAGAGATTTAATAATATTGTTTGCCTCCTTGATGATAACATTTTAATAAAAAAAAAAAATGAATTTTCCTAATTTGAAAAAAAAGGGAATTGTTTTCTTTTAATTGAATTTGTTTTTCACCTGTTTCTCTCTTTTCCCTCTTCCTCATTAGAGTGACGAAGTCTTCACATCTTTAGTCTACCACCTAGACACCCTGAGACCAACACAGTCATCACCACACTTCACTAGTGGTTCAAAATCACTGACACAACACTTAGTTGTCCCACCACACATAGGCTTTTACTCCACACAGATCTGTGTCAGTCTCTTTTCTCCCCAGCGTGCCAACATGCAGCAGACTGCAGACCCCTTTGCCCAAAGGGTAGATGGGAACACTTGGCTGAGAGGCACGACAGACAGCCTCACCCCCAAGACCCTTGAACTGTTATTATTTTTAATAATAATCCTAATCCTGAGAATATTCCTGACACAAGATTCAAGCCAGAACAACGACCACGAGGAGCTAGTCAAAATCACCAGCTCTCTAAGCTATGCCTTCACGACCCAGCTGAAACTGAACGACAAGCACGTCACCCACCTACAAGAGGACCTGACATGTGCTCAACGCCGCATAGACAAGCTGGAAGTGAAAGTTCAAGATCAACTCAAAGCACCCAACGAGAGGGAGCAGGAAACAACGGAACAAGTTAAGGAGCTACAAGCAGCCATGACAGCAGCTCAGCTCGATCAACAACATGCAAAGGCTGCCCAGCAAGACCTGGTAAACAGACTCCAGTATGCCGAACAGCTACTAGAGAAAGCCAATAATGACATCAGTGACAAGAATGCTGAAATCGGTGCCTTGAAAGACCACCTTGAAAGGTACAGAACTGAAATAGACAATCTGACCCAACAGCTAGACGATAACAACGATCAGCTCTACATGGTCAGAAAATAACTGAAACATGCTTATGAGCAGAAACAAGAGCCAAGGCGAGAGAAACATCACTCAGCCTCACCTCCGCGAAAACTATATTTGTTTTCAAGTACTTTCCAGGCCTTGAATCCATGTGTCTGATATTCAAGTACTTTCAAGAAGTGTGGGAACCCGTGCTTCAGCAAGGTATCTCTGGCTAAAACTAGCTAACGTTGAAGATAGTGAGTCAATGCTAACCCACTTGAATGGTGGTCCATCTGTATCCAAAAATTTTCAAGAACATCTTGACAAGGTTTTCACACTGACAGCTGTCATTGTAAGACAGTAAGCAGCTCCGTTTGTTTGTCCGAGGGAGCAACAGTAACTAAGGGGGGTGGGGCTTACCGATAGGTCAATTCACAGTTCACCCCCACTGTTCTCAACTCTAGACATCCCCTAAGCTAATCATTCAAGACTTTGATCAAAGACTGCAACATCCATGAGCTGAAAATTTACAGAAATATTCGCAAAAGTGCAACAAAAACACTGGATACTGAGAGGCAGTTAAGTTTTGACCTGATCTAACATGAACTAACAAAGATCAGGTGTATTTTTAACTGATGTTATGAAAGAATACAGGGAACTCCTGTAACAAATATAGGTATTTCTCATTGTTAATGTTAGTTAATGCATTACCATCATAAAAGGCATCATAAAAGCAATTGTCAGCAATTATTGTGATATGAAAACGTCATACTGTGACATGCCTAGTGTGTATGTGGATTTCTTGCCGGCATTTGTGCATTGCTGTGCACAGATGTGAGTCTATTGCATTTGTGGCAGGTTTTGATATGGATTTCACTCCATGCCAAAAAAAAAAAAAAACAGCAGTACCTTATGTCCATTAAGCTCCACTTTAGGGTTGTTTTCAATTTCCCACAAGCCTTCATTAAAGCCCTTCCTTTTGTTAGGTTTTCCATATTTGTCTTTATTAGGCAAATAGGGAAAGATGTCTTTCGGACCCAAGAATGCTCTGAAATGTTAAACAGGTAGCATATAATCACATCTATTTAACCATAACTCAACTGCAGGAACAGGAATTAAATTAACCTGCCTTTTCCCTTTTGAAGCTGAAAAAAATTGGATGAATCTCTACTTACGTTTCATGAGTGCCAAAAAAGAAGATAGGAAACTTTATATTTGATGGTTTGACAGCTCCATATGGAATCTCATCAATCTGAAATGGCACAGTAGCATATATTAAACATGAAATAGCAGCATACATAAACACTAAATAGCAAAGCACTAAACATTATTCAGACAGTAGCATTTGAGTGTAATGAATTAATAATAATAATAATAATAATAATAATAATAATAAAGGTAATTTGGTAGTGTTTTCTCACCCTTGCAGGCCAGTGGGGATAACCCTTCATTTTAGCAAAAATCAGATCACCAGGTTTGAAATCCCGAGCCATGTCCAGACAGATGGATCACCTCCTTTGAGACATATCAAAACATTTCCATTCCATTATTTGTTCTAGTATATTGAATTGTCTTTCTCTGTGCCTCAAGGCACCACTCATTCACTTGTCTTCATCACATTAACCTCATCACAACACAGTGACATTGCTTAAAGGGGCAGTTCACACAAAAATGTTGTTGTTCTGACACTAGGGGTCAGTCTTGGAAACCTACTGACATATTTAGAAAAGGCCATTGAAATTAATGAGTGAAATTTGCATGCGTGGGCATGCCCCGAACATCCAGGTATATCAGTTAGCTTTGTTCTTCAAAATAGTCCATGTCATGGATGAATATTTACTGAGTAATCCACTATTTTGTAGAGGGGGTTTGCTCAAAATGGCAATTTTCACCTGAGATTCAGAGCCAAATTACAGGGGGTTAAAAATGACTTCAGAAAAATGGCAGAGATTGGTAAATCTCTTAGTAAAATCTGTTGACTTTAGCAATCTTTGTTGCATTATGTGCCAGCGGTGATGATTCAAAATGGGAAAAGAGCACTTGACCATTTCAGAGAAATTTTAGCACTCAGACAGGTATGTCTATGCATATTGTTTTGATAGAGGGAAACAAGATGCATTTCTAGTTTCAACATTACATATACTTCACACATTCCTCTTTAAAATACAGTAAGTATTGGCTGTATACAAAGTGACCAACATTTGGTTTTCAACCACTGAAAATAGGTAATATTCAACAATCCGAATATGGAGACTCATTGAGATCCCCCATATCTCTGGGACTGAATGATGTAGGGTCTTGAAAATGAAGATTCCAAAAGAAAAGTTTATTAAGAACTAGAATCTAAAATCATATTGAGATATCTTTAATACTTCTTGAGTTATAGGTCCCTGTGTGGACCCGGGGTAGAATAGGTCCCTAGCACCCCCATGTTGATCGCAACTTGTTGAGTCGTGAGTTGCAACTTGTGTCAGTGGATGCCGAGATCCTGGTATTTGAGGAATGTGACATGCTGTGGTAGTCTCAGCTCCAACACAATACTTTGGTTCTAATTTCATTTAGACGGGCGGTTGAAGAGGCCCGCTCCAATCAATCGGCTGTCAGGACATGCCCTAGGAATTTTACATTAATAAATCTTTGCAGATTTCCAGAAGGCATTGGCTGAGGGTCAACTGAGTAATATAATCATTTGATTTACTTACTCAAGTATACCATTCCTATATCTTTGATGCAAAGCTGCTGGGCTCCAGGGTGGGTGAAGAGTAGGGATGATGAAATAAAACTACAAACAAATATGGCAACAAAAAAAAATCAAGACCTGGATTGTGATTTAGGAAATAATTACAACTCTTCTTCCAAAGGTGATAACTGGCAGAGATTTATACTTCTGGAGTCTCTGGCTCCTGATATGCCTCTTACCAAGCTGTCCCCATTTGCTATACAAAAAGTAATTTCTGGAATAACAGGGACAGTGAAGGATGTTAAGAAGCTGAGATCTAGTCAGATTCTAGTCGAATGCTCAAGGAAATTTCAAGCTGAAAACTTACTCCATACAACTACGCTTGCTAACATGGCAATGAAAGCCTTTTATCATCCCTCTCTAAATAACAGTAGAGGAGTCATTCGTACTAGAGAATTAGAGAACATGGAGTGCTAAATTACTGCCGAATTGACCTCGCAATGTGTGATTGATGTGAAGAGGATTACGATCAAGAAAGGAGATTGCATCATCAAGACAGGAACTTATATTTTAACTTTCAACAGACCCCAGCATCCAGAAAGGATTCAAATGGGATATTTAAGTGTCCCTGTTGACATTTATACCTAACCCACTCAGATGTTTTAATTGCCAGAAAATTGTACATGGATCAGCTGGCTGTAAAAATAAACCCATCTGCTATAACGATTCTGAAGGATGATGAGAGCGTCGGAGCGGTCGTGCTGCACGTGGGCGTGAACGACACCAAGCTGCGGCAGACGGAGACACTGAAGAGGGACTTCAGGAGCCTGATCGAGACGGTACGCGGCACATCGCCCGCAACGACGATCATCGTGTCAGGGCCGCTTCCCTCATACCGACGAGGACACGAAAGGTTCAGTAGACTGTTTGCTTTAAACGAATGGTTATTGTCATGGTGTAAAGAACAGTAACTGCTCTTTGTTAATAATTGGGATCTTTTCTGGGAGCGTCCTAGGCTTTTCCGTGCTGATGGCCTGCACCCCAGCAGAGTCGGAGCGGAACTCCTGTCGGACAACATCTCCAGGACTCTACTGGAGCTCCATCTGACTAGTAAGCCAATTCTCAAATAACTGCTATAATGACTTTTGCTCTACCCACTTAAATGATAAAAGTAATTGCGTTGTCCAGTCTATACATACTGTGTCTGTTCCCCGAATAGTGAGGTCAAAATATAAATTTAACGCAGGATCTAGAAAAAATCTGATCGTGATTAAACCAGAAAAAAATTCAAAATAAATGAACAAAAACTAATTTTAAAGCTTGGGCTCCTAAACATTAGATCACTCACACCCAAAGCAGTAATTGTAAATTAAATGATCACAGATAATATTTTTGATGTACTCTGTTTGACTGAAACCTGGCTTAAACCAAATGATTATATTGGTCTAAATGAGTCTACTCCACCAAGCTACTGTTATAAGCATGAGCCCCGTCAGACTGGTCGTGGCGGCGGTGTCGCAACGATATATAGTGATATTCTCAATGTTACTCAGAAAACAGGATACAGGTTTAACTCATTCGAAATACTCCTGCTTAATGTTACACTGTCAGATATGCAAAAGAAATCTGTCCTATCTCTTGCTCTGGCTACTGTGTATAGACCGCCAGGGCCATATACAGATTTCCTAAAAGAATTTTCAGATTTCCTCTCAGACCTATTGGTTAATGCTGATAAAGCGCTAATTGTTGGAGATTTTAACATTCACGTTGATAATCCAAATGATGCATTAGGACTTGCGTTTACTGACCTAATAAACTCTTTTGGAGTCAAGCAAAACGTCACCGGGCCCACTCATCGTTCTAATCACACGCTAGATTTAATTATATCGCATGGAATTGATCTTACTGATATAGATATCGTACCTCAAAGTGATGATGTTACTGACCATTTCCTTGTATCGTGCATGCTGCGTATTACTGATATTAGCTGTAGGGCCCCACGTTATCATCCGGGCAGAACTATTGTTCCAGCCACTAAAGACAGATTCACAAATAACCTGCCTGATTTATCTCAGCTGCTCTGTGTACACATAAATACAAATGAACTAGACAAAATGACTAGCAACATGGGCACTATCCTCTCTAATACGTTAGAAACTGTTGCTCCCATCAAATTAAAAGAGATTAGAGAAAAACGTGCTGCGCTATGGTACAACAGTTATACCCATTCTCTCAAGAGAGAAACTCGTAATCTTGAGCGCAAATGGAGAAAAACTAACTTGGAAGTTTTTAGAATTGCGTGGAAAAACAGTATGTCCAGCTATAGACAAGCTTTAAAAGCTGCCAGGACCGAGCATATACGCAAACTCATAGATAATAACCAAAATAATCCAAGGTTTTTATTTAGCACAGTGGCTAGATTAACAAATAACCAGACGTCACCTGATCTAAATATTCCCTCACAGTTTAATAGTAATGACTTTATGAATTTCTTCACTGATAAAATAGATAACATCAGAAATACAATAACTAATGTAGATTCTACGACGTCTAGTAATTCAGCTTCATTCACCGCACCCAAAGAAAAACTGCTGTGCTTTACAACTATAGGGCAGGAAGAGCTAAATAAACTTATCACCGCATCTAAACCAACAACATGTCTATTAGATCCTGTACCCACTAAATTACTGAAAGAGTTACCTGTAGCAGAAGAACCGCTTCTCAATATTATTAACTCATCGTTATCATTAGGTCAAGTCCCAAAACCATTCAAGCTGGCAGCTATTAAGCCTCTTATTAAGAAGCCACAACTAGATCCCAGTGAACTGGCAAATTACAGACCCATCTCAAATCTTCCGTTTATGTCTAAAATTTTAGAAAAAGTTGTGTCTGCTCAATTGTGCTCATTCTTGCAAAAAAATTATCTCTGTGAAGAATTTCAGTCAAGTTTCAGGCCCCGCCATAGCACAGAAACTGCACTTGTTAAGATTACAAATGACTTGCTTCTTGCATCAGACAAAGGCTGCATCTCATTGCTAGTTTTACTTGATCTTAGTGCTGCGTTCGACACTATAGATCATGACATACTCGTAGATCGATTACAAAACTATACAGGTATTCAAGGGCAGGCTTTAAGATGGTTTAGATCCTACCTGTCCGATCGCTACCACTTTGTTTATTTAAACGGGGAGTCATCTCAATTATCACCAGTAAAGTATGGAGTACCACAAGGATCTGTCCTAGGTCCTCTGCTGTTTTCAATATACATGCTGCCCCTTGGTAATATTATTAGAAAATACGGGATTAGTTTCCATTGCTATGCTGATGATACTCAACTATATATCTCAACAAGACCAGATGAAACTTCTAAATTATCTAAGTTAACTGATTGTGTTAAAAATGTAAAAGATTGGATGACCAATAATTTTCTCCTATTAAATTCAGATAAGACAGAGATATTACTTATTGGACCAAATAACAGTACACAGAATCTCTTGGATTACAATTTGCAACTAGACGAATGTCCTGTTACTTCCTCTACAGTCAAAAATCTGGGTGTTATATTAGACAGCAACTTGTCTTTTGAAAAACATATTTCCAATGTTACAAAAACAGCATTCTTCCATTCTTGGAAACATTGCCAAGCTACGGAACATGTTACCTGTTTCTGATGCAGAAAAGCTAGTTTATGCATTCATGACCTCTAGACTGGACTATTGTAATGCACTGCTAGGTGGTTGTCCTGCATCTTCAATAAACAAGCTACAGGTAGTCCAAAATGCAGCGGCTAGAGTCCTTACCAGGTCAAGAAAATATGATCATATTACCCCAATTTTACAGTCTCTGCACTGGCTACCTATTAAGTACCGTATCAGTTACAAAATATTATTACTTGCCTATAAGGCCCTAAATGGTTTAGCTCCTGCGTACCTAACTAGTCTTCTATCTCACTACAATTCATCACGCTCCCTAAGGTCGCAAAACTCTGGACTCTTGGTAGTATAAAAAAATCGATATAAAAAACTGGATGACGAGTAATTTCTTACTGCCAAATTCTGAAAAAACAGAGGTGTTAATTATCGGACCTAAAACCCCCACAAGTAATAACCTAGAACACTGTCTAACACTTGATGGCTGCTCTGTAAATTCTTCGTCATCAGTCAGGAACCTAGGTGTGCTATTTAATAGTAATCTCTCCTTTGACAGCCACGTTTCTAGCATTTGTAAAACTGCATTTTTTCATCTTAAAAATATATCTAAACTGAGACCTATGCTCTCAATGTCAAATGCAGAAATATTAATTCATGCGTTTATGACCTCAAGGTTAGATTATTGTAATGCTTTAGTGGGTGGTTGTTCTGCACGCTTAATAAACAAATTACAGATGGTTCAAAATGCAGCAGCTAGAGTTCTTACTAGAACCAGGAAGTATGAGCACATTAGCCCGGTTCTGTCAACACTGCACTGGCTCCCTACTAAACATCGTATAGATTTTAAAATCTTGTTAATTACTTATAAAGCCCTGAATGGTTTAGCTCCTCAGTACTTGAGCGAGCTCTTATCACATTATAGTCCTTCACGTCCACTGCGTTCTCAAAACTCTGGCCATTTGATAATACCTAGAATATCAAAATCAACTGCGGGCGGCAGATCTTTTTCCTATTTAGCACCCAAACTCTGGAACAATCTACCTAACACTGTTCGGGAGGCAGACACACTCTGTCAGTTTAAATCTAGATTAAAGACCCATCTCTTTAACCTGGCGTACACATAACACACTAATACACTTCTATTATTCAAATCCATTAAAGGATTGTTAGGCTGCATTAATTAGATCAACCGGAACCGGGAACACTTCCCATAACACATGATGTACTTGTTACATCGTAAAAAGATTGACATCTACGCTAATATTAGTCTGTTTCTTTCTTATTCCGAGGTCACTGCAGTCACCAGATCAGATGGTGGATCAGCACCTAGAGATGACCTCTACTACAGCCCTGAACGTCAGCGGAGACCAGGACACCTAGATGAGCCCCAGAGACAGACCCCCAGTGAGGACCCCGTCACCTAGAGAGCCATCAGGAAAAGACCTCGGGAACCTGTTGAGCCATCCAATCTGACTTTGCAGCAGTTGGAATTGAACTGCTGTGTCGTCTGGCCAGAGGAGAAATGGCCCCCCGACTGAGCCTGGTTTCTCCCAAGGTTTTTTTCTCCGTTCTGTCACCAATGGAGTTTTGGTTCCTTGCCGCTGTCTCCTCTGGCTTGCTTAGTTGGGGACACTTCATTTCCAGCAATATCGTCGACTTGATTGAACAGAAACTTTTTGAACTGAACTGAGCTGGACGATGCCATCACTGAATTCAACAATGAAATGCCTTTAACTGAAAATTGAGTGTTTAATCTTGTCATTTTACATTATTGACACTATTTTCCCATTTTGATATTGTGCAGTTGCTTTGTCACAATTTGTATTGTTAAAAGCGCTATATAAATAAAGGTGACTTGACTTGACTTGACTAGTACCTAGAATAGCAAAGTCCACTAAAGGAGGTAGAGATTTTTCATATTTGGCTCCCAAACTCTGGAATAGCCTTCCTGATAACGTTCGGGGTTCAGACACACTCTCTCTGTTTAAATATAGATTAAAGACACATCTCTTTAGCCAAGCATTCACATAATGCATTCATATAATGCATTGTGAAAACTTTTGCAGCCATTGTGAAACCACAACTACGAACTGTTGAAATCCAAACAGACTTGATTTGGATAAGTGAAAAATCTCAAATGATCAAAGACACCAAGTTTTCAAATTCAACAAAAAAATAAGACTATATAATCAAACCCTGAAAATATCACTTCAGATCCAGGCGAATTCATCAGCTGACAAAAAACAGTCAAAAGGTCAAAAGAAGTCAAGATCACAAAAACCCAAGATAAGTCAAGAAAGTAAACATAAGAAGATGGATTCTTCTAAAGACATCAAAATTAAAGAGGATATGTATTCTCGTAGTCGTAGCTGTAGGGTATCAGAGCGAATCAGACAATTTAAGATTCAATCAGATTGGTGTTGGAACAACCCAAAGAGCCAAATTCCACAAAGAGGCCAGGATAACAAAACAACATCATAAATCTGTCCACGATACCCTGGCGCCACAAGTCTGAAGTGAGCCTAACGAACTAGCAGCTTCAAACAGCTTTCAACATTAAACAAAAGAACACGTATTGACAATTCCAACTCAGGAAGGAGATTGTCAAATTTGGGGCAAGTAACCAAGATTAATGGTCAAAGAGCTGCACAGTATGACCATCACATGTAAATCCGTGATAGAAATCACGAACTAAAGACTTCCTCGGATTGGTTTTCCTCACCCAGGACAAAGACCAGGCTCCTTCTAGACCTTTTGTTCCTCACAAAGCACATAATCACATTCACAGAACGACAGTGAGACTGTCTTTTACAGATATATGCACCTAAATGATGCTAAAAGGCCTTATGAGCAACTAATCATTTCTATGCATAACTCCAAATTATGTATGTAACCCACACATTTGACTATCATGTCCTAATCACTCATTGTATATGTATTTTGAATAACTATTTAATAGTTTATAGGATTATATTCATGTTGGGTAAGTATGAGTTTGACAATTCATGCTTTAAATGTTTCTATCAATCAATACTTTGTAAAATGTATTATATTCTTGATATAGACCATGTCCAAAACTATACTCTGGAAGAGCGGGAAAATTCGGACCATGTGACTGATAAGATAACATGTTGATTTATGTATTAGGAGGAGAAACATAGCAACACCCCGAGCTAAAACAATGTCTAACTGGTCAAGACATCATTGGGATGTGTCCAACAGCCCAGTTTAAAAACTCAGGACACCATCAAATTATGCTTTTAGTCATTGCTTTTTGCTTCTTCGAGCGCAGTTATAGCGTGTTATAAAAATCTGCCGAGCACAGGCACGGAGATATATAAATGAGGCAAAGAGACAGAGCTGGAATCAGTTTGTGTCAAGTTTGACAGTAAACACATCACCAAAGAAAATAAGGAATGTGATTCGGAGAATGGAAGGTAAAGGAGGTGAATTGCAAGTTAAACATATAAACGACCAAGGCCTTCTAACTCAGAAACATGAAATTGCAAATATGTTAGCAAAAACATTTGAAAGAAATTCTTCAGTGGAAAATTACCATCCAAAGAATTTGGGTGGAACAAGAAAAGAGTGAATTAAATTTCCATACTATAAATACTGAGACATATAACAAACCTTTCATTATGGAGTAACTCTTAAATTCCTTAAGGAACTGTCATGATACTGCAGTAGGGCCGGACAAAGTTCATTATCAATTCATGTAGCACTTACCACAAAACGTCTTATCCGTTCTACTGGAAATCTTTAATGACATTTGGAGGACCGATAATATTTCAGTATCTTGGCAAGAAGCAACAGTCATACCTGTACCCAAACCAGGCAAGGATCACACTGATCCCAACAATTATCAACCAATAGCATTGACAATTTCCATGTGTAAAACCATGGAGAGGACGGTAAACAATCGCCTTGTATGGAAGTTGGAGTCTGATCATCAATTAAGTGACTTCCAATGTGGTTTTAGAAGAGGAAGAAGCACATGACCACCTTATTAGATTGGAGCAATACGTTTGTGATGGTTTCATTAAAAAGGAACATGTGATAGCGGTTTATTTTGACTTGGAAAAAGCTTATGACACCACATGGAAATATGGAATTCTAAGAGACTTGCATAAAATGGGGTTTAGATGTAATTTGCCAATTTTTACCTCAAGGTTTTTATCAAACAGAAGATTTGGGGTTCAAATAGGAAATACTATGTCAAATGTTTATACACAAGAACAAGGAGTTCCTCAGGGTAGTATTGTTTCTGTTACCCTGTTTATGATTAAAATAAATAGCATTGTAAAAGTTATTGCACCAAATCTATTATGTAGTCTCTATGTCTATGTTGATGATGTTTGTATTTGTTATAGGGGAAAAAACATGAATATAATTGAAAGACAATTGCAGCTATGTACAGGAGCATCTCAATAAATTAGAATGTCGTGGAAAAGTTCGTTTATTTCAGTAATTCAACTCAAATTGTGAAACTCGTGTATTAAATCAATTCAATGCACACAGACTGAAGTAGTTTAAGTCTTTGGTTCTTTTAATTGTGATGATTTAGGCTCACATTTAACAAAAACCCAACAATTCACTATCTCAACAAATTAGAATACTTCATAAGACCAATACAAAAACATTTTTAGTGAATTGTTGGCCTTCTGGAAAGTATGTTCATTTACTGTATATGTACTCAATACTTGGTAGGGGCTCCTTTTGCTTTAATTACTGCCTCAATTCGGCGTGGCATGGAGGTGATCATTTTGTGGCACTGCTGAGGTGGTATGGAAGCCCAGGTTGCTTTGATAGCGGCCATCTGCATTGTTGGGTCTGATGTCTCATCTTCCTCTTGACAATACCCCATAGATTCTCTATGGGGTTCAGGTCAGGCGAGTTTGCTGGCCAATCAAGCACAGTAACACCATGGTCATTGAACCAGCTTTTGGTACCTTTGGCAGTGTGGGCAGGTGCCAAGTCCTGCTGGAAAATGAAATCAGCATCTCCATAAAGCTTGTCAGCAGAAGGAAGCATGAAGTGCTCTAAAATGTCCTGGTAGATGGCTGCGTTGACTGTGGACTTCAGAAAACACAGTGGACCAACACCGGCAGATGACATGGCAGCCCAAATCCGGCACTGACTGTGGAAACTTCACACTGGACTTCAAGCAACATGGATTCTGTGCCTCTCCACTCTTCCTCCAGACTCTGGGACCTTGATTTCCAAATGAAATGCAAAATTTACTTTCATCTGAAAAGAGGACTTGGGACCACTGAGCAACAGTCCAGTTCTTTTTCTCCACAGCCCAGGTAAGACGCTTCTGACGTTGTCTCTGGTTCAGAAGTGGCTTGGTAGCCCTTTTCCTGAAGACGTCCGAGCGTGGTGACTCTTGATGCACTGACTCCAGCTTCAGTCCACTCCTTGTGAAGTTCTCACAAGTGTTTGAATCAGCTTTGCTTGACAGTATTCTCAAGCTTGCAGTCATCCCTGTTGCTTGTGCTCCTTTTCCTACCCAAATTCTTCCTTCCAGTCAACTTTGCATTTAATGTGCTTTGATACAGCACTCTGTAAACAGCCACACATTTCAGTAATGACCCTCTGTGACTTACCCTCTTTGTGGAGGGCGTCACTGTTCGTCTTCTGGATCATTGCCAAGTCAGCAGTCTTCTTCTTTATTGTGGTTTCAAAGAACAAGAGATACCCGGAATTTATACTGTAGGGATGGTCATTAATTGAAATTCAAATGTAAATATTCTAATATTTTGAGATACTGATTTTTGACTTTCATGAGCTGTAAGCTCTAATCATCAAAATTAAAACAAAAAAACTTTTGAAATGTTTTACTTTACATGCAATGAATCTAAAATATATGAAAGTTTCACTTTTTGAAATAACTTACAAGAAAAAATGAACTTTTTCACGACATTTTAATTTATTGAGATGCACCTGTATAAACAAAGTAAATGAGTGGTCAGTCGAAAATGGCTTTAGATTCTCTAAGACCAAAACTGTGTGTATGCACTAGGAGTGTCCCTGACTAAGGATTTTCATAGTCGCATGGATTAAAGTTCTCCGTCGCTACGACGGATTTCCGTTAATTGTAGCGAGTCTATGACGGATTTCCGTCAATTGCAGGGTTCCGCCTGTCCTTAATGTCTTAAATTCACTTTTTATAATTTTAAGACCGTAAATATGCTTACATTTCTCAAATAGTGTAATAAATGTCTTAATTTTAGTTTGAATAGGTCCTAAATTAAGGAAAGACGAGGTGTATTCAGCCTGCTGAGGGGGATGTGATCAAAGCCTGGAGTGGAGCGAAAGCACGTTCCTCTCTCCGCTCTAAGCGTTCTGTAATCACTCCGCTCTGGGTCTACTCACGGAAAAACTGCTCCGTGTTCACGCCATTTTAAAAGTTATCAGGGATTAAAGTTTGCTGTCGCTACGACGGATTTCCATCAATTGGAAAAAATGAGGGGAAAAGAAACATGTAGCGCACTGTTGTTGTTCTGCCGGCACACCAAAAATCATCCCCGCCACGGCTGCAGCTTCTCACTGACAACATAGTAACGCCGCTCCCATCATTCACAGTCGGGTTATTAGCAGAGAACACAGAGCATAACTTGAATTTCAACGCGGGATTGCAGATATTAATAATAATTCTACTCATTCCTGCAGGTTCCAACGGAATGTATCACATTTGCACGTGCTTTTGAGTCTTGATAACTCACTCGCGCGCTCTCATTTTCTGTGCGCCCACAGATCGCGATAAGGAGAGTGACAGCTTTTAATAATTGTTAAGGGAGTTTGCAAATGTAATATTGATTTAATACAACAGATAAATAAACAAGTACTGCATGATTTTACTCTATATCATCAACGAAAATAGTTCCAAATAAAGTAACAGCTGAGCTGCTGCTCATCTCTAAAAGCAAACACAGGGCTATTTCATTCATGAATGAAAGTGCGTCTTTGAATGAATCTAGTGAGTCAGTGATTCATGATTACCCATTCATAAAGTTGCCATGCGTCCCACTGTTCATACTATCCATCCTAAATAGTATGTGAGATTACAATAAGCGTGTCCCAAAGCATAGTATGTTGAAAAGAGTATGCCAAAAGTCCCCGGATGGTCTACTATTTCAGGTCGATTTTTGAAGTGTGGATCCGTGCACACTCTAATGGCTAAAATTGCCCACAATCCATTGCGCTTTGTCGAAGGATTTGGTCCAGAACTACAAACACGTATAAAACACGTTAGAAAAATTACAAACGTGGCGGATGCGCGCAATCGATGGTTAGGTAGAGAGGTTTGAAAAAAAGGGGTTTGAGTTACTAATAATCAACACTTAAACTGGTAAAAAAAAAAAAAATATTGTTATCCGTGTTATATTTCATCTGCAACAGCAAAGTCAACTTTTATAAACATCCATTTGGTCATTAACTTTTAAATGCATCATGCAGAAAATATGAGCAGAGTTCTCGCCATGAAAGACCCACCACTGGCAGATCAACGAGCTACTTCTTTTCTCTCTAATACGGTAGGAAGTTAAATGAAATGAAATGTGGAGGATGTTAACTGTGACAAGATGATTGACAGGCCAGTTTACAGTGAGAGGGTGCGTGTAACAGGTGCGACAGAGCGGTCCGTTAAAGACACTGTTGTGTGACGTGATAGTATGTCCCAAAGCTTGCCTACTCTTCTACTTCACACTCAAAGTGTGTACTTTTTCTTCAATAAAAGTGTACACACTTTAAGGGCGTAGTATAAGTAGGCACATTGGGACGCAGCAATAGTCACTTGCTTCATTCCGGAATGAATCAGCCGTTCGAACGAATCAATTGAATAAATGATTCAGTGAAAAAATCTGTGACTTACCGCCACCTGCTGGTGGTTTCGGTTTCATTTTTAGCGTATCATTTCAGTTCATTTCATGTAGTCGAATCGGAATTTTCGAATCTTGCCGATAGTCGACTGATAGTCCAGTCATATGTTTGGGGGCGGGGTGCAAAATACATTACCAAGAGTCAAGTCAGACATTCGACAGTCATAATTATTGACGTTATCACACAGGGAAAATGTGTAACGGACGCCTCACAGATACAAAAATGTTTTATGTTTTGATTAAAAGATAGTTAACATTAAGCGTCAGCGAAACTTTAAGAATTCACAACATTTTTTACAACAGTGCTCTCATTATAACGTTATGTACTGTATATGACAGTAGCCTAGTTATTAATGTTCTGCATTTGAGCTGCGCGTGCTGAAGATGACCAGTAGAGTGAAGCATTTGATAGCAGGTTTTTAATCAATGGGTTTTAACTCATCATTTATCTCATATAGAATACGATTCGTTATTTATACAACATAACGTCAATATTACGATTTATAGGCTATCTGCACAAAATGTCACAAAAAATCATGCAACAACGCGCAGAAGCACTGCAACTAAACTCAAAAAATTCACAGCGTTTTATTATAATAGTGTTCTCATTATAATGTTATGTATATGACAGTCCCAGTCATAGTTATTAATATTCTGCATTATTGTTTATCCTGCTCACGCTGCGCGCTGAAGAGATAATCACACTAGTACTACAATGAAGCGCTTTACTGCAGCGTAACTAAAATGCATACGAGATAAATAATATATACACAATATATATAAACAGGCTGAAATATTTTGAAATCACTTATACCCTACCTGATCGAAAAAATCCAGTCTTTCACTCTGTCTTGTTAAAGATTTAAATCCTTGCCGCCAAGATGTTGGATTAAGTGAAACTTAAATGGATTTATTCACGCACGTTAAAAATATTTATTAAAAGCTTATTTCTTTTCAAATTCTTATTTACAACATGATCTTAATAGGCTGTATATTAACTTATTGGGAGAAAACAGGTAGTTCTATGTGAAATCAGACACTGAGCACCCCCATATAGCCAAAATGGCATGATCATAACACCCCGCGAATATTCGACTGTGAGACAAATCGGGCTCCTCCTATCAAAGTATCGAATCGTCGACTATTCGGGGGTCACCCCTAGTATGCACTTCTGTTTATTACGGAATTTGCATCATGATCCTGAACTGTATATTGACAGAGAGACCATTAAATTTGTTAAAGAAACTAAATTTTTAGGTTTACTCTGGGATAATAAAATGACATTCATTCCCCATATAAAATCTCTATGAAACAAATGTTTAAAAGCCTTGAACATAATTAAGGTTACAAAATGGGGTGCAGAATGCACTGTCCTGTTATGACTTTATAGACTGTTGGTTCGATCCCGGCTGGATTATGGATGTATAGTTTATGGTTCTGCTAGAAAATCATACTTGCAAATGTTGGATACGGTGCACCATCAAGGATTGAGACTTGCCTTAGGAGCTTTTAGGACCTTTCCAGTACAAAGCATATACACAGAAGCAAATGAACCCTGTCTCCAGTTCAGACGCTTGAAATTATCACTCCAATATGCAATTAAGATTAAGACAAATTTACACAATCCATTTTATAATTCAGTCTTTTCCCCACAATATATGCATCTATATGAAGCCAGACCTAGCTACCTTTGGGAATGTACTGTACATTAGACTACATATAGAAAACTTGGGCATAAATTTTGACCTCCTAAACCAGAATCTCCTTTGTCCAGTTCCACCTTGGAGTATGGAAAAGTTATATCAATTTGGAATTGACCTGCAATAAGAAGAGTGAATCCTACCCGTATATATCGTCAACGTGTTTTTGACATAAGAAGCATTTTTCCCAGTCAAAATCCTATATACACAGATGGGTCAAAAATGGATAACCATGTATCTGCAGCATTAATAAGCGGTTATTATCACTATGGCTTTCGTATACCAGATTTAGGGCTGGGCGATAAATCAATAATGATAATTATTGCGATAGAATTTTCCTCGATAAAACGATATGAAGAGTTCGATAAATGTTCGATATAATGTTTATGCACCAAAAGCGGAACGAAACAGCACGACTCATTTGAAGCGCGCCACACGGACCGTTTATCCGCTGGGATCAAAGTTCAAACTGCCACGCGGCGTGACTCATGGATTAGAACGGCTGTATCTGAGTGCATTGCATTACGCTTTCATCAATTTACAGGTTATAATGTTTATTGTAGCTATATGGGCACTTAGTTTTTCTTGTTGTTTAATACACTTGGCCAAAATCTCATGATATGAAGCACAATATGCACAGGATATTTAAAACGTACAAATGTATATTGGCTACAGACAGCAAATGTAACTCTTCTCCACTCTTCAAACACACAAAAAAATAGCCTTTAATTAGCCAGACAGTGTTTAAGTAAAGAAAACGCTGTTCTTATTCAAACATAAGTTATTTATTTACCCTTGCATTGCAAACAAGCGGAGATCTGTCTCCTCCAGGTTGTGCGCGACGCTTCATTCTGAATGGAGGCGGGGTGAAGTTTTACTGACAAGCTCTTTTAATTGCTTTTCATTGGTTAAATATTTGTAAAACCTTCAAACAGACATAAGGAAGACCAATAGCACTGATTTAAAATGATAATAACGAAATATTATAGAGATGACATTTGGATAATTTTCCACGGCACACCTGACTGGGCTAGGGTATGGCAACTGCCATACTCTGCCATACGGAAACGCCGCCCCTGGGCGTGAGCTCACTAGATCAGACATGTTACTCAGTGACGCGAGCACTAAACAGTGCTGTGAGATCCAGGTGTGAAGCGCGAATTCAAAGAACACAAATGACTTAAATGATGAAACAGCTCTGACAAACAGCAGAAACACTGTGTGCAACGATACAGTCAGGAGGCTTTTCAATCTACAAATCCTCATAATTTACCATGGATTTACTGTAGTAACACTAACTGCATCGTGGTATTGTGTCAGAAATGTGGGTATTTGTATCAAATTTTATTATATTATTAATGTAGACATGAATTAAATGTATTAAAAGAGTAATGGAATATAATTACAGTATTTTTGTAATTAAGCTATAGCGTGTGTGCATTTAGCCTATACTAAATGCTTTTAGACTACTGCTGTTTTTCATACAAATACCTAAAAACCATAGTTATATTTTTACCATGGTATTGAGGTGTGCTATATGTGTGGTTTTAACTGTGCTTATGATTTAAATTTTGCTACTATGGAAGACCAATGATTAATTAAAAGAAAAAGTCAGAATAATTAAATGTCACCATAAAAAATGAGGTTACAATTTTTTACAGATGTTACTGATATTGATAATGAACAAAAATGTACATCTGCATCCTAACTCAAGCTACTACAACTATCAAATATGCATTCCTAAGAGACAAAAAAGTAATATCATTATTAATATTATCAGGCAACACAAACCTGTTTCTTGATTTGAAACAATATTACATGCAGAAGCTAAGAAATACATTTTTCTATTAAGACATTTATTTTTTTGAGGAAATGTAATGGACTGGTTTCTACAACCCTCACTTTGTAGCAAAAATCTGACTTTAAACTTAAAGAAATAAAGATTGACATTAATCATGATAATTATTGATATCGACTGATATGAAAACATTATTGTGATAATTTTTTTTCACCACATCGCCCAGCCCTAACCACACTACTGTTCCATCTTTACAGCAGAAGCCCAAGCTCTATTACTTGCTCTGGACCATATTGAAAATGCAAAAGAAAGAAATGTTATAATGTTCACTGACTCAAAATCCTGTTTGCAAGCACTGGAGTCTTTGAAAACAAATCATCTAATAATTGTTAACATATTTATCAAAGCAAATCAGTTGCGGAGTCTCAATTATGATATTGTTTTCTGCTGGATTCCAGGACATAATGGAATTAATGGAAACGAACAAGCTGACATAGCTGCAAAACAAGCACTTGCAGAAAATGTAAGTGAATGCCAAATACCGCCTTCTGATGTGAAGCCAGAAATCAACAGATACATATTGGATAAATGGCAAGCGGAATGGGAAGAATGTCAAAATAATAAACTTTTTGAAATAAATTCTGTTGTAGGAACAAGATACATTTATTCTTTTAAATCTAGGCATGACCAAGTGTATACAAGGTGTTGTACTGGACATACTAAATTAACTCATGGACATTTATTGATTGGTGACGAAGCACCAAAATGTCAGTATTGCGGGACTCACTTGACTGTGAAACATGTTCTTTTGGTCTGCCCAATATTTAATGTCATGAGACAAAGGTTATTATCAGGACAAACTCTTAAGGACTTGTTTTATAAAATGGATCCAGAAAAACTTTAAAAGTAAATTTAAAGAATTTTATATAATTTTATATACAAAACTTTGTTTTATATTTGCTTTATTTAAATTGTGTTTTGTATTGTGTACTACTGTATTGTTTTTCTAATTTATAATATTTGTTTGCCATAAAATAGCCTGTGAAGCTCATGTGGCAATAAAAATGATATCAAGTCAAAAAAGTTTTGAATTGCAGGCACGCAAACTTTGGAAAAAGAATACTCACGGCAGTGACGGCACTCAGACAGGTACAGTATGTTCAATGCAGTTGTTTTGACAGAAGAAAACGAGATACATTTCTTGTTTCAACATTATTTGTTCTTCAAACATTTCTCTTTAAAAGAAAAGAAGTATCATATTTTGCAAAGTGACCCATATTTGGTTTTTGATCACTGAAAATGTGTGCAATTTAATTATTTACTTTTGGAGCCATATTGAAATTCCGTTATCTCTGGAACTGAACCATATAGGACCTTAAAAATGAAGAGGCCAAAACGGAAGTTTGTTAAGACCCAATATCTAAAAGGGCATATCTTTAATACTTTTTGATTTACAGGCCTGCAAACAATGGAGAAAAAAAACCTTAAAGTGCTCTTTCCCCTATTTTGAATGGTCAACATTGGCACATAATACAGGAAATAACTTTCCTGTAGCTAAAATGGTAGAGCATGGCGCTAGCAACGCCAAGATCATGGGTTCGATTCCCAGGGAAAGCAAGAGCTGGTAAAATGTAAAACTGTAACTTGAATGCAATGTAAGTCGCTTTGGATAAAAGCGTCTGCTAAATGCATATGTAAATATGTAAAAAGAAAGAAATATTGCTAAAGTCAACAGATTTTGCCAAGACCTACCAATCTCTGTGTAAATATAACACTGAGATGCAGCCGTCTTTTGGAAGTCATTTTAACCCCCTGTAATTTGGCTCTGAATCTCAGATGAAAATTGCCATTTTGACCCCCTCTACAAAATTGTGGATTACTCAGTAAATATTCATCCATGAAATTTAATATTTTGGCTTTCATCACTATACAGGTTTATCTTTCTTCAGAGAAAATGGTAGCAAAATCAAACATTTATGTTGTTGACCTATGTTAAACTGCTTTAAATAGCTTTTTCATATCAATCTACACTCCATACACTATTTTGACAAAGCAAAGAAAAATGATTTGGAAATTTATTAAATAGGAAAAACTGTACATTGTATATTGCTTAATTATTCATACCCATAACTCAGTACTTAGGTGAAGCACCTTTATAGCCTCAAGTCTTTTTGGCTTTGCACATCAGCATTTGGCATTTACCTGTTATTCATCTCCTCACCTATTCACCTCTCAAGCTCTGTCAGGTTAGATAGGGACTGACAGACATTTTCAGATTTCTCCAGGAATGTTCGATTGGGTTCAGGTTCAGGCCCAGGCTCTGGCTAGGCAAGTTGTCTATAAGCCACTCTTGTAAGTCTGTCTCTATATTTTGCTGCATTGAGCTTTCCTTCTACTCTGATGAAGCCCCCAGTCCCTGCTGCTGAAAAACACCCCCAAAGCATGAGGGATGTACTGCTGGGATGTTACTGTGCAAGTGATGAGCAATGCTTGGTTTCCTCAATACATGATGCGTGTAACTGAGGTTCATCAGACCAGAGAATCTTGTTTCTCACGGTTTGAGAGTTATTTTGCAAATTGGGTTTTCATGTGTCTTTACTGAGGAGAGGATTCAGTCTGGACACACAGCCATAAAGCCTAGATTGATGGAGTGTTTTGAGTGATTTTAGTTCTGTAAGTTTCTCCCATCTCCATATATGATCATGGTGATGACCATAGTGATCATCAGCTTCTTGGTCACCAGTTCCATACAGTGCATCTGGAAAGTATTCACAGCACTTCACTTTTTTCAACATTTTGTTATGTTAACTTACAGCCTTATTCCAAAATGGATTAAATTCATTATTTTCCTCAAAAATCTACAAACAATACACTATAATGACAATGTGAAAGAAGTTTGTTTGAAATCTTTGCAAATTTGTTAAATTAAAAAAAAAAAAAAAAAAAAAAAAAATTATCTAAAATCACAGCCTTTGCCATGACACTCAAAATTGAGCTCAGGTGCATCCTGTTTGCACTGATCATCCTTGAGATGTTTCTACAACTTGATTGGAGTCCACCTGTGGTAAATTCTGTTGATTGGACATGATGTGGAAAGGCACACACCTGTCTATATAAGGTCCCACAGTTAACAGTGCATGTCAGAGCACAAACCATGCCATGAAGTCCAAAGAATTGTCTGTAGATCTCCTAGACAAGATTATATCGAGGCACAGATCTGGGAAAGGTTACAGAAAAAATTCTGCAGCATTGAAGGTTCACAGAAGCATGTAGTCTCCGTTACCCTTTGTTGGAGAGACTTTTGAACTGTTAGATTCTGATTGGGTAGTTGATGAGTAAACCCCCCTGGGTGCCGGTCAGAGCACCAATAATGAGGAGACAGGTGATTAGCTTTAGATGGTGTATTAGCAGAGAAAGGTAGGGCCACAGATGTACAATAAAAGGTGTAGATAGTCTGCAAAAATAAGTACAATAAAGAAAATGAATAAACTAAATTATATAAACAGTAAACATTCACTGTTACATAATGAAGCCAACGTATTCCCAATTCACATCAGTGATATTTCTCTACAAACATACGGTTAAATGGAGGGAAAGAAGGTCTTTCACAGAGAACTACAAGCCATGAATGCCAATTTGTCACTATGAATATACAGCTCCCATATATGGGTAGAATCGAGGTGCATATGAGCAGCATTTGCATAAACATAATGCTCATCACTCATTCGGTAATTTAACAGCTAAATAGAACAACATCGCGTCATTCAAACATCTTTAAGAAACACTGTAACACATAACACTGATTTACATCCAGATAATGAATGAATAATCACACGTTAAGTAACATTACCAGACTGAATAATACAGAACGATCGTTACAGGACATGTCTGGACAGGTTCGTCTAATACAGACGCATATAACACTGTTCCGATCACTGTTAACACAAATATAAATAAAATCGTCTTACTTTGCGGTCAGTGACTAACACCCTGATGTTAAATCTGCAGCAATCACCACGAACAAACTAGAATAATCATCCTTTCAGCCAGTGGCTCAAACAGATCACACAAACACCAGCAGCTCAATGAGCTACGCTGCCCTCTCCCGTTATACTATTACGACTACAGTTTCAAATTAAAAGTCCCTCTTGCAGGAGCCTTTAATACACCCTTAATGGAAGAAGTTTGAAACAACCAGGACACTTCCTAGAGCTGGCCTCCTGGCCAAACTGAGCAACTGATGGAGAAGGGCCTTGTCTAGACTGGTGAACAATAACCCGATAGTCACTCTAGTTGAGCTCCATGATCATATATGCAGATGGGAGAAACCTACAGAAGGACAAACATCAATGCAACACTCCACTGATCTGGGCTTTATGGTGGTGTGGCCAAACTCAATCCTCTCCTCAGTGAAGACACATGAAAACACATAGAATTTGCAAAAAAGCACCTAAAGGACCCTCAGGCACTGAGAAACAAGATTCTCTGGTCTGATGAACCTCAATTCTAAGCATCATGTTTGAAGGAAACCAGCTCTTCTCATCACCTGCAGAGTACCATCCCAAAAGTAAAGTGTGCTGGTAGCAGCCTCATGCTGTGGGGATGTTTTTTCAGCGGCAGGGACTGAGGGACTCGTTAGAGTAGAAGAAAAGATCAATGCACCAAAATATTAATGAAAATGCCTTAATGAAAACCTCTGGAAAGTGATTTTGTGCCTCTCTGTGATGGTACCATGAGGCGTTGCTCACTAGCGGACCTCAGGCTTCTGGAGGGAATGCAGATTCGTAATAGTGAGAGGAAGTAGGCAAGCATCAATGTCTTGAACTTGATGCAAGCCTCAACCGGTAGCCAGTGCAAGGAGATAAAGAGAGATGTAACATGGGCTCTTTTGGGCTCGTTGAAGACCAGTCGTGCTGCTGCATTCTGAAACATTTGTAGATTCCAGGTAAATTAAAAAATGCTGAGTGCTCAGCATGAAAAAGACACTCCCATTTAAAACAATAAAAAAAATATGCTATCCTCGGGAAAAAAAAAAAAACGCTTTGGTGGACACGCGTCCTAATTTATATTTAATTCAGAGATTCCTCTGCGTACCACTAGAGGAAGCTCACGTACCACTAGTGGTATGCGTACCACACTTTGAGAACCACTGGTCTATAGTCACCATGGTTAGGGTACATCAAAAAATCTAATATAAGATTTTCACTTTGACCCTAACATAAAGTTGTTCCACTGAAATCAGACAGCAAATGTGCAAAATATAAAAAAAAGAAAAAGAAAGAAAAATGTCTTCCGGGTCCCCATGTGATGCAAAATAAGCATATACAGGTGCATCTCAATAAATTATAATGTTGTGGAAAAGTTCATTTATTTCAGTAATTCAACTCAAATTGTGAAACTCGTGTATTAAATAAATTCAATGCACACAGACTGAAGTAGTTTTAAGTCTTTGGTTCTTTTAATTGTGATGATTTAGGCTCACATTTAACAAAAACCCACCAATCTCAACAAATTAGAATATGGTGACATGCCAATCAGCTAATCAACTCAAAACACCTGCAAAACACCTGATCTCGTAGGTAACTGTTCTTCTTCGAGAGGTCAGAACTGTCCGTCTTGACTGCACTTATTTGACTCCTTCCCTCACTGCAGCCGCCTACTCTCACCTACATTTCAGGCGAGGCTATAGGCGCATCTCAAACAAGCCTAATAGCTGTCATTGTGTTAGTGCACTACTGAGCCGCTTAATGTGTTTTCTTTAACCGATTTCTGAGGGAAACAGCGTGAAACCTTGCGCGTTCGTTCATATTCTACATCTGCTTAACTGTCGATATAGTTCGCATAATCATCAATAAAGTGTATTCTGTGATCTGAGGTCTTATATCACTGTATTAGTTCATGTCGTTGGGGAATCCTGGAGTGTGACGTATGAGGGGATCCCCAGTATTACAGCACAGCGTCACACAAGCCATGATACAAAGTTACAGAAACTAAGCAACCGAAAGCAATATATGTCTTCCTCAGATGTAACTTCAGCGTTGGGTAAAAGAGCATTATAATCTCCTTTGTGTTAGAGAAAGCTGCTGACATGTAGGCTACTGGAAACAGCGAAGATGTTGAATTAAACATACACACAATCAGCGTTTCCACATGTTTATACTGGCCCTGATAATCAAAAGTTATACTTAGCGCTTGCTCCATTTCTGCAAATCAGTTTTTGTAAATGAATCAACAGCCGCTGGTGAGCAGCTGACATCAGCTGGAGATCATGCATCGGTGCTCTACTGCTATTCCTGCGATTCCCGGATGTGCAACGCTGAATATTCTGCTGAATTTTAACCACTGAATTTGTGGCAGCGAATTTGGAATGTGAAAAAAAAGACCGAAATTTGCCAGTCGAATATTATACATCGTATTTTTAAACAGATTGAATATTTTGGAAGTGAATTCTGGAAATGTGTGTGAAATATTTTGAATTTAAATATTCACAGCTTAAATAAAAAACTGTTACATTTCAGGACCTAAAAATGCAAGCCCTGGAAATACAAGGCATTAAAATGCAAGCACTGTTAATTGCAATGCATCTTTTTTTCGATTTGTGGAATTCAGCATGCTTTGTTTCAAAAACTATTGTCATTATTCTGCTTCCATACTCCTGAACCACAGACAATGTCAGAGAGTTGTACCAGAGGTAACGTCTTACCTGGGCTAAGGAGAAGAAGAACTGGACTGTTGCCCAGTGGTCCAAAGTCCTCTTTTCAGATGAGAGCAAGTTTTGTATTTCATTTGGAAACCAAGGTCCTAGAGTCTGGAGGAAGGGTGGAGAAGCTCATAGCCCAAGTTGCATGAAGTCCAGTGTTAAGTTTCCACAGTCTGTGATGATTTGGGGTGCAATGTCATCTGCTGGTGTTGGTCCATTGTGTTTTTTGAAAAACAACATCACTGCACCCGTTTACCAAGAAATTTTGGAGAACTTCATGCTTCCTTCTGCTGACCAGCTTTGTAAAGATTCTGATTTCATTTTCCAGCAGGATTTGGCACCTGCCCACACTGCCAAAAGCACCAAAAGTTAATCTTGACCAACTATATATCATTCTGAAGGTCTAAGCCTCAAGCATCAACGAAAGATCGCTGTTTTTCGATGGAAAGCTTATAAGGAATGTATTTGCTAAATTTGTGTAAGCAGTACACATCAAAACATTTATAAAAAAATGCAGTACATACCAGATTCATCCTGATAATGAGACACAAACGTATCCACTGCTGTAAATCCCAGTTTAGTTTGAGAGATAAGGGTCCACGGAACAACAATAACTTTTAGTCCAAAGAAACAATAACGTTGTAATTTGGATCATTATTTCTTTGTTTACATTTAATTTCTTCAGGGAGAGTTATTGTTTGTGTCCGTTATGGAATAAATTATGCTCAAAAACAGCGTCTTGGTGGTAAAAAAAAACATCACAGTTTTGTAGCATACAGCCTCACAGACAGAATTAGACCATCCAAAAAAAAAAAAGTGAAAGATACGCGGAAGATTGTTTATTTGAATTAGAAAAATCTCAGAAAAGTGGTTGCAGGAATCTCATTTTTTCATGGCATCATCTTCAGATTTGTAAATATAAACTCAAGAGACATGTGACTTTCAACCCATTACTTTCATAGGACTGATTTAATGTATTTTTATATGAAATAAAAAAAAATTCAGTGTGGTACAATTTTTTTCAAGGCACTTCAGTGTCTATAACTTTTTATATTTTTGAGCATTATCAACTCTGGATGATGGATAGTAAAGCCCAAAGGGTCTTCTTTCCAAAGACACACAAATTGTGTGTGTGGCACACTGAAGTCAGGAACTGTTACCATTTTAAGTTAGTTATTCATTTTCAGCTGTGATTCCCAATATGGGGGGTGCTGGCTAACAGGTTAAACTACTTCAGTCTGTGTGCATTGAATTTATTTAATACACGAGTTTCACAATTTGAGTTGAATTGCTGAAATAAATGAACTTTTCCACAACATTCTAATTTATTGAGATGCACCTGTAATTTAGAAAAACCTTTGGAGCATTTTTTTGTTCGTTATAAGTGTTTGTTTTTTAACAAGCGGCCAGCGGCATACAGTAAGCTGATCATAGTCTATGTTTGATCAATTTAGCCTTCTCAAATCATCACGACTTGCCTAAAATAAAATCTATAGATATAAAACATTTCAAACATATAACAATGTTTAAACGTTAAACCTAGATAAATGTGCGCTGTATCCAATAGTTTGTGCGGAGAGTGGAAGCTAAAGCGCGCTTTGCAGAACATGGAGATGCCAGCGCAATCACTTGCATTTTTTTCAGTGTATACGCCATCATTTTTGCTCATAAAGGTAAGAGTAATACATCATTCGGAACTGTAAAGGGTCTACTTTTATTTGTATGCACTCACAAGTTCAACAAAACGTTGTGCTGTTATAAAATAAAGAAAACAAATATGATGCGCTTTCTGCCGTCTCGTATTGAACAGGAGCGCATCACAAAAATTAACCGAAACTCAGTGAATAAATGACACGATAAATATATCTATATAAAGCATTAAATTTCTACTCAACAAAATAAAACAAATTAAAAACAAAAACTCTTTCATTATAATCATAATCATAATCCATAAAGATGCATTTCTCTCTAAAGGTACATCTAATGAGGAGACGGCGAGTCAGGAATCGGCAACTTCATCCTTGCGAAACAGACTCAGAAAACACTAGTTTATAAGTAAATAATTCAAGCCCGGCACTAGAGGCGTAAAAAAGTCGGGACCCAGACTGAAATGCAGGGCTCTAGCCCAGTCAGACGTCTTCAATTGACAAAGCTCACCTTTCTGAAATTTATGGACTTTTGCTGTATGAGGATAGAATTGTGATTCCTGGTTCACAGAGACTGGAGGTGTTATGTCAGCTTCACACAGGTCATCAGGGCCTCATGAAGTGCAGGGAGAGGGCTAATATGTCAGTGTGGTGGCCTGGAATAGGCAGGGATATCACAAAAACAGTAGAGACATGTGAGTTCTGTCAAGTCTACAAGCTGACACAAAAGAGAGAGCCTCTGTTGGTTACATCCCTTCCTGACGAGCCATGGCAAAAGATCTCTGCGGACATCTGTTGGTAAGAGATGGTAAGAAATACCTGATAGTCATGGACTATTATTCTCGTGATATTGAGATTGCACATCTACAAACTATTTCAAGCCAGCAGATGATTATGCATCTGAAAACTACAAACTATTTCAAGCCAGCAGGTGATTATGCATCTGAAAACTATGTTTGTTCGGTGGGGGATCCCATACGAGCTTGTGACAGACAACGTCAAAACGACATGCAATTTCACTCACACTACTTCCAGCCCTCACTACCCACAGGCTAACGGTGCCGCTGAAAGAAGTGTTGCTATTGCAAAAAGGGTGCTGAGACAACCAGATCCACAGCTGGCTCTTATGAGCTATCATGCTACACCTATCAATGCCACAGGATTGAGCCCAGCTCAACTGATGATCGGACGTCAGATCAGAACGACATTTCCGACAATACCAAAGAACCTGCTACCCAGTCCAATTGACTATGAACAAGTCAGACTGAAAGACACACAAACCAAACAGGCTTATAAGCAGTGTTAATTTTGACAGCAAATTTTTATTTAGTTTTAGTCATAGTTTTTTGACTAAAATACCATTTAGTTTTAGTCATATTTTAGTCATTTGAATTGTTTTTAGTTTTAGTCTAGTTTTAGTCGACTAAATATCATAACATTTTAGTTGACTAAATCTACAGTAAATTTAGTCAGCTAAAATCTAATGGGTTTAGTTACAGTGCATTTATTAAGCATTTCTCTAAATTTTCCAAACTCATTATATAGGTTTGATATTAAGGTATTATCATGATAGACATCGATTTAACTGCAGTGACACACAACATGCCTTTATGTTAAAATTAAATAAAACCACTTCTCATAAAGAACAAGAACATGGTCTTCTTTTTAATGAAATACCAATGGTTATATAGGATAATTATCCATTCTTTATACCAACTTGTTTACCATATTCTTCATTCTTTCAAGCAGACATATTTATTTCTATAAATAAATTGAAATGAACCTTTAGGGCTACTAAAGTTTTTCAGTCAAGAGCAGTGAGTGATTTTCTGTCTTTCTTCTGTTGCTTGATTAACATCAATGACAGAGACAATAGCAACTTAATTAGACTACTATCCCTTTAAAACCGAACGCACAGCTGCAATGGATGCAATGTACTGATGCACGTTCTCCCTACTGTTTACGTTCACTTAAGATGTAATCGACTGTGTTTATGTGAATGCTCGTCAAAACGACATAATTTCATGTGTAATTCTCCGCTCACGTGACGCAAGAGAGTACTTGCGCGCTGTGAGACGCGCTTTCTGTGTGTGTACACAGCAAAATTTCCAGTGTTGTCTAGAGTTTTTTTTATGGTGTTAATTTTCCAGTGTTAAAAAGTGTTGATTCTGGTGTTGATTTGAACGACATGAACACTTGCAGTGTAAATCAGTATTCAGAGTCAGCGTTATTACAGAGAGTTGACATAATTGACACTGGTGATGAGTTGATCCTATTTCCGGTCCTTGCACATTATTTCCGTTTTGATTAATGGTGGATGATCACCAGGAGCGGAGAATGATCAAACACTGGTAATATATTTTTAAGGACTTAATTCTATCAATTTTCATATTAAGATTTCACATTTTAGAATAATCTTGTAAATTCCACAACATTCTCGCATTATTTCTGTTTAGACTGCACGGCAGACCACCGACATGAGCCAGAGGCCAGCTTGCAAATTGAGGTAAGACTAGATTGATTAGTTTAAACATTCGACACTATTTTAGACTTTGTGGTGAAAATGTACACGATATTTTCTGTGATTCATGTCATGTCATTTTCTGTTCACTTAAGTGAGCAGCTAACGGTTAGGCGCAAATCTTTTTTTAAACATGCACACCGCGCGCGCTGTTTCGGATAATGTTAGTCAAGTTACACGTCGCAGTTACACTCTTCTCCAAAATACAGTGCAGAGAACAATCATGCAATCCAGCGTTTTACTGAACTATATTTTTGGACGCGTATGAAATGAACCGTTCCAACACCAGAGATGTGTCTGATGTGCGTGATTCATATGCAAACGTTTGTTTACATTACATTATTGTTTGAGAGATGATGAATGGAGCTTCTGACTTTAGCTGCTCGCTGGACTTTATTTAAAATGAACGACTATTTGCATTTTTCCTGACCAAGAGCTGGCGTCATGCTGGTGAAATTTCAATATCAATGAGTGAAGAAATTTGTGGAACTGCTTAACGATTGTGTATTCCAAGTTTTTCTCAATGAAGTGCTAACGTTACTGCTTAGAAATCGACTAATTAAAACCAGTCATATAGCAACCATGCTTAAGCTGATAATAAAATGTCCACAGGGCTTGTTTCAAAGTTTTTCTGTTTGCTTTTAAATCACTGAGATTTTACTTAAATATTAATAAATAAATAAATGAGGTCTGTATTAATGTTATTGTTAAAACTACTTTTCAGTTAAAAGACAGACAGCGATAGGACACAAACTGAAGGCAGCTACATTTAAGATGTCCAGAAGAAATTGTTTCTGCTGGCATATACCTGAGGGTAAGTATATCAATACTTAAATATATAAACACTTCACACATTCTTTGAAGGCATCCATAATATGATAGTGTAAAAGGTTTATCTGTAGCCCTGTTTGAATTAAGCCTTGACAGACATGAATCATGGAATTATTTTACTTTTCTCTCTTAGTCACCCTCAAGATCCTCACCCATCACCACAAGTACTCATTCTTTCACTCTCTTCATCTGACCATAAAGAGACAGAGCAGTGCAAAATCAATAGGCATCAGCCAGCAAAAGCTTTAGCATGGATGCTAAGGCTAACAGGTATGCATGCATGTTTTTCTTAACATTTGATTTGTCTGTGTAATAATTCCCTTCCATCATTTTACTAGTCTTAAGTTGTCACTTGTATTGTTGTCATGTTTAATCAGATTGTCCAAGACACCCTGGAAAAACAATACAGTGATGAGGATGAAAACTAAGATGAGACAAACTTGTGCACTTCCATAAGATAAAACTCACAATACTGTTGCAAAGTTTGTTTTTTGTTTTGATGAAAGGGTTAATTTACTGAAATCCAAGTAGTCATGTACTCACCCTCATGTCATTCCTAACATTTCTGTCCCTGCATTGACAGTCTACACAAATACCACTATGATGGTTCAGAAAGTTCATAAAAAGGTTGTGAAACTAATCCATATGAATTGAGTTGTAATGCCTTTGTGGAGGAAAGAACACACACACACACTAAGTGCAACCACAAAATTCCTCAGGCTTAAAGAAACTTTCGTCTCTATCTGCAAGTCATAAAATTGACAGAGGAAGAGCACCTCACCCAACTGGCTGGCCAATTTCCTGCCATGCCTTTGGGTTATCATCGTAAGGAAACCTCTAAAAATAGGAGAGCTTTGAGGTAAACATCTGGCAATGGTCAAAACGACAAACTTTATGGATCCTCTGATCGTTAACGCATAATTCAATTATTTTTATCAACAAGAAAAGATGTTTTATGACAGACGTCCAAGCTAAGAAAGACCAGATCTCCACAAACAGGACATTCTTATGACCTGGACAGTGACTTTCCTGACCTCCCGTTTCTCCCACATTCCACAGCTTGTTTCTGTTTATTGACTTTGCTAAAAGGACTCAAAGACTTTTATAAAGTGTTCCAAAAGACAATTAATACCTGTTGCTGTTATCAAAAGCAATATATACAATATATTTTACAAATATATCAATGTGTATTTTATGTCATTTATAAGCTTGCTGTGTCATTGTAATCAATGGTATGTTTTTATAATCTTTTGAGGTATAATTTTCTCCTGTAAAGTGAGTACTACACTTATAGGATCATATACATGATGTGTTGTTTCTAATCTTTAAATAGAACCCTTTTTGAGTTAGTTTTAGCATGAAAGCTATTAATGTATGTCAAATACCTTATATTTGGTTTCATATTAACGGTCAGGACAAATGCAAGAATTTGGTGTGCATGGGAAGTTAATATTGAGTATAATAATGTGTGATTAGAACGTGTTAAAAGATATTTTCTTCATGTGACAACGTAAATAGGCAGATAATGTATGCACCGGAAGAAGCCTTGTGTAGGCGGAGCTCCGCCCTTCAAGACCTATTTCATTGGAAGAGCATCTAGTGGGAGGGACCAAAATTCTCCGGTCTAAAACTGACTCCCAGCTGCTCGCTCTCTCTCTCTCTCTCTGCTTGGAAATCGCGCGCTTCTTTGAAACTGGGGCTACTCCAACAAAAGCTCGCAGCCTGTAACATCTGGCCGAGTTTGAACATTTAACCAACATCTAGTTAAATCTCTGAAGAAAGTCTGAAGCTACGCGAAAGGAACTTCAACATCTAAAGCCATAAGAAATCGAAACAGACTTCTTTCAAGTATCAAACGGCGCCGAGCAACCAACCAAGCAACAACAGAAGGGCATCCCCAAGAGTGACGTCACGCCACGACACGCGGGGTTTCCTCGAGGCACACGGATCATTTCAACTTAAAAGCAGGTATCAAACAACCTTTATTCTGCTGAATCGTGGGGTATCTATCTCTAAAGTAAAATTAAGAGAGTTCTCCATTTGATGATCGACACGAGTAAAATCGTGTGGAAATAGAACAGTGCTAGATTGTAATCATTCTCAATTAAATCCATTGCCTGTGCGTGTGTGTATGTCTGTATCTTGTTTTATGTTATTTAGCTTAGTTCATGTATTGTAGTAAGATAGCAAATAAACTCTTGTTTGATTTATAGAGAAGTGTTCTGTGTTCTGTGTGTAATATTCAAATCAAACTTTGCTCAGATCACGTTACCTATGCTAATACCTGTCATAAGGTTATTTAAATAATTCTGTATTATTATAGCGTGGCCACGAGAATAAACAGAATTTCTCAGATATACTGAAATTTTACAACTCGCAGGACGATTGTTAAATAAGGTATAAGTTGGACGTTTTGATTAATACCAATTGATCATATCAATATCAAATCGTAAGATTCCCTAAAGCTAAAATAAAGCTTAAACAAAAGAGCTAAATTAAACAATGTAAAAGGATTAAAATTCTTTACAGAGTAATTTATTCTATATTTTCTGAAGAGACTTGATCGCTTTGTATGATGAACATATTGAATTTAGGCTTTTTATTCACATAAACATTTATCAAAACAAACATCAGATATGGTAAATGAAAGCTCAAGCATGAGAACCTGTGAGGTTCATTCTCTGTTAGCAGTGTTTGAGCTTTCACAGGAACTGTTTGTTTGCTGATCACTGTTTGTGAATGACTAATTTCAATAATGTAACCATGTCTCATCAGAAAATTTGGACAAAACTGCTCAATTCCTATAGATTAATTGTACACTCTCTTTATGAACTTTTTGAAACATCAAAGTGGTAGCTGTGTGGACTCAATGGATGGACATAAGTCTCTGTTTTCACTAAAGTATATTCACTTTTGTTTCAAAGATGAGCAAAAGACTTGCGGGCGTGGAACACAATGAGGGTAAGTAAATGATGTCAGAATTTTCATTTTGGGTGAACCCTTTAAAGTACATTTCATCATCAAAATTACTAGTTTATACATTCATCATTGCACAGAATAATTAACTTTTTCCACTCTTTTTTCTTTAAACAAATTTTTGTTTTTGCTGTTTACAGTCCCGCACCTGCACCAGTATTGAAACTAGGGCTGCACAGTTAATCGAATTTCTAATCGTGATTACAATTATGGATGCCATGATTACGTAATCGTTCAAAGCCGCGATTACAAAAATAAATAAACAATTAAAAATGCCCACTTGCATTATTCTGTGTGCTTAAGAGATGTTTGCAGCGCAGGGTTTAACAAACTCAAACACACTGGATAAAAGACATTTTGTCTAACTGATAGTCGTTGTCACTCTGTTGTGCATGATAGATATGTTAAACGCCAAACGTGTCAAAAGCGGAACAAAATAGCGGAACTCGTTTGAACTGCGCGCACACGGACCTTTTATACGCGCGCCTCAAAAGAAAACAGCGCAGCGCGAGTAATAGAGTGTATGCGTTTATTACAGTGACCAGTCGTGATCACGCACTAAACAACACTGTGAAATCCAGAAGCACTCGAGTTCAGCGCAGAGTTCTCCAGTGCAAATCACGTCTCTTTAATTTAAACTAGTTTAAAACCAAATAAATCAGAGCTGTTATTCTCATCAACACTGATGCAGAAAGCAGCAGAAACAGTGCAACAACGATCCAGTTAGAAGACGTTTCAATCCACAAATCACCCACATTTACCATAGTTTTACTGTAGTAACACTAACGGTAACAATGGTACGGTGACAGAAAAGTAGGATATTCATATTGAGTATTATTAATATACTAAATATGTTAAAGGAGTAATGGAATATAATTACATTATTTAGTTAATTATTCTATCAGTTGATGTGGATTTGTAATTGACTGAATGTCTTTAGGCTACTGTTTTGCAATGCAAACACCATAGAAACCATATAGTTAGGCTACTTTTTTTTACCATGGTAATGAGGTGCTGTAGTTTTGGTTATGTATAAAAGATGAGGCTGTTACAGTTTCCACAATGGTACTGTCAAATGTACATCTGCATCCCAACTCAAGCTCCTGCTACTCTGAACTCAAGCTCCTGTTCTAATGTGCATTTCTAAGAGACAAAAGTTATTACATGTTCAGTGCTACCAAATCAGCTGCTGGTGCCACTGCTCTCCAATGTTAGTCTGGAGCCCTGATCATATAAATTGTACTGTAAAATGTTCTGTTTAATTGTAAATGAAATATATAGGTTTAGTAAACCATTTTTTTCTGTTTTTTTTTCTTTTAGTTTTAGTATAACACATTATTATACCATGCATAATTTTGCCTTTCTTGTTTAAAGAAGAAACCAAACCAATGTATAGTTGACATTTGAGGCTCAATGCTATAGAAAAGGAAGAGTGTTTTCAGCCTTTTTTATATATATATATATTTTTTATATGAAAATATGGCATGCAGCTTCAAACAATGGCATAAATCTGTTCAAAATAATCGTTAGTAATAATCGCAATTACAATCTCAAGGGAATAATCGACAATTATGATTTTTGTCATAATCGTGCAGCCCTAATTGAAACCCATCTCAGTCAGAGGGAGGACCTGCCATACCTACTGCAACTGAGAAGGAACAAGGGCAGGATCACCTTATGTGGTCGGACAAGCTTCTCATCCCTTCTGAAGGAACCAGCTCCTTGAGTACTATTGAACTCTAAATCCACTATGTTTTCAACCTGTTGAGTAGGTCTTTTTCAATGTCTTTATCTTCCTGCTACACTAGTCTACAACATTGATGTTGGTCATACCAGTGAGTTGCCAAGAGTAAAGGAATTGCATGCAAAGCATTGACAAACATTTGACAACATTTTTCAGAGCATCATGTATTTTAATTACAAAGATATTTTAAGTTGAGTACTTCTAACAGCCAGCATTTTAAAGTTTTACAGGTCTGTTGACCTGCAGACTTCACATGTGTGATATGATGGTGAATTTGTATCTTTTGTTTTAAGTGTTCTTTTTAAGTTTTTGAAAATAAAGGTTCAAACTGATACAACGTGTTGGCTGTTATTGAATATACATATGCATTTGTAGTTGAACTGAATGCAGATCACATTTAATGACAAATCAGGGTTAATATGAACACTATATTAGTCTGGAAATAACTCCCTTGGTGATAAGTTATTGACACACCTAGTGTAGTTTTAACACTATTAGTGTTTTCCCTCCTTTTTTACACCAAATTAGTGTTAATGCTGAACACTTACAGTATTGTTGTAACTCTATGCAGTGTTAAAAAAAGTAACACTATGTCAAGTGTTAGTTTAACTCTATTTAGTGTGGACCTATATAAACCCCGAAAAAGTGTTAATTTTTACACTGTGAGTGTGAATTTAACACTTTCAAATTTGCTGTGTATGCTTCAGTGTCTGTGCTCAGAAAACCGGACCAAATCGAGTTCTCTCTTGCGTCATCAGATTTATCCATATGTCTGCTCTTCTCTTACTCCCACATATTGATATTTTTGAACGTTTTATGAGACGTGCAGCAAGTGTATTATAGCTTATGTCCTGCCGGTTCATATGTATGCATCTGACCTCCTAACTACACACTACAGAACTATGTTCTGATTGAATCTCTTTCCAAATCGTCCCTCCCTAACATTTTTGTCTCGTTTTTATTCGTTGACGAATATGTCAATAGATTTTCGTCATAGTTTTTGTCATTCAAAAAGAGTTTTCGTTCGTCATCGTCTCGTTGTCATCGGTGAAAAAAATGTCGTTAATGACAATTATGACGAAAATTATTCGTCAATGAAATTAACACTGCTTATAAGTACTTCTACAACTGACAATACTCAGCATGTTCTCTATCTGACCTACATCCTGGAGAAAGTGTGAAAGTTAAGTTGTATGGAGAAAACGTGTGGAAAAAATCAGCGACAGTTGTCGGAAAAGCTCCTGAACCCAGATCATACATTGTGCAAACAAAGGAAGGCACAATCTCTCGCACATTCAGAGTGGCACATTCAGAGTGTCCCTGAAACACCTATAACTCCTGAAACATCTGAGACACCACATGGACAGACTGTAAATAAGAACAGTGAAGTAACTTATGGACCCTCTCTTGAGACTGATTTAACCACAGACTCTATGAATGGGTCCAGTACCCCAGCTTCCATTACACCACACACTCATACACCCACCCGCAAAATAACCCTTGCTGGTAGGGAAGTAAAACAGCCTGTAAAGTTTAAGGATTGTGTGTTGGGGTAGTTGTTAACAACCATATTGATGCGAAGAGTTTTCTTGCATGTTAACTTCTACAGTGTACTGTAAGATTGTGAAAAAAAGTAAATTGTTAAATGCTAACATGTTCTGTTTAAGTGACAAGTTATGGTGAAGAGATTGTGAGCAGTGAATATTATTACTGATATCTGTTGATATCTGATGTTGATACTGATGCCCGTTACCTGGTTGAGAAAGTAATTTGCTTTGTTTTCATATTGTTTAAAGAAAACAAAAATAATGAGGGACGGCTGAACTTTAAAGAGGGGAGATATGGTGAAATGTGAACAGTTTATTGTAATTGGCTGTTCTGTGTCGGAGTCCGGGGTTGCTGGGCAATGGGGACGGTGCCAGTGCATGCAGGCTGCCACTAAAGGCAGAGAGAGTTTGTTCTATGAGCGTGCATGTTAAAGGGGTCATATGATGCTTTTTTAAAGATCATTATTTTGTGTATTTGGTGTAACAGAATATGTTGACATCAAAAAACACATTATTTTTCAAATACTGTACATTATTGTAGGTCCTCTATGCCCCGCCTCTCTCAAACACGTAGTTTTCTACAAAGTCCCTCCTTCCGACAAGTGCAGTCTGCTCTGATTGGCCAACTGACCCAGTGCATTGTGATTGGCCGAACACCACAATAGAGCTGCAACAAACGATTATTTTGATAATCGATTAATCTAACGATTATTGGAACGATTAATCGCCTAATCGTCGATTATTCCACTGGTTAATCAGTAGACTTTGATTGATTATTCAGTTTTTGCAATTAGTTAGGATATTAAGTTATACATATTCTAACATAAATAAAGGTCACTTCAGCTTTAGAAAAGCATATTATGTAATTACAATTATTACACAATTAATTGGTAACACTTTACATTAAGGTTCATTAGTTAACATTAGTTAACATGACTGCACTGTATTTTATGTATAATCATTTTCTATTCGTAACGGTTTTAAATTCATTTTAAATACATTTTTATATAATTTCCTTGTTTTTATTGTTGTGATTATTATTTTTTTTTAATTCCTTGTTTTTATTGTTGTGGTTATTATTTGTAATGACTATTTCACTTTCTTTTATGTAAAGCACTTTTGTGTTTTTTAATTTTTTTTGTGTATGAAATGTGCTATATAAATAAACTTGCCTTGCCTAACATGAATTAAAAATGAACAATACTTCTATAGCATTTGTTAATCTTAATGTTAATTTCAGCATTTACTAATGCATTATTAAAATCACAAGTTTTTTTTTTTACATTGATAAATGCATTGTGAACTAACATGAACAACTGTATTTTTATTAACCAACATTAACAAAGATTAATACTTAAATGTAATAAATGTATTGTTCATTCATGTTAATTAATACATTAACTAATGTTAACAAATGATACCTTATTGTAATGTTACCAATTCATTATAAAAATAGATGTATTTGGCACACAAAATGAGATGACAGACAGAGACACTCTCTCACCATTTAATTAGCTACATGAAAAAGTAACTGAATGACACATTTTGCACATTCTGCCTAACATCTCCTTTTGTAAGTCACATAGATAAGAAACAAAATAAAGGTAAGTGATAAGATGCTTTGGATAAACTATTTTATTCACAACATAATGTCTTAAAATACCTTATAGGGTTATGATAATCAAAACAGCCCTGAGCTAGATCAAGCTTTGATCTCTGCAAACCAAACTGTCACTTTAATGAAATTATTATTTTTTCCCACTAATAAAAATATTTTATCATTAGCTAGCTCACACTGGAGAGCTGCTTTATAACAGAAAATCAAGTTGTAATTCTAACTGAAAGCGACACTTGACTTTCATGTTTTTCATGTTTAATACCGTAAAGCTGCTTCAATTAAGGCTATCTATTGCATAAAGTACTATATAAATAAACATAATGTGACCGAACTTTACTGGAGTAATGTTACGTTACTGAACTGCAGAGCTCATGCAAACATCCACATCGTTGTAATCAGATGCATTTTTAACTGTTGCTTTCACACTGCTGTCAGTTTTTGTTGTTTATTTCGTTACTGGGAGGAAAGCGCGCAATATATATTTACATATTCATCCAAACGCCGCTCAAGTTTGGATGCATTTGCTCTGAAGTGCTGTGTGTGTGTTCTTCTCTTGATCTGCATCCAGGAGGGCTGAACTAGAGTCTTGCGCTACAGCGCCACACTGGTCAAACCGCAGTATTGCAGGCTCTTACATTAGGTCATATGAGATCAAACGACTACGCGACAACAAAAATATTTGTCGACAATTTTTTATTGTCGACGTTGTCGATAATGTCGACTAATCGTTGCAGCCCTACACCACAAGCACGCGTCGGAAATGTAACGCCCCTTACCATAATCGCTTTCAAAAAGTAAATACAAAGACAGTTAATAATGTCCTTAGTTTTACCATCAGTTCAAGCCCGAGAGGGGAACAGAGTTGCATGACAGACACAGTGATGATGCTCGTATATAGAAAAGCTGACTCCACTGTGATGTGACCCTGTCTCTCGCTCGCTCTCACACACGTGCGCACACACACGCGTGCACACACACGATGCGCAAAACTCCGCATTTGAACAGTCAATAGCAAATACTTAAATAACAAAACATACTTACAGTCGCTGATTCAGAAGTGCCAGATTGTCATAGCTAAGTCAGAATTACCTCCTCTCCTAGGTTCACGAAACGGTCGTCCATAAAATGCGTTGCACAAATTTGAACATCTGGGCTGTGCTGTTCTGTTGTAAATAATCTTAATGATTCCTAAATGCATCTACTTTCGGAAGGCCAAATAAAGTGCTTTTGCTTTTGCTTAGAAACACACAGCTTCTCCCTGTCATGGCTGCATCAACACTACTGTGGCTACTGAAACCACGCCTTCTTTCTTTGCATGAACATTTGGGCGGCATTATGCAAATATTTCCACATCGTGACGTAGAGATGTGGGGGTATGTTTGAATGAGCCATTTTAGGAGGGCGTGGCAGAGTCTTAACTTTGATAAAGAATATCTCTTTGGTTTTGAGACTTTAGTCTTTGCAACTTCAGGGATCTTATCTGTGCACAAACAGTTGTAACACTCCAAAGAGAAAGGAAAACTTGAAATTGCATCATATGACCCCTTTAATAAAGTTTAGACTGAGTTCACCGAGTTGTCTGCTCCGTGTATCATGACAACGTTTAATGAGACTCAGAGGTGGCATGAGTACAATTAAATTCATGAATTCATGTTGGGATTAATATTTTTTTAAATATATATTTTTTAATATAGAAATTAAATTATTTAAATAACTGAAATTATACTTGAAAAATGAAACTAAAACTGCCAGCAAGTCACTTTATCACTGAATCATTCATTCAATTGATTCGTTCGAACGGCTGATTCATTCAGGAACAAAGGAAGTGACTGTCTTTATGAATGGGTAATTGAATCATTGACTCACTGGATTCGTTTAAAAACGCACATTCATTCTTAAACGAAACAACGCTGTGTTTGCGTGGAGATGTGCAGCGGCTTAGCGGTGACTTTGTTTGAAACTATTTTTGCTGATGAAATGGAGCAAATCATCAGGTATAAGCGTTGTAGTCAGACAAGTCACTTAATATTAACTTCTTATTTATTTAACGGTTATATTAATCAATATCACATTTCACATAATAATCATTAAAAGCTGTCACTCAGCCTTAGTTCATCTTGGTCTCACAAAGTTCTATTATAATCAACGAAGCTCTCTACACTGCACAATGAAGCTCTTAAAGGGTTACTCCACCCCAAAATTAAAATTTTGTCATTAAAGGGATAGTTCACTTTGAAATTAAAATTTGGTATCTATCAGCTTACCCCAAGGGCATCCAAGATGTAGGTGTCTTTTTTTCTTCAGTAGATCCAATTTTGATATTTTTAGGTCAAACCGTTCTAGTCTGTCAGTCATATAATGGCAGGTATAGGTCACTGTCTCTATAAGAGGGAAAAAGAACATGCACAGAGAAATCCAAATTAAACAATTCCCCATCAAAGCTACACATTGATGGCCTAAGACATGAAACGAGCGGTTTGTGTGAGAAAACGAACAGTATTTATATCGTTTTAACCTCTTGTACACAACCATGTCCAAGTGATCTGCGCACACATCCTGCCGAGATGCTCGCTTCCACCTTTGAACGCGTGCGTGACTTCCGGCGCTTTCCGACGCTTGCACAGACCAGAGCGCGCGCACACACGTCACACACCGGATGCGTGTGCGCACTCAGATCACTTGGACATGGTTGTGTACAAGAGGTAAAAACAATATAAATACTGCTCGTTTTCTCACACAAACCGCTCGTTTCGTGTCTTAGGCCATCAATGTGTAGTTACGATGGGGAATTGTTTAATTTGGATTTCTCTGTGCATGTTCTTTTTCCCTCTTATAGAGACAGTGACCTATAGCTGCCATTATATGACTGACAGACTAGAACGGTTTGACCTAAAAATATCAAAATTGGATCTACTGAAGAAAAAAAGACACCTACATCTTGGATGCCCTTGGGGTAAGCTGATAGATACCAAATTTTAATTTCAAAGTGAACTATCCCTTTAATCACTTACACCCATGTTGTTCCAAACCCGAAAAAGCTTCGTTCGTCTTCAGAACACAATTTAAGATATTTTGGATGAAAACCGGGAGTCTCATTGACTGCCAAGTAAATAACACTGTCAAGGCCCAGAAAATATGAAAGACATCATCAGAATAGTCCATCTGCCATCAGTGGTTCAACCGTAATGTTATTAAGCTACGAGAATATTTTTTGTACGCAAAGAGAACAAAAATAAGGACTTTATTCAACAATTTGTCTCCTCCGCATCTCCTCCGAGTAACCGTAGCGCCATTTTGGAGAGTATCCGCTGGACGCGTCCAAGGGATACTCTCCAAAATGGCGCTACGGTGATGCGGTGGAGACGAATTGTTGAATGAGGTCTAGGGCTGCACGATATTGGAAAAAACTCACATTGCGATATTTTGTTTTTATGCAATATATATTGCGATATGAAGAAGAAAAAAACCCCCAAAAAAACCAGATGATTTTAATATCTCTGTTTGAAAAAAAAAAATCAATGATTGGGGTGATTTTATAGGTGAGTAAATCAGCATAGAAAATAAACAAATTACAACCATAGCATCTGCGTGCCTCTTACCTTGTCTACACCTTACGCACGCGACTCCACAAAATACTGTAGAACCCATAATCAGTGATGCCGTCTGTCTACACTGGATGCATGCGCGGCGCGACAAATTCCCGCTCTAATCCTAAATCCCCCTCTAACTGATGCCTCGCTCTATTTATGATGTACTGACACAAAAGTTCAAATGATTTGTAACAGTAGCTTTGTCGCGTCCAGTGTAGACAGACTTTGGGGCCATAGGCCGTTCACATGTCGTGGCTAAAAACGCGTGGAAAACGCCAGTGGCGCTGCTTTCTCCTTCTTTCCAAAGCGCTCTGGAGCTTGCGCTTTCGTGGCTTCTGCCATGGCTAAGCAACCGTGATCAGCGCGCTCCTCGACAACGCGGAAGTTTCAGCAAAGGATAAATGGATTTCCAGCTCTGAAATCTTGCAGTAGCTCTGCTACTAAATTTATTTAAAAATGGATATCTCTGTACAGCTGGTGTAGATGCAGTGTCTGTGTGTGAGCAAAGAAAACAATCAGTATATATATAACGAAAAGTATAGGCCTACTAAACATCGCACATCCTGCGTTGTGACTATTGCGGATGTGCACATCGCGATATCAATGCTGAAACGATATATCGTGCAGCCCTAATGAGGTCGTTATTTTTGTTTTCTTTGTGTACAAAAAGTATTCTCATTGCTTCATAACGTTACGGTTGAACCACTGATGGCAGATGGACTATTTTGACAATGTCTTTCATACTTTTCTGGGACATCATAAGCCTCCCGGTTTTCATCCAAAATATCTTAAATTGTGTTCCGAAGACGAACAAAGCTTTTACAGGTTTGGAACAACATGGGGGTAAGTGATTAATCACAAATAGGGTTGTAACGGTATGAGATTTTCACTGTATGATAATCGTCTCACGGTTTCACGGTATACGGTATTAAACAATCAAAACAGGGTTTTTTTGGTTGAACAAATGTTTGGAAGCATGTGTTTATTCAAATTTCATTAATCAAAAACAATCAAGTACATTTCATCATTGACTAGCCTATATATTAGTTTAACAACTTATATTCATCATTAATAATTCATAACAATTAATAAATTCTGGTTTGACTTAGTTTTTCTGGATTCTGTACTTTTATGATATAATACAAATATACTATCAAAATGGTGGTAATGAAATGAATGCATAAAGCTTTAACAATTTAATTAATGTTTTCAAATGTAATCAAATGAAAATAACTTTTATCCTTTTATGTTTTCGTAAAGGGCTGCACAACAGAGATTTACTAAATAAAAATGAGGGGAAAATTATATTCCTTAAATGTTTCTATAAATTATTATTTTTATTTTAGAAGTAGGCTACATTATAGTACAGTCGTACGTAATTTCTGTCAATTTCTTCGAGTTAAAAAGCGGACTTTTATTTTGACGGGTTGTAGTGAAGAGCTTTGAGTGTCAGTGTATTTGACAGTGGTTTTCTCAAATAAAATGATGAAAGGATTATTAATTGTTCTCTCAGTGTCAGTGAGGCTCTCAGTGTTTGTGTTCACGTCTTCAGATAGTGAGACTGCAGGTGCTGTTAAACACTATGAGCAGCGCCAGCGCGCATACTTGAGTATGTAGTACACGACACAACGCTGCTCATTCACAGAGAGACATGCAAATCAAACAGATTATATTTTTATATAGCAGTGTTTTTGCGCTTTAATAATCACAGACACTAGACCATGTCGTGATTTGACAGCTCTGTTTTTGATTTATTCATCAATCCATAAAATCGCGCATTTTATGTGACATCTGCATTGTAAATTCATTGTCATGACTGGATTCTGGGATTCACTCCGCATCACGGAAATCATAAGGCTTTAACCTTAAGTTATAAATGGGACATAATAACTGTATCTGCACGGAGGATGGTGTTCTGAAATATAGATAAACATGTTCGATGTGTTTCCTCTTTTTGCAGCTGCTTTGCGACCGCAGTTTTTGTGAACTGTGTCTATCCTCGAAGACAAATATGTGTTCGTCTTTTCTATATCCAAAGTAACGTTATTCCCATACTGCCAATTTTAACTTATATTTCGACATGGGATAGAGATAACGGCCTCTGTCTCTGATGTTGTCTCCACTGTACGTGTGGGTGGAGCAAGAGAACTGTTAAGTAGAAAGTTGTTGCCTCGGCGCAGGTGAGATTCTGCATCTTTTATTTTCTCCCAATACCGTAGATAAGCAAATGTACACGGTATGATAATCGTACGTGTTTATATTGTGGTATATCGTCATGCCGGTATATCGTTACAACCCTAATCACAAAATTTTAATTTTGGGGTGGAGTAACCCTTTAAGGTTGTTTTCACACCTAGTTCGTTTGAGCCCTCCAAACGCTCTCGGAGCGGTTCAGCTCGTATGTGTAAACAAACAAGTGATCTCAGACCCCCCTAAAAGGACCAAAAGCGAACCGCCTGGGTTTGGTTCATTTGTCGGTCGGTTTGTGGTTCCATTTCCTTGTGATTTGAGAAAGCAATGAGGTACCGGTATGATTTGTATGGTCCAACATAACAGTAATGCTTGAGGTTGAACTTAGCAGTTTATCATTTGTATGTATATATATATATATATATATATATATATATATATATATATAGGGTTTGAAATTAACACCCACCAACCCGCCAAATGCGGGTAAAAATCAGCTGTGGCGGGTAATGCGGTCAAATCACTAGCCAATTTGGCGGGTTACTTTTTGTAAGTTCTGTTCACTCATTATTTTCTTGGGGAAGTTCATGCAAGTCAAATCTGCTCAGGTTTAGCGCAAATACTGAACTTGTGAGACATCATGACATTATCGAGTATATTGCAAAAACCAAACAAAACACACAGAGTGCAGCTATGATGAAGTCTGACTCTGGTTAGACTAACTTGGTGCGCGCACTTTAGAGTGTGTTCTTTCACTGCATGATTCAGTCTATTTATATACATTAAGAATGATCACATAATTCAAGATAAAGGGGCAGAAAATGCATAGGTCTATATATCAATTCATATAGTTATTCAATATCACACGAAGAGTGCCGTTTTTTCTTCAAAAATCAGCATGGTTACAAATGTGATATTGATTTTATACAACGGTTCAATAATAATAGTAAAAGGTTAATATCAAGAAACTTACGTTTTAGACACAATATTGGCCGTTTTGCTCTATTTCGCCAACAACAACAACAACAAAAAACATTCCAAACACAGCCACAGCGCTGTTTTGCATCTCTGAGCAACATAACGGTGTTGTTTTGTTCCTTAACAGTGACTTACTGCCACCTACTGGTGGTTTTAACTTTACACTTAAAGTATCTTTTCATTTTAAAATAATTTCAAATATCAGTATTCAACATTTCATGTTTAAAATATCAAAGCATTATTTATGCATTTGTAACTGCAGGTTAAAGCATTCCATGTCCCTGTAAGCTGCATTAACATGTGTAAATACATCTAAATGCCACTTCATATGCAACTTCTGCAAAGATGAATTGTCTTGATACTGATTTCATTTGTTTAGTAACAGCCTAAATGTGTTATTATTATAATTGACTGATTAAATGTAA
>CM041797.1:26406599-26514098 GCA_023376895.1 Aspiorhynchus laticeps | reverse complement strand
CTGTTGAGCCAAACGGCAGCATCATGCCAATATTATAGTCTGTGCCTAAAATGGTTGCTTTATTTGTCATGTTCACAAACTCTTCCCCAGGGAACTTCCTTGCGAAGGACTCCTTAATGCCATCTTTAAGAACATCAACTGCCACAAGCGTCCTCTGGGACACTGACAGTGCTGGCCTTTGGTTGTTGCAATTGTTGGTATGATACGCAATCATTGATTGGTGTTTTCTTGCCATTGTCATAAGAATGTTTCTAAAACACCCAGTCTGCCTCACAATCCTTTTAAAGAATCGATGTTTGGCTTCAAACCGCATAGTCCAGAAATGTACCAGTGGCCCGTAAACAGTTGTAAGCCATGGATAATGCTCGAGAAAGTGGTGTTTTGGTCGAACTTTCTCCTCTGGGAACACTTCAAAATATCTGTAACGGTGTTCTGAGATCTTACTTTGCATGTATCCTATTGTCTCATCTGTGTGGAGAGGAGCCATGACAAGCTCCACAACATCTTTAAGGGTCATCAAAACCTCCCAAGCAGGCTCATCTTCTGGGACTTTGTCACCAATCATGAGTGGCATCATTCTCAACAAACACCAGTTTTCGTGTGCGTTACCTCCTACGCTTTTTCGTAAGTTGAAATTCGGGGCAATGGGTTGTGGACAGTTTCTTTTGTCACTCCATTTGTAAGGAAAGCAAAGTATGGAATGGTTGAGCTCCTGAAGAGAGATGTATTTCTTTCTGATTAACACATCAAGACAGAGTGATATTTCCACAGGTACAATTCCTTCGAGCAAATCATGCAAAGCATCAGGGGGATAACCTGATATAGCATGAAAGTTACTGAGTCTGTCTGAGATGGGACACTGTCTTTTAACTCCGCAGTGGTGACCTTCTGCTGGATCAGACAGTGCTGCTTTGACATGCATGGCATAGTTGGACTTAGTCCGTGGAGGAAACAGTCCTTCTCCTACTTCATGCTCCTGGATCTGTGACCGTTCTCCAATGCAAAAGCGACAGAAATGTGAAGCTGAAAAGCTTTCAACAAAGCCACCTATTGAGTGAGCACCAAGATTGTCAGCGACTACAGCAAGTACAGTGCCCTTGACCACTTTGCCCAGACTTGAAACAAAAATACCTTCATCTTCAAAGGACTTCAAATCTCTGAGCAGTGGGTCCAAAACCTTTGCATAGCCATACTGCTTGACATCATTTGCCTTGCACAAAATGGTTAAGTAAATGGAAGTCAGTGTAGATCTCAATGTGGCATGTATGTCTGCGAACACCCAGTACACTGCTGTGACTTTATGCTTCTTGCGGGATGTTCCCAGAGGGTTGCATATCTCAAAGTCATCTATATATAATATGAGTGGGAGTTTAAGTTCATCCTCACATAAAAAGCTGTTTTCTCTAAGTAAAGATCCATCATTAAACGATTTGTATCCAGAAGAGGCATCAGATGGATTTTTGTTTTGTAATATTGTGTTTTGAATGTGGCTGTTGTTCACAAGATGAGATAATAATGGGAGGATTGGTATATACTGAAATGTTTTTTTCTCTGTACTATCAAGTATGTACTCAACTGGTTCAATCGATGAGAGATGCTCCTTACTAAATTGCTCTCTCCTGAACTTACTGCTGAAAGGCCCATCCACTCGTAAAGCAGCACAGACAGGGCTTAGCTGGCAAAGGTCTTTGACCAGTTCTGATATCACTGAGTCTTCAAATGTACAGCCATGTTTTCTCAAAGTACTCAGAATGATCTCTTTAATGACGGGGCCAGATGCAGACGCTGTAAGGAAATGAAATTCCTCTACTAGTTCATTAATGCATGAATTGGAGACATTAAAAATGTTCTCCATTTTCAGGAGGAGCAACCCCACTCTTTTAGTAATAATTTTGTTTAAGTCCTCATCCTCCTCAAGGACTAAGCCACAGTCGTTTTCATCCTCAACAAAATCACTTTCTTCATCCGGGTTGTTTTGGTGTTGATAAAGAACATTAGTCTTGAAATCTTCCAACAAATGTGGGTTGTGTTTTCTACTCTTGTGGCTGTGGAATGTTGTATATTTGTTGGTCTTATAATCACAACCCTCAAAAACACATGGCACAGTTTCAAACTTTTTTAGATGGCCACCAAGATGTTCAAAAAAATGCCTCTCATTGTCAAAAGAGCATGAATTACAGACAATGCATGTAAACGAAATGATGTTTCCTGGCTGGGTTGACTGAGAATGATGCCTTGACAAATGTGTCCTTAATGCACCCCATGTCTTGACTGTGCAAGGACAATCTGCATAGAGGCAGGGTATGGAGTGGACTCGACCTAAATGCTCATGTATTAGTCTGCTGTGTTTCAGCAGGTCCAATCTTTTTGATGTTGTGAATTTGCACAACTTGCATTTCCAGTTCATTTTCCCATAACTGAGGAGTTTAGTTAAGGTAACTATACCTTTAAGGACAATGTGATTTATTTTATTTGGAAAACTTGCATACCTGTACAGGATACACTTGTGGTGGGGACGTGGGTGGATGTGTCAACACTAGAACTGGTAACAGTGGTCTATCAGTGAGTCTCTGCTTGTGGAGGACAGACAAGAGGAACTGAAGAGAGGGCAAATAGTGAATGTCCATACACAGACTCTGCCTGCAACAGAAATAAAAACAAAAATTACACAAAACAAATTATCAGACATGTACCTGGGTTAGATTTTGTACAGATGATTTTGGGTTTACCTCAATATAATGCAAATAATCACCCCCTTTGGTTATTCGGGTGGGTGTTTAATACGCAAAATGGATTATAACCCCAGACGTTTAAAAGAACCAGGCGGCTATTTGCAGACCGGTGATTAATTGGGGAAATATGGTAGTTTATCAGTGCTCCTCTGATCTGGGGAGTCTGTCTGTCTGACAAGGGCCGGTCATGCAGAAATAACAGACTGTGTACTCACTTAAATAAAGGCATTGCAATTACATATATTAATATTCATGCTTCATATAATTAGCTTCATAGATGTAATGTGCTTCATAGAACATATTACAAAATTATGAAAACATTTATTAAGCACTGATGTACTAACAATAACAAATATAATATAAAATCAATTCTAAAATGTTGTACGTGATCCCACAATTCCTTAAAAAACTTATGTGCAGCAACAGTTGGTGTTTTCACACACACTCGTGGGATACAGTGGTAACGTTACTATGCTTTTATTTTTAATCCTGCGCCCATTCAATATATTAGAAAAAGCTGGCGTTGACTAGTGTCTAACCTTAAAACCAACGGTCAGACACAGTCATGCATGCTGACTAATCTTGTAAAAAGCACACCACGACGGCATTTCAACTTACCGGCAGTTGTGCAGACTGTGAAAGCCCGGGACACAACAAACCGATGGCAAAGAACTAGCAGCGATGAAAGCAGACGTGCCGTTGCCTTGCGTTGGCCTGGGGTCAATTTGTTTATTTGAACACATCAAACCGACGCGTGGAACACAATAAACCAAGTTGCCTGACCGACGGTCCGACGTTGCCCAACGGCCAACCGTCGGCTTGATGTGTCCCGGGCCATGGTGACGCCAGCGACAGATTCAAACTTTAATTTCAAGTAATGGCATGTTAAACAAACGAACGCCGAATACAAGTGAAGTGTAATATCTCATAATTAAAAAATATATATACAGCACTCCTATGTAAATAGCTTACCTTCACTTCTGCTGTTCGATGGCAGCCAGAGAGAGGATCCAGCGTCGCCCACACTCACTCAAAAACGCGGGCTGACGCATGCGCAATTTAAAGCAAAAAAAACTCACGGTTTGGGGGTATATTTTACTGCATTTTTCTATGTGATCGTTATTACTGTTGACGAATGGGTAGCATATGTAGAATTTACCCATTACTTTAGAATTCGTTGGCTGGCTGCAATAATCATGTAAATTTTATATGGTTTCCACAGATTATATTTACCACTCTCCAAAATCACTTTTTTTCAGTGTTGAATCATCTCAGTTAATGCAAATTTGTTTCCATATGTATGTGTAAAGTTGCCATTTAATGCTGTATTGTGTAATTTTAAATGGTTATGTTGATATATTTGTTAAATATCTGTTTTATTACAATATAAGACAATTCATAACAGCTTTGAAAAAATAGAATATATATACTAGCAGGTTACAGAAATCAGACTTTATGCAATCTGACTCCACTTGATGTCCACATACGTGGACAGTTGGTTTTTGGTGAATAAAAACGTCATTTTACTCTAAATTTTAGTTTATAAAATACTAACATATTCATCATACTTTACTGTACATATTCATTATTATTTTTTTTACCTCAATTGACCTCCTTGTATAAAGGTTTTTCACAGATATGCCTGGGGCATTTAGCACATGGCTATCGCTGTCAGCCATCTTGGATTAATTATGTCATCAAGCAATGAATATTTGGAATGCAAAACAGAAGCCACTGTTACACTATTGCTGTCAATCTACTGACACTGCCCTCAAGTGGTTTGGAGAAAATTACCATGATGAATGAACCCTAAATGGAGTTAAATTAACTGTCCACAAATGTGGACACCATGCATGAAAGGGTTAAAACAGGGGGGGGGGGACTGCCATGCCACTTATAACTTATAAAAACATTAGATCCACTCTGTATGTACATTAAAACAATTTGTTTTTAAAACAGGATGTTGGACAGACTTATTTTCCTTTGTGTTGGATTAGATGCAGGATTTTACGTTTTTCTGGTTCTGATTCTGGTGCTGGTGCTGGTTGTCATAGAAACCCTGGATACTGGAAAATAAATTGTTCCTTAAAAGGACTTTCCTCTAATTGTTCAGGTATTAAGAATATTATTGAAGAATTTAAAGAAAAACCATTTCAATATCTTCTAATTGGGAGTTGTTCAAATATGAGTGTAGAAAATTCTCTATTCGATTCAGTAAACAGTTGGCAAAGGCATATTCTTTAAGGTATACCTCTATTTTAAATGTTTTTTTTTTAAATTCTAGGAAAACAACAAACAGAAGAAGATGATAATGTAAAACTACACAACCTAGAAGAATTAGATATCATCTATACAGAAAAGGCTAAGGGTGCATTTATTAGATCGAGGGTGAAATGGCTAGAATTTGGGGAGAAAAATTCTGCATATTTTTTTAGTTTAGAAAAGAGAAGAGGAAAAGTTAAAAAATATAAATATATCTTTTCTATATATTGAGGGTAGTTTAGTTACAGATGAAGCCAGAGTTTCTCATTTTGTTTCCAGTTTTTATTCACAATTCTATACTTCCACATTCAAGCCACAAATTTCTGATTTGAGAGGGTTCAGGCATTCAGACCCATTATAAGTGATGATAATATGTCTTCTTGTGAGATGGATTTGTCGTTGGAAGATGTGGATGTTATTATTCATAAATCCCCCCTTAATAAAAGTCAAGGTCCAGATGGACTGCATTTTGAATTCTACAGGACCTTCTGGCAAGACGAAAAGAGTTTCTTTTAGACGTGTTCAGAGACTGTGTACAGAAAGGTGAATTTACTGAGTCCATGAAGCAGGGAATTACTTTAATTCCAAAACATAACAAAAATTCCCTGTATTTAGATAATTGGCGCCCGATTACTTTACTTAATTCAGATTATAAATTGTTAGCTTCCCTTTATCACTGCTACCGAGCAGACAGAGACACAACACTTTCTGGTAAGAGCTGTAATGGTGTAACAATGCTGCGGTATTATCAAAACACTGTTCACCGTATCATAGCACTGAGACTGCTCTCATTAGAGTTACAAATGACCTGCTCTTATCATCTGATCGTGGTTGTATCTCTCTATTAGTTCTACTGGATCTTAGCGCTGCGTTCGACACTATCGATCACAACATTCTTTTGAATAGACTAGAAAACTTTGTTGGCATTAGTGGAAGTGCATTAGCATGGTTCAAATCGTACTTATCTGACCGCCATCAATTCGTAGCAGTGAATGAAGAGGTATCATATCGATCACAAGTGCAGTATGGAGTTCCTCAAGGCTCAGTACTAGGGCCGTTACTTTTCACGCTTTATATTTTACCCTTGGGAAATATCATTAGGAAACACGGGGTTAGCTTTCACTGTTATGCTGATGATACTCAGCTCTATATTTCTTCACGGCCTGGTGAAACACACCAAATTGAGAAACTTATGGAATGCATAGTCGATATAAAAAAACTGGATGACGAGTAATTTCTTACTGCTAAATTCAGAAAAAACAGAGGTGTTAATTATCGGACCTAAAACCCCCACAAGTAATAACCTAGAACACTGTCTAACACTTGATGGCTGCTCTGTAAATTCTTCGTCATCAGTCAGGAACCTAGGTGTGCTATTTAATAGTAATCTCTCCTTTGACAGCCACGTTTCTAGCATTTGTAAAACTGCATTTTTTCATCTTAAAAATATATCTAAACTGAGACCTATGCTCTCAATTTCAAATGCAGAAATATTAATTCATGCGTTTATGACCTCAAGGTTAGATTATTGTAATGCTTTATTGGGTGGTTGTTCTGCACGCTTAATAAACAAATTACAGATGGTTCAAAATGCAGCAGCTAGAGTTCTTACTAGAACCAGGAAGTATGAGCACATTAGCCCAGTTCTGTCAACACTGCACTGGCTCCCTACTAAACATCGTATAGATTTTAAAATCTTGTTAATTACTTATAAAGCCCTGAATGGTTTAGCTCCTCAGTACTTGAGCGAGCTCTTATCGCATTATAGTCCTTCACGTCCGCTGCGTTCTCAAAACTCTGGCCATTTGATAATACCTAGAATATCAAAATCAACTGCGGGCGGCAGATCTTTTTCCTATTTAGCACCCAAACTCTGGAACAATCTACCAAACACTGTTCGGGAGGCAGACACACTCTGTCAGTTTAAATCTAGATTAAAGACCCATCTCTTTAACCTGGCGTACACATAACACACTAATACACTTCTATTATTCAAATCCGTTAAAGGATTGTTAGGCTGCATTAATTAGATCAACCGGAACCGGGAACACTTCCCATAACACATGATGTACTTGTTACATCGTAAAAAGATTGACATCTACGCTAATATTAGTCTGTTTCTTTCTTATTCCGAGGTCACTGCAGTCACCAGATCAGATGGTGGATCAGCACCTAGAGACGACCTTTACTACAGCCCTGAACGTCAGCAGAGACCAGGACACCTAGATGAGCCCCAGAGACAGACCCCCAGTGAGGACCCCGTCACCTAGAGAGCCATCAGGAAAAGACCTCGGGAACCTGTTGAGCCATCCAATCTGACTTTGCAGCAGTTGGAATTGAACTGCTGTGTCGTCTGGCCAGAGGAGAATGGCCCCCCGACTGAGCCTGGTTTCTCCCAAGGTTTTTTTCTCCGTTCTGTCACCAAAGGAGTTTTGGTTCCTTGCCGCTGTCGCCTCTGGCTTGCTTAGTTGGGGACACTTCATTTCCAGCAATATCGTCGACTTGATTGAACAGAAACTTTTTGAACTGAACTGAGCTGGACGATGCCATCACTGAATTCAACAATGAAATGCCTTTAACTGAAAATTGAGTGTTTAATCTTGTCATTTTACATTATTGACACTATTTTCCCATTTTGATATTGTGCAGTTGCTTTGTCACAATTTGTATTGTTAAAAGCGCTATATAAATAAAGGTGACTTGACTTGACTTGACTTCACCGCTGGTGGAGTCTATGTTTGTGAAGAGTCGACCGTTCTATCTGCCGCGGGAGTTCACGGCCATTGTTATTGTCACAGTTTACATTCCACCGTGTGCAAACGCTAAGGACGTGCTTCGTGAACTGTATAGCGCCATTAGTGAACAACAAACAAATAACCCCGACGGCTTTTTCATCATAGCCGGTGACTTCAACCACACAAATTTAAAGACAGTTTTGCCAAAGTTCTACCAACATGTAAACTTTGCAACAAGGGGAAATAATACACTGGACTTTGTTTACACAACAGTAAAGAACGCTTACAAGGCTGTACCCCGCCCCCACCTCGGTTACTCGGACCACATCTCTGTTATGCTAATCCCAGCATATAGACCACTTCTGAAACTCGCCAAACCGGTTAAAAAACTCATCACAATTTGGCCAGAGAATGCTACCTCAACACTACAGGACTGCTTTCAGTGCACAGACTGGAAAATGTTTAAAGAGGCGGCCACCTACAATAACCACACAGACCTGCAGGAGTACACTGAGACTGTGACTGCTTACATCAAAAAGTGATGTGACAGTCACTAAGACCATCACCACACGTGCAAACCAAAAACCGTGGATGACAGCAGAGGTTCGTGGGCTGCTAAGGACCAGAGATGAAGCATTCAGATCAGGAGATAAAGCAGCCCTCAAAACAGCAAGAGCCAATCTGTCCTGTGGCATCAAAAATGCAAAACGGTCACATGCTCAAAAAATCACTTCACGGACAGCAGAGACACACGGAGCCTGTGGCAAGCCATTCAGACCATCTCTGACTACAAGCCCCCGCCACAGGCCTGTGATGATGATCCATCCCTCCTCGATACACTCAACCATTTTTATTCACAGTTTGAAATGCAGAATGACACACCTGCACAAAAACTGCCCACACCTCCCAACGACCAGGCACTCTGTCTGTCTGCAGCCGACGTAAGGAAGACCCTATCCAGGATTAACCCAAGAAAGGCTGCGGGTCCTGACAACATACCTGGCCGTGTACTGAAAGACTGTGCTGCACAGCTGACGGATGTCCTAACAGATATCTTCAACACCTCGCTGAGCCAGGCAGTCGTCCCCACATGTCTCAAATCCACAACAATCATACTGGTACCAAAGAAATCACCTGTGTCCTGTCTAAACGACTACCGTCCCATAGCACTGACTCCAATCATGACGAAGTGCTTTGAGAGGTTAGTCATGCAAAAAATAAAAAAACAGCCACCCCAACACACTCGATCCGCTCCAGTTTTCATACCATTCAAACCGCTCTACGGACGATGCAATTTCCTCCACCCTCCACCTGGCTCTTACCCACCTAGAAAATAAAGACTCCTATGTTAGAATGCTGTTCATTGACTTCAGCTCGGCATTCAACACAATAATCCCACAACAGCTCATAAATAAACTAAACCTGCTGGGCCTTAACAATTCCCTCTGTAATTGGATCCTGGACTTTTTAACCGGAAGATCGCAGTCAGTCTGTGTCGGCCACATCACCTCGAGCACTACCACACTGAGCACAGGTGCCCCACAAGGCTGTGTGCTCAGCCCGCTGCTCTTCACGCTGCTGACCCACGACTGCACTCCAACCACATCATCAAGTTCGCTGATGACACAACAGTGGTAGGTCTCATCAGCAACAATGATGAAATGCACTACAGAGAGGAAGTGGCACAGCTGGCTGAATGGTGTGGCACTAACAATCTGTCCCTCAATGTGGAGAAGACAAAGGAGGTTGTGTTGGATTTCAGGAGGAGGAACTCCATTGACCACCCCCACTGACCATCGACAGTTCGATTGTGGAGAGAGTCAGCAGCACTAAATTCCTGGGGGTGCACATCACGGAGAATCTCACCTGGACCACCAACACCATGTCACTCTCCAAGAAGGCACAACAGCGCCTACACTTTCTCTGCCGTCTAAAAAGACCAAGTCTCCCACCACCCATCCTCACCACATTCTACAGGGGCACCATTGAGAGTGTTCTGACCAGCTGCATCACTGTCTGGTACGGGAACTGCAGTGCTGCTGACCGCAAGACCCTCCAGCAGACAGTGAACACAGCTGCAAAGATAATCGGTGCCCCTCTCCCATCCATCCTGGACATTTTCCTTGCACGATGCTCCAGCAAAACCAACAGCATAGTGAAGGACCCCACCCACCCCTCCCACAGTCTCTTCCAGCTCCTACCATCTGGAAGACGGTACCGGAGCATCAGAGCCCGCTCCGCCAGACTGCTCAACAGCTTTTTCCCCCAGGCTGTGAGAGCCCTGAACCCAAATCACCCCGCCCTCCTCTAAAAAACCCCATGCAAACCCCTACCTCCTGAAACATGGACCCCCCCCCCTCTCCAAACACCCCCCAACCTTACCACACCAAAGAAAAAGAACTGTGAACTTTTTTTTGTGCAATTCAAGTGTGCTACACACAGGTGAGTGGGCCTGTACAAACCACCTGTAGTAACACACTCTCCTTTATGCGCACTAGACACTTTTCCTCACACTGCTGTGTGTACACAATCCCACAAAAGACTCAGCAATATATGTATGTTTACATGCTCATGCACTACAAATCATCTTGTACTGTTCCCCAGCCAGCTGCTTGACTCACAATGTTTCTCTCTGCACATGTACAGTATTTATGTGAAGCATTCGCATAGTTTGTATAGTTTGTATTTTTGATCTTTTATCTTTAGTTGTATAGGGTAAATATTTATATATAGTATACTTAGTCAAAATCTGTCAGTAGGTTAGTTGTGTATAGGTTTATAGTGTTTTACTTCATTGTTGTATGTCTGTAATTATGTAGCACCGTGGACCTGTGAGGCACGACATTTCGTTCCACTGCATGTCCCCACATGCAGCGGAATGACAATAAAGCTCAACTTGACTTGACTTGACTTATGCAAACAGGCTGAAACCATGCTTAGAAGAAATTGTTTCTGTTTTCCAGTCTGGCTTCATGAAAGTCAGGCACATAGCAAGTAATATACGGTTAGTGTTAGATATTTTAGACTATTAGGAATTGATAAACAATAAAGCAATTATTTTATTTTTAGACTTTTATAAGGCCTTTGATAAGGTCGAACACGAGTTAATGTTTGAATCTCTGTGTAGGTTTGGTTTTCGTCATTCTTACGTTAAAATAGCACAGACTTTTTACAAAAATAATAATAGCAATGTGTCTTTGGTAAATGGTGTTTCTCCTCGGTTTGTGATTAGTAGAGGTATCAGACAAGGGTGTCCCATTTCACCTTTTTTATTTTTATTGGTTGCTGAGTTTCTTAATATTTTTATCCCAGATGGCAACATATTGTCGACCCAGATCTGGCACATGTGGAATGATGATCTGGCCCATGCACATGTAGCGTGGAATGATGGCACTTGGGCGGACCGCTCCTGTTTGCCAGATCTGGGCCAAAAGCAGGCCATAGCAATGACACATGTCAGCCAAGAGCAAAGAAATAAACCACACTGGACCTTTTCTGAGCCACAAAATCTTCATATATTATTTATAGAGTCCTCTCAGCTTGTCTAAGCTTGTTAACAATGAAGGAAAGAAGAGAACAGAAAAAAAGAGACAAACAGAAACTTAAGAACTACAACTGACTTAAGCCACAGCCTAAAATGAATTCAGCTGAAGATAAAAGACATTAAATCTCTGAAGATCTCAAAAGAGGAGGATTAAACAACTCCACAAACAGCATTACCAGCTTCACTTATTACTAAGACTGATTTTATTTCTGTTAGAGGACTACAAAAGTTCTTATTGAGAATTAACAGGGGTTTAAATCTAATGTTTGTTTAATTTGAAGTCACCATAATAGTGACTGGTGTTTCCATTAGCTGGGCTCTTAACTCTTATTACAACTAGTTTGTCTTCACTAGCTGTGTTCATCAAACACATTTGCAGTAGCAAATAAAGACAATGAGACCTGGGGCCCGTTTCAATAAGCAGTGGTGGAGGTAACGAATTACAACCACTCACGTTACTGTAAGTAGTTTTTTTGGGTACTTGTACTTTTTTGAGTATATTTTTAAAGCTGTACTTTTACTTGTACTTAAGTACAAATTAAGCAAAATAATCTACTTCATTACATTTAAATCATAGTTTGTTACTGAGTATGCCCAATTTGAATTTATATTCAAACCTTTGACGGCATTTCAGTAGCCAATAAAGATCCGATCGTCAACGGACCAATAAAAGCCCTGATATCTGAACTGGGAAAAGCCGCCGCTGCAGCAGGGTTAGAGCTGATCGGACAGTGAGGGAGCTCAGCGTAACTGGAGTCAAAGTTTGGAGAAACAAACTACATGGTAGTGTTATCGTAAATATCTATATTTTGATACCAATATCAAATTCCTGCGCAAATGTGGCGAGCGCTTTATTGTAACATGAGAACACAGTCATGTAATCGCAGAAAACTGGATGCCAGCTCTCAAATAGGCCTAACTTATACAAATGAACTGCCTGTCCTTTCACTCCGATATTGCTTGTGCACACTCAGACTGTGTGCTATCGTTATCTCTCCGTGCTTTTATAGTAGAAATTAATTTGTCAAAAGTTATCATTCAGAATAGATCCACGCCTGACCGATGAAAATGCTACTGGAAATGTTATTGATTGTTAGTGAAATGCACCAGAAAATCTTTCAATATGAAAGATGGAACTTTAATTTCTTTACAATGTAAGTTTATGCTAGAATTGTTTCGGAATGGGATATTTGTATGATTTGTACATATAAATATCCTAGTCTGTCTAACTGCATCACTACATTGTACAGACATTACAGGTCAAAGCCATCTGATGTTCCATTTATCTAAATAAATAACATATATGGCTCTTAAATCACTGCTTATAAAACTTCAGTGTTGTCATATTTCGAATACCTCAACTGATTTGAGGTCATTTGTTTTATAATTTTTGAAATCAAGCTTCTTTGCTGTAAGCTTTTGCAACAAAGTTACCCTATTTTAAAGACACAAATACACAGAATGAGCAAATGTTTAAGATTGAATTTTTTGTAATGGTAATTATTCAATGTTTATATGTAGGCTATGTAAATAAAAGCCTATATTAAAATCTGTTCATCATATAAAGCGAACGTTTCTTTTTTTAGAAGACTTGGATTAAACCACTCAAAGCTTGAAATAATGCTTGCCTTGAAAAAAGTGGATGGACAAAACAATTTGAAATATTAAAATATCTGTATGGCATTATACTGTCATAGTGCACACAGCAGGGAGGAACAAGGACACGCAGATAAGGACGTAAACTCAAATAATAGTCTTTAATAAGACATCAGGGCTAGACAAGGCAAGGCTGACAGACAGGAAACACCGGGAGTAACGAGTAGACCAGACGAAATCAAACTGAACAGACAGGACTATAAATACACAGGTAAATCACAGATAACGAGACAAACACAGCTGGACACAAATTAACTAATAATCACATCAGACGAGGACAGGAAACAAACCAAATATGGACACAAGAGGCAGGAACACATAACACACACAACAGAACCCTGACATATACAGTATGTGGTAGTTTTGCCAATGGTATTGAAAATGATTGAAGTCGTCATGAAATCAAAAATGACCCTACTTACTTTTTTAGTGCACATTACTATTCTTGTGGTGAATAATTAAACCGTGCAAGTCAATACACCGGGAAAAAAAATGTCTGCCGTCGTAATATTTAATCAAAAACTGAAAATTTGCTTCCGCTCTGGAATGGCATTCTCGCTCTGATGACGTCAGTTTGAAGGCTTGGGGAGAATCCTCTTGTTAAGTCATGACGTAAGGACTGCAGTTTCCGGGTCCATGTCTCTACTCATTTCATTTGAGAATACTATCTCAACAGCATTTATGAGCACTATTTAATTAATATTACATATTTAAGCTAAGTATTTAAAAATTAGCTGTGCACACTACAGTCTCACAGTGTCTCAGACACTAATATTTTAGCTGAATCACTGTCTGGCCATCTGGGTTTTCAGTATGGAGATAAAGGTTAGGGTTATAATTTTTCAGTATTACATGACATCGTGGGTGTATATTAGCACAGTTTGTTGTTTTCTTGGGGCATCTGGCAGAGCATTAGGACCCAGTCTCAAGTCTTTAAAGCGGAGTCCAAGTCAAGTCTCAAGTCTTTGAGGTGAAGTCCAAGTCACATCTCAAGTCTTTGTTCTATTTATTAGCAACAGTTCTTTCAGCTTGTTATTGAGGCTAAATCAATTTTGAAATACTGATTTCACGATATGATTTTCTCAACAACAACACAAAAAAAAAACGAACAAAATTTAAGTCAAATCAGAAATGAAAAGGTGTCCATTTATTAATTGTCAGATAAAATGCAGCACATTTCTTTGTAAAATTGAAATATGTCAAACAACAAAACAAAATTTTAAAACAAACCCCAATTAATCAAATGAATTACACAAATGAAATAAATCTCATATAAACAAACTAAGGCTTTGTCTGTGCCCTTTTTCAATTTAAAATTAGAGGCAACCACTGTATTTTAAACAACACAATCCAAACAAAGAGGCTGCATACAGGTACATCTCATGTAATCATCTCATGTACACCCCATTATTGTGGTTTCAAAGAACAAGAGATACCCAGAATGTATACTGTATGTATGGTAAGATAATGATTTTTGACTTAGCTGTAAGCTTTAATCATCAAAACTAAAACAAAAAAACTTTTGAAGTGTTTTACTTTACATGTAATGAATCTAAAATATTTGAAAGTTTCAGTTTTTGAAATAAGTTACTTGAAAAAAATGAACTTTTTCACCATATTCTAATTTTCTGAGATGTACCTGTACATCCAGCATGAGCAGTTTTTAATCTAAATTGGATTGTATAATTTCGAAATTTGAAGCAAAAACAAAATGGTCTGACTTTAGTTTTGTGAAACTATTCTACATAAACCATCTTTACGAAACAAAACCACACAGGCTGAATTAATGCAGATCCACTCTCTGCCAGCGGGTGGCGCTTGAACATCAATTAAACATTGTTTCCTTGGTTTCCGCTGTAAACAAAGCAGAGCTGCGGTTATGAACACTAATATGCATTATACGGAGGCAAGATGAAAAGAAAATACCATCTAAACTTTTTTTAAGACAGCCAGTTTCCCTCAGAGATACATTCATATAAACTCCTATACCAAATGACTTGCGTTTTTTACGAGTCTCACGAGTCACGAGTCCAAGTCAAGTCTCGAGTCAGCTGTTCACGAGTCCAAGTCAAGTCCCAAGTCTTTATTTATGCGACTTAAGTGTGACTCGAGTCCAAGTCGCAGACTCGAGTTTCCATCTCTGGTTTTTGAGACAAGTACTTTGTACTTTTACTTGTAATTGAGTATTATTTCAGCAATGTAACAGTAATTGTACTTTAGTACAAATTTTCAGTACTCTTTTCACCACTGTCAATAAGGAGGTTCAACCAACTCTGAGTTTAAACTTGTGACTTACCGTGAGATGGGAAACTCAGAGTTTTTGGTTTTAGAATGACTGAATTGTGTTAGTTCATTCAACTCTGAGTACGTTGCCTTACAGTTTAGCGCATGCACCATGACTATGAAAAGTCATGATCAGTGGAGCTCTGAAATTACGATTCACCATGGCAACAGCACCAGACAAAAAGAGTCTGCTTACTTCTGTCAATGCGTAAGTTTAATACTTAATAACTGTTATAATATCAGAGGTGAAAACTGTAAATTATTGAACTAATATTAATTTTAATGGTATCCCATGGCAAAAAAAGAAAAAAAAAGAAACAAGAATGTGGTAGCAGCTAAAAATGAAGTATAAAAACACAATTCAATCAAGGTAAAGCTTTAAGCATAAAAGGTTCATGGGTGCAGGCTAAATGACTTTACAAACATTTGACATTAAGAATAACATTCAGTGTCTATTTCAATGCACTGCAGCTTTTCCACAGTCTAACACTCTTTTCACATAATTAAATATTCTCTAATCCAACCTTTTACATTTCTTAGAGTAATAAAATTAACTACTCAGTCGACAGCAAGAAGGCAGAGGCTCGCAAAATGGGGGGAGAACCTTCACCAGCACTACTGACAGATGAAGAGGAGATGGTCAAGTATTGGAAGAACTTTAAAATCCAAAAGGAAAAATAATAACTGTTGCTTTTGTATTTGTAGGAAATAAAGATGACCAAAAAATTGTGAATTATTTGTGTTTATTTAATAGCTGTTGTGGTGGCTATGGCATCTTGTAGCTATTAGGCAACCCCTCCATCTGGCATCCGTCCATTCCATACAGTAATCGGTTTCATTTTCAGGAGGTGCGATGGTGGGAATATGTGTGCCTTCACTGCATACAACCACACTGGAAATCCTGAAGGAAATTCTAATTACTTCCAGAGGTCGCAGCAAGATGTTATCAAGTGAACATCATTTATCAGATTAGCCTCATTTAAACCGATTGCTACACCACTGACCTACAGTCCTGTGAAACTCCTCTTTGACGAATTTGTACCTAGGAAAAAATTCTCAGAATGAGTGTTAGAGCGACACACACTTTCCTTATCGGTCTGCATACAGCGGCCTTCCTAATGTGCTCTGCATCTCAGATATTTTAAAGAAAACTACCATTTAAAATGGTACCGCTCGAATAAACATGCATGTGAATATGGCAAATAAAAAAAAAAAATAACAAGGTATTTAGTCTTGTTTCCATGAAGAAAAAAAAATTAAGAATTTAAGTGCATTTTTCTTATTTTGCAAATTAGCTGCCAATGGGGTAAAATTAAACATTCTTGTTTCCATTTACATTAAGATTATTTTTCTTATCCTATGGCGGACAATTTGTAAAATGCACTTAAACAGAAAATCCCGAGTAAATATCTTAGACCACTTTTCATCTATAGAAAATGCATCTTAACTTAAGAATTTTTAGATATTTGTACTTGAAATAAGACAAAAAAAGAGAACATCCCAATCGAGTGAAGGGATTTGTGGAAACTGTGGTTCCTAATTATTGTGATCCAACATTTGCCTCGCATTTCAGGATGAAAAGACAAACATTTCAGGTGAAGGATAATCCACTTCTTACCTCTGAGACTGTGTTATGATCTATATGACCTTATTATTTTTATTGTGAGTATTAGGCTTATCATTAATGCTGATCACTGTTGTTGTGCTTTGATATTGTAATATTTACCATTATATAATCAGAGGAGCATAGAAAAGTTTATGAAAGTTTCACTCCACAATAGCCTACAATAGCAAAATATATAAATATATATATTATTTTTGTTAAATTAATCAGTGTCTAAGGAAAGGATATGGACCAGAAGACATTGCAATTACTACATGATATTTAGACAGACTTGAAGAAGTTCAAGATCTACTTTTGCTCTTATTATTTCAGTTATTTTGCCTTTAATGTAAATAAACATGTGCAAACAATATACTTGCTCTTGTGAATTTATTTTGATGTTAATTACATTTACTTACAAATTCATCATCATCATGTTGATATGCTATGTTACTATAAAACTCTTGCGACAAACATGTCTTCTAATATCTTCAATTGTTGAGTATACCAAGCTGCAGCGGACACATTTGTAAACGACTTCACTTGGACCCATTGTGCGAGCTGTCTCTTTAATATCGCATGGTTTATATACATGTTGCTGCTGATTGGGCTGACATTTTTGACACACCCACCAAACAAGAGAAAACGTATCTCAAACCCCGTTGCACACCGTTTCCAGGATTCTCAATAAAAACTTCTGTAGACCTCTAACAGAAATAAAGTCAGTCTGGTTAGTAATAAGTGAAGCTGGTAATGCTGTTTGTGGAGTTATTTAATCCTCCTCTGCTGAGATCTTCAGAGATTTAATGTATTTTATCTTCAGCTGAATTCATCTAAGGCTGTGGCTGCAGTCAGTTGTTGTTGTTGTGTTTCTGTTTGTCTCTTTTTTCTGTTCTTTTCTTTCCTTCAGTGATTTTACTTGTTAACAATCTTAAACAAGCTGAGAGGACTCTATAAATAATATATGAAGATTTGTGGCTCAGATAAGGTCCAATGTGGTTTATTTCTTTGCTCTTGGCTGACATGTGTCATTGCTATGGCCTGCTTTTGGCCCAGATCTGGCAAACAGGAGCGGTCCGCCCAAGTGCCATCATTCCACGCTACATGTGGGCCAGATCATTATTCCACATGTGCCAGATGTGGGCTGGATCTGGGCCGACAATATGTTGCTATCTGGGATTGCTCATTCATTGATTAGATGTTCAGGGTATTCTAGTAGTGGAACATACTTTTCTAATTAGTTAGCTGGCGGATGACACCTGTTTGTTTTTAAAAGATGAGAAACAGGTTCCTGTTTATTTGAATTTATTTTCTAATGCTTCTGGGTACCATGAAGCCAGATTAGCTGGCTAGCCAGGTAAATTTCCGTTTAGTTAAGATTATTTTTATTTGTCACATACACAATTACATAGAGAGTATATAACCAGTAGTGAAATGTATTCTCTGCATTTAACCCATCCTAAGTGAACACACACCCGGAGCAGTGGGCAGCCATGTTACACTGCCCGGGGGTTCGGTGCCTTGCTCAAGGACACCTCAGTCGTGGTATTGAAGAAGGATCAATATCGCTATCCACTAGGCCACAACTGCCCCCTGTTTGCACCAATCCTGTTTTTTAGGTACCATGAAAGTAGCTTGACTTTTAGCAGCATTCATTGCCATAGTAACTTACACTCCACAGATAACCTGCTCCGGGGCAGGTTATGTTCTGGTTTAGAGATCTCAAACTGAAAAGATTCACCAATCAGCCTCAAGCAAAGTGACACTTCTCTGATGCAATAAAGCCACTCCTCCAGTTTCTCTTACTCCAAATTAAAGGACACTACATAGTAAAACATTTTTAAAGATAAAATAATCAGATTTTTAGAGATGATTTTTTTATTTTTTTATTTATATTATTTATTTATTATTTTATTTAATTATTATACCCTTAATCCATTACACAAGCCAGCTTAGTTTAATAATTATTAAGCTTTTATTTTAAATGAATATAAACATAGATAATATGCAATATAACTAATTTTTAGAATAAATAGCTGTAAACATGACTACGTATGAGTTTAGATTTTTAAGTGTTTTTATACCTATAAATATTATAAACTCTATAAACTAACTTTGCAACTTTTACTTGCACTTATATGGTAAGATGTTCTCTAAGTTTTCCTCTTTCATGGATAGATCGTATCATCTTGCTGTGTAAATGTGTTTAAATTCTTCATGTTGTTCATACTTTTAATCTTTGGTAGTGAATCGCACTGACTCTCTCATGAGAAGTGAATTGCAGTTTCAAGGCATGTGATTGGCTGCTCATTACTGATGTCACACATTCATGTGCACAGGCTCCATTAACTCAGGATCAAGCCTGAGTTGACAGAGAAAGTTGATGATCAGCTTCATGGTACCAACAAAGCCGGATTGGACTGGTTTGGTTTTGTCAACTCAAAACTAATCCTGTATCCCTGAGTTTGTTCAGCCACCATCATGGTACAGGCCCCTGGTCTCTCAATCAATTGAAATAAGAGTGAAATTATGCCTGTTCACAGTCTGGACAAAGATCAGATAGAAGGTATGGAGGTCAAAAACTCTGTAAGATATTTAGGTATTTTAATTAGTAAATCTCCAACTGATAGAATTGTAGATAATTTTTCGCAACGGATTACAGTTTAAAAATGTATTTATTTATTTGCGTTATTTAATTCAGATTCAGTTAAACAAAACAGGAACAAATATTTAACACTACAAAAATATATGGCAAACAGTACAAATGTAAACATAATCGTGATGTTTACGATTATGTATGTTTACGATTATGGACGTGATGGCGCCGCACATGGCTGCCTCGGTTTGTTGCTCGTTGGTACATTTTCTGTTTTTGTTTGTTTGTCCTGTCTTAAGCAACGATTTTCCCATCAGCTTCACTAGAAACGAACTCTTGGACATAAGAAATAGCACACCAGATAACATTTTGCCGACGTTTGAACATTCAGACGTTTTACTGGACATTTTAGTCGGAGGAGCTGCGTTCCTATTCAAGCGCCCCAGGCGACGCAAGCGAGGGAAGCGCGCTGGTGCGCTCGTGAAAACCAGACAGCGCGGTTTAAGGACTCCGCTGCCGAGTATTCACCTGGCGAATCTCCGCTCCCTTGCAAATAAATCAGACGAACTACAACTCCTCACCCGCACAAACAAGGACTTTTTAAACTCTGCTGTGCTTTGTTTCACGGAAACCTGGCTGAAAGGAGCTATCCCGGACAGCGCGCTTCATCTATCCGGATTCCAGCTGTTCAGAGCAGACAGAGTCACCGAATCATCGGGGAAAACGAGAGGTGGTGGATTATGTTTTTATATCAATGAAGGCTGGTGTACAGACGTGACAGTTTTAAAGAAGATGTGCTGCCCAAACTTGGAAGCTCTCTTTATCAACTGTAAGCCTTTTTATTCACCGCGGGAGTTTTCCTCGTTTATTCTGGTGAGTGTTTACATTCCTCCTGACGCACGTGTGAGCGCGGCGCTAGAACTGTTGGCCGACCAAATCACACACACAGAGCAGCGTTACCTGGACTCTTTCATTGTAATTCTCGGTGATTTTAACAAAGCTAATCTCACGCGCGAACTGCCTAAATACAGACAGCACATCACATGCCCCACCAGAGACAGCAATATACTGGACCACTGTTACACTGTTTTAAACGATGCATACCACTCTGTCCCCCGTGCAGCGCTGGGACTCTCTGATCACTGTTTGGTTCACCTTCTACCAGCCTATAGGCAGAAACTTAAATCTTCTAAGCCTATCTTAAGAACTGTAAAGAGATGGACTGTTGAAGCAGAGCAGGATCTACAAGCCTGCTTTGAACTTACTGATTGGAGTGTTTTTGAGGCTGCAGCTACTGATTTGGATGAACTCACTGACACCGTGACATCCTACATTAGTTTCTGTGAGGACGTGTGTACCTATCAGGACTTATTTAACATTTAACAACGACAAACCTTGGTTCAGTACAAAACTCAAACAGCTTCGCCTGGCCAAAGAGGACGCCTACAGGAGTGGGGAAAAAGCCTTGTACAAACAGGCCAAATACACACTGAATAGGGAGATAAGAGTGGCAAAGAAGAACTACGCTGGAAAGCTAAAAAAACAGCTTTCAAGCAATGACCCTACATCAGTGTGGAAAGGCCTGAAAGCCATCACCAGCTACAAGACCCCTCCCCCCAGCATTGAGGCCAATCAACAACTGACTGAAGACCTGAACAGTTTTTACTGTAGGTTTCAAAAACAAAAGCCTGGTCTGACACCCCACACCCACTCTGACCATCCCACAACACAGCCATCAACACCCTCACCCTCCCTCCCCCCTACTGTTTCTCAGCCTGTAATCAAGATCTGTGAAGAAGATGTAAGCAAAGTCTTCAGGAGACAGAAGATAAGGAAAGCCAAAGGCCCAGATGGTGTCTCTCCAGCCTGCCTCAAAGCCTGTGCTGTTCAGCTATCATCCATCTTCACATTGATCTTCAATAGATCACTGGAGCTGTGTGAAGTCCCCTCCTGCTTCAAACGCTCCACCATCATCCCTGTACCCAAGAAACCAAAAATCACAGGACTTAATGACTACAGACCTGTTGCTTTAACGTCTGTGGTGATGAAGTCATTTGAGAGGCTCGTGTTGGCTCACCTGAAGGACATTACTGGACCCTTGCTGGACCCCCTGCAGTTTGCTTACCGAGCAAACAGGTCTGTGGATGATGCAGTCAACATGGGATTGCACTACATCCTCCAACATCTAGACAAACCAGGGACCTATGCAAGGATCCTGATTGTGGACTTCAGCTCCGCTTTCAACACCATCATCCCGGACACCCTTCAGAATAAACTGACACAGCTCTCCGTCCCCACCTCCATCTGTCAGTGGATCACCAGCTTCCTGACAGACAGGCAGCAGCTTGTGAGGCTGGGAAAATTCTCATCCAACACCTGCACGATCAGCACTGGAGCACCTCAGGGTTGTGTTCTCTCCCCACTGCTCTTCTCCCTCTACACCAACGACTGCACCTCTAAAGACCCCTCTGTCAAACTCCTGAAGTTTGCAGACGATACCACACTCATCGGCCTCATCCAGGACGGTGACGAGTCTGCTTACAGACAGGAGGTTAAGGAGCTGGCTGTCTGGTGCAGTCTAAACAACCTGGAGCTCAACACGCTTAAAACTGTGGAGATGATCGTGGACTTCAGGAGAAACCCCCCAGCTCTCCCCCCACTCACTATCATGAACAACTCTGTGAATGCAGTGGAGTCATTCAGGTTCCTGGGAACCACCATCTCTCAGGACCTGAAGTGGGACACTCACGACTCCATCGTGAAAAAGGCCCAGCAGAGAATGTACTTTCTTCGTCAACTGAAAAAGTTCAACCTGCCACAGGCGCACATGACACAGTTTTACTCTGCTGTTATTGAGTCGGTTCTGTGCTCTTCTATAACTGTCTGGTTTGGGTCAGCCAGCAAATCAGATATAAGAAGACTGCAGCGGACTGTTAGGACAGCAGAAAGGATCATTGGTGTGCACCTGCCCAGCCTTCAGGATTTGTACTACTCCAGAGTGAAGAAACGGGCAGGTAACATCATCACAGACCCCTCTCACCCTGGAAACGACCTGTTTGCGCTTCTCCCTTCAGGCAGACGCTACAGATCTCTGTGCACTAGAACATCTAGGCATAAAAACAGTTTTTTCCCCTATGCCATCTCCAGCCTAAACCACTAACACAGGAATTATTACCTGTGTTCTGTAATTCTCTAACCCTAATTCTTGCCTGTAATTCCATCCCCCATCTCTAATTATTTACTCTCTCTAGAACTATGTAAATATGTATGCATAATTTTCTATACAGCTGTATATATAGAGTAAATAAGGCACAAATCTGTACATAAATCTTCTGTTCCAGATTCAGACACATTATTATTATTATTATTATTATTAAGGCTTATTTAAATGTTCTGTTCTCATGTCAGATATGTATGTTTATATGCATGTATGTATGTATGTACCAAGAGCTTCTTAAAAACCACAACAAATTCCTCGTGTGTTTGCACACACTTGGCGAATAAAGCTGATTCTGATTCTGATTCTGATAACAGTAAAAATAACAATATGCATACCCGCATATACTATAACCCTACCCCTAAACCTACGCATCACTCGAAACTTTCTGCATTTTTACATTTTCAATCATTCTGTATCATTCTATAAGCTTGTTTCTTCATGGGGACCTAAAAAATATTCCCATAAGGTGAATTCACTGGTATTACTGTACTTGTGAGGACATTTGGTCCCCATAATGTAGGTAATACCAGTACACAAACACACACAGCCTCTGTATGCATTTTATTTTCTATGATTGAACTGTTACTGTATACAGTACATAGCAACCTATAAAGGGTCTCAACTGTACCCACTTTACCACCTTGTATATTTCTTAAAATACTATGTAATCCTTTTAACATGCATGTTAGAAAATATGTCCATTAATAATAGACAGTTGAAATATCACAAATATAATTTTTTAACAGAATTTGCATAGCATATGTGTAAATGTGACTTTTATCCTATTATCATAACACTGTACAACTAAACAGCATGTGAAGCAATAGAACACCAATCCGGGTACAGTTGATACACTGTGTCTCAACCGTTCCCCACTGACATGCTCGCACGTTTCTCTAGATTATGAAAAGACCTTGCATGGCACAATGTCATGAAATATGTCTATTTTTAGAGCACAGAGTAACGTTTGCAATGATATGTGTTAAATTTAACAATCAGAAGATTTAAAAAGATTAAAAGCTATTCATTGTGGAAGGAACATGGTAAACTGAAAATCTCACCTTGGAAAGAAAAACTTTTTCTGATATCTTCGGAGTGGAAAGACGCACACATTTCAAAATTCCCAGGATCAAAGAGAACACTAATACACATGTGTGAAGCAAATTTCACAGCTCGGGATTCTTGTGTACGCAAGTTATTTGAGGTGTTTCAACTGTACACATGTCTCAAATGTACTCAGTCTACCCTACTATCTCTGTAATTCTTTACTCTCAAAATTTAAGTTGGACATTTTAGTTTTGAAATAATTAATGTACTATTTTTGATTTGGGAATCAGGATCAAAGGAACTGGATGATATGTTAAAACTGTTAACTCTTTGTGGCCTATTTCATCTTCACAAATGTAAAGTTACTGATTGCATGCCCAATTTTAGGATTTTTTGTATTGATTTGAAACTATATATTATATATATATATTCTATATATATTAATATATATATATATATTGAAACTAGGTATTTACTGTTTTGTATTCTGGTTGTGTAGGCCTATGTATTTTATTGCTTTGACTGTATCCTCTGTGAATGTTATATGTTTAATAAAAAAATCAATTTCAATGTGAATTCCTCCACAGAACTCTCACCCGCAATGTTCTTTGAATATAAATTCCATCGTCAGCTGCGCGCAAGTGATTATGGGAAACGGTAGGGTGCGAAGTGTCCATCAGATGTACACTTCGGCTGTGAGATACCTTCATCTGATCGATTTTTGAAGGCAGCATAGATGTATATATATATATATATATATATATATATATATATATATATATATATATATATATATTATTTTTTTTTTTATTATTAATGCAAGACAAGAATACAGAGTTGACATTTAAAGGATGTTTGTACATAATACACAAAGTATCAGGAATATACATTATGTCAACTGAAATCAAAGAAGTTTTAAAGATTACAAGAGAAAAAGTAGGAATTGAGGGTAAGACATTTAACCATAAATTACAGTATACAAATTAAAGAATTATGAAATAGTTCTTCTTGCTTTCTTATTTTCTGACAATGAAATGGTATTAGATAATTTTTTAATTTGTTAAAAAATAAAACAATATAATATGGTTTGTTGTTGGTAAATTTACATTTGTGAATATAGAATTTACAAAGAAAAAAAATTAAGTGTATAACAAAACAAGCATTGGTTTTAGTAGAGTCAGACTCATAATGTCCTAAAATAATTCCTTTGAAAGTAATGAATACATCTTGCTGGATATTCTCATTAATAAATGAACCAATATTTTTTACAGAGTTGTTCAGGATAATGACAAGTCCAGAAAGACCGTTTCGGTATGAAATTGACAAAATGAACATTTAGTATCAATGTTAGCCTTATACTTCTTCATAAAATGTTTAACGGGGTAAAATGTATTAATTAATTTGAAAGATACTTATTTTACTTTATTAGTGAGGAAATATTTCTGTTGCAAAGACCATATTTTTTCCAATTAAAATTTCTAAAACTATTCCAGTAAGAAATTACAGGCGACAAAGTAGTAACTTTTTCAATAAAAAGAGATCTAACTTTGTTATATCTAGCTTTTTTAGTAGAAAAACATTTTACCAATAGTGGTATCTATTGGTTCAGGAAAATAAGCTTTTTTAAGTGGCGAGTAATTGCTATTTTTGAAGAGCATACAAAATCCTGATGTTATTGCTCCCATAACAATGGCGAATTCCTTTGGACAAACTGGTATGTTATATTCTGAAATAAATTCTATACAAGTCATTAACAAACCTCTGCTGTTAAATAACTAACTTACTAAAAGCAAACCATTATTAAACCACTGACTAAAAAACAAAGATCTACTTTTATATAAAATATTTTGATTATTCCATATAAAAAATTTATGGGGGGTAAAATTGTGTTTATATATTAACTCCCAGAACAAAAGTACCTGTTGATGGAAATTTGAAAGCTTAACAGGTATTTTTTTATGTTATAATTGCACATCAGCAGAAATTTAATACCTCCTGCTATGTCTCCAGCATAAATCAGAAACAAGACCACACTTTATCTTTATACGTTCATCCGTTTACTGAAGCACTGCACGACACACACACTTCTTTCCTTCCCTTACATGTATGCATGACAATTACTTACAACAGCTCCCTCTAGTGGTACTTCTTAACCAAAAAACTTTATAATTGGACACAACATCTCCCCCAACTTAACAATAACACTTGAACTTCCATGACAATTGTACAGTAATATAAACATCAACAAAATAGTTTGTTTTCTTGTTTAGTTTTCCTCTTTTATACTTCACCCATTTACTGAACCATGTCTTATAAACCAAGCATGTACAACATAACCATTTATGCGAATATTAGAACAGTTTGACTTAACCTAAAACATATCTTGGTTTCAATCTTACTATCAAGGTTCACGTTACATAGTCCTTCAGCCACATTGGCTTCCTTCTGACACGCTGTCCTTCTGTTGGTCTATCAACACTTTCTGATGTTGAGGCAGAACTTGGTTGTTCCGCAGACCTGAAATCGGTATGCAATGGTGCCAGATGAGACACGTCCCATGTCCGTCCATCACTCAGTTCGTAGCTATACTTTCCTCTTCTCCTGATAATCTGCATAGGGTCACTGAATTTTGAGGTTCCTTTCTTTGCCGGTTTTCTCACACGTACACAATCCCCTTCCTTCAGCTTTGGGATTTTTGCTTTCCGTTTTATATCCAGATATGCTTTCATTTTTAGTTGTTTCTTCTTTACTTTTGTATTTCAGTTTCCTTGTAGCAGGGGTCATGTTGCATGGCCTGAGAATTGACAACTTTGTTCTCATCTTTCTTCCGAACAAAAGCTCAAAAGGAGATGTTCCTGTAGTTGCGTGAGGAGTAGCTCTGTACGTTTGCAAGAATTCTACCACAAAGGAAGGCCATGGAGCTTTCTCCCTTTGTGCAGTCAGAATAGCATCCTTAAGTACCTTATTCCAACGCTCAACCGCTCCATTTCCTTCGGGATGGTATATGGAGGTGCGAATGTGCTTGACATCTCTTTCTTGCAGGAAATGTTTAAACTCTGAAGAGAGGAATTGAGGGGCGTTGTCAGTAACAATCTCCAGTGGATTCCCTTTTTGGCTGAAGACTGATGTCAGAAAACTCGTAACAGTCGCTGCGGTCACGTTCGATGTGAATGCCACTTCTGGCCATTTTGAGTAATAGTCAATTAATGTAATAGCATATCTGCAGCTAGCAGGGCCTATCTCAAAAGGACCCACCACATCCATGCCAAGTTTCTGCCAGGGGCCCTCTGGGTACTGAACCGGAGTCAGCGGTGCATGTGTGGTTCTAGCGGTCTTATCGTGAAGCTGGCATGTGACACAGGTTGCAATGGTGGACTGTACTTGTAAATCCATCTTAGGCCACCAATATAGCTCTCTTAGCCTTTGCTTGGTCCTCACAATTCCTTGATGGCACTCGTGAGCTAGAGTGACCAACCTTGAACGTAAACTGAGTGGTACAATCAACCTGTGTGTTCCCATCAACACATATGAGTCATGAACCGACAGTTCATCTCTTACCGGAAAGTAAGGAATCACGTCATCCGGCAGTGTTTTAACTGTTGCCGGCCAACCGTTCTCAACATACTTGCGGAGTTTGGCGAGCTCAGGGCAGGACGAGCACTCAACAGCAAACTCGGTCAGCGGCACAGCTGATAGCAAGGTGCTCACAGCAGCTACAGTTTCTGGTTCAGTGTCCTCATCAGGGTTAGTTTAATTTGGCAGGGGCAAGCGTGACAAACAGTCTGTGACCTGATTGTCAGTGCCACGCTTGTATTCCATATCATAATTAAAGCAAAGCAGTCTGGCGGACCATCGGGCTACTCTCAGTCCAGCCTTTCCCATACCTTTAGTAGTCAATAAGGTAGTCAATGCTTGATGATCTGATCTCAACTTGAATTTGATGCCCCACAAATACGTTCTCCAACGCTCAGTGGTCCAGACGCAAGCAAGGGCTTCTTTTTTGACTACTGAATATTTCCTCTCTGTAGCGGTCAGGGCTCTGGAAGCGAAAGCCACAGTCCTTTCCGATTTATCTGGATGGAGCTGGGTCAGAACACCACCGATACCGTAATCCGATGCGTCTGTTGTGACAATTGTAGGCAGTGCAGGGTCAAATAAAGCCAGTGCAGAGCTCTGTGCAATCAATTCTTTGACTTTCTGAAAACTTTTCTGAGCTTTGGTAGTCCATGTGAAGTCCGAGATTGCTCTGAGCACATCTCTCATAGGTTCGACTACGGCTGCAAAATTTGGAATGAATTTTGCATACCATGCCGTAAGACCTAAAAATGATCTTAGCGTAGATGCGCCCAAAGGAGGTGGAGCATTACGTATTGCCTCCAGGTGACTGTTATCTGGCATCAATCCCTCTTTAGAGATAGTATGGCCCAGGAATGTGAGTTTTTTTTGGCGAAATTTACACTTCTGCTCATTTAGACACAACCCGGCTTCTCGAAGTTTGTGCAACACTGTATTTAGGTGAACATCATGACTAGAAGTAGAGTCACCAAACACGATGACATCGTCCAGGTAACACTGGACACCTGGAACATCTTTGAGGAAATCAAACTCAAAAGACAGGACTAATATACACAGGGTAATTAACACATAACGAGACAAGCACAGCTGGAACATACTTAACTCATAATGACATGAAACAAGGACAGGAAACAAACCATATATGGACACAAGAGGCGGGAACACATGACACACACAACAGAACCCTGACATAACTCCCCCCTCCCGAAAGTCTCGTCCCGAGCCTTAACAGTTCCATCGGGGAGGGGGGGTGGGCGCTCTGGAGGCCCCTCAGGACAAATACGGACAAGAACACAAGACGGGGACCTCCAGAGTGGAACAGACAGACAGGGACCATAGCGGAGCTGGGAGCTCTGGAAGCCATGGCGGTGCAGGGAGCTCAGGAGGCCATGGTGGAGCTGGGAGCTCAGGAGGCCATGGCGGAGCTGGGAGCTCTGGAGGCCATGGCAGATGGTCTTCGGGGGCCTTGGCCTCGGTCCCCTCGGCCCGGCTCCTACAGCCGGAACCCCTTCTACCCCCCTAAAAAATTTCCCTGGGGAAGTCAGGGGGTATCAGGAGCCCTCCGGGGCTAGACACACAGAACAGTTCATGACAAGACAACACTCCAGGGCCAGACAACAGGACAGGACATCCCACAGGAACCAGAAGCCCTCCAGGGCTGGCTTGGAAGCGGAGGCTTCCTCTGGGCATGACGAAGAGTCAGAGGCCCTCACAGGGTCCCTCAGCAACCGCTTCCATTTCCACAACAAGGGGGCTAGAATGGCCTCCATGGACACAACAACAGGAGCCACCTGCCCCAGACGAGTCTCCATGGACAAGACAAGGTTAGTTTAAAATGTTCCTGTGGGCACAACAAAACAGACACACGGCACTCCTGGCCATGACATGTGGACTCTCCACGGGGCTAGGGTAGCGGTGGCCAGCGGGCATGAGTCAGCGCCAATCCGGTGGGCTTGAGTCAGCGGCGATCCGGCGGGCATGAGTCAGCGGCGATCCGGCGGGCTTGAGTCAGCGGCGATCCGGCGGGCATTGAGTCAGAGGCGGGCCGGCGGGCATTGAGTCAGCGGCGATCCGGTGGCGTGATCTCCCGCGAACGGCGCGCCTAGGGGAGCGGCAACCCGGGAACCAGCCGGCGGGCTTGGGAGAGCCACCGCCAGCGGCGGATATCTCCCGCGATCGGCGGGCATGAGGGCATCGTGGCCATTGGACTCGCGGCACTCGCGGCGATCCCGCCGAACTCCCACGCCATCTTGCAGTGGGCTATGGCGGAATAACGAGTGGCGACTTCCTTGCCGCGGGACAGACAGGAAACACTGGAACAAAATAAAACTTTCAAAAACAAAAACAAAACAAAACGAGGTGAATGGGCGCCGCTTACGGTTAGGTCTGCTCTTCTGTCATGGTGCACACACGAGGGAGGAACAGGAACACGCAGACGAGGACTTAAACTCAAATAATAGTCTTTAATGAAGACATCAGGGCAGGGCAAGACAAGGCAAGGCTGACATAGACAGGAAACACCGGGGAGTAACGAGTAGACCAGACGAAATCAAACTCAAAAGACAGGACTAATATACACAGGGTAATTAACACATAACGAGACAAACACAGCTGGAACATACTTAACTCATAATGACATGAAACAAGGACAGGAAACAAACCATATATGGACACAAGAGGCGGGAACACATGACACACACAACAGAACCCTGACAACGTCACAGAACTCAGTTAATTCTCAGCACATAAAGACTCCTTCACCTAGATTTCACACTATAGAGACTGTGTCTGTTCCCCGAACTAGAAAATACAGAAAACGTCAAAACCAATTTATGAGTAACCATTTAATTGATGTTCAAAAAATAAAAAATGTTTTACAATACACAGAATCAATTGATAAAACTTGGCTTACTGAATATCAGTGATGAAAAATGGTGATATTTTTTGCCATTGGTGCCATTGAAATCAGTGATCAATGGCTGATAAAAATGGATGATTAAAAATGGCGGCGCGCACAACAGACGCAGCGGCTTCTCTCTCTCCCGACAGAACGGTGTTTTCGTGTTTTTTGTCTTGTAAGTCGCAATGTTTTTGTACATATTCGTCTCGTCTACCTGTCTTTAAGCGCGCATACAGTCGTGAGTTTCTGCTCGATGTCGGCAGAACCACATTTTTAGAGTTAAACTCCGCGCACGCCGAAGAGCTGCGGGACCTCGGTTTGCTCCGGAGGCCTACACCATCACCGACCCCCACTACTGCATCTCGCCCACAGCGGAGGCGCTACAAGCGGCGTGAGAGGAAGCAGAAGAGGGGTAAGCGCGGAGGTATCCGAGCTAGGCTAGTGGCTAACCCACACAAGCCAGCTATCCCCTCCATCGTACTGGCGAACGTACGCTCTTTGGACAATAAACTGGACCACATCCGACTACTTCGCTCAACTCAGAGGACTGTAAGAGACTGTTGTGTTTTTGTGTTTACGGAAACATGGCTTAACAACAGCGTTCCGGACTGCGCCATTCAGCTCGAGCAGCTAACATGCTATCGAGCAGACAGAGCTCTCGTCGAGGGAGGTAAGAGACGCGGCGGCGGGCTTTGTGTTTACATCAATAATGTATGGTGCCGCGACGCTGTTGTGGTCTGCAAACACTGCTCACCCCTGGTGGAATTTATGATTATTAAGTGCCGGCCGTTCTATCTACCGAGGGAATATACAGCCATACTGCTCGTTGCTGTATACATCCCTCCCAGCTCTAACAACAATAACAGGAGTGAGGCACTGAATGATCTGTACCAGCACAACAGTGGGCAGCAGACAGCCCACCCAGATGCTTTTCTCATCTTGGCTGGAGACTTTAATCACGCAGACTTAAAGAGTGTGTTCCCAAAAATTCAACAGCATGTTGACTTTCCAACAAGGGGAAAAAATACGCTGGACTTTGTTTACACCACCCAGAGAGGAGCATACAAGGCTCTCCCCCTCCCCCACCTCGGAGCCTCAGACCACATCACTGTCATGCTAATGCCTGCACACAGACCGCTCGTTAAAGTCATCAAACCAATACACAAGCAGATACAAGTGTGGCCGGAAGGGTCGTCAGAGGCACTTCAAGACTGTTTCGACACCACTGACTGGAATATGTTTAAACAGGCTGCCACATACAACAACACCACAGACCTCCAAGAGTACTCAGAGACTGTCACTGCCTACATCACCAAGTGTATTGATGATGTAACGGTCACAAAGACTATCACTGTCCGGGCCAACCAGAAGCCGTGGCTGACAGGGGAGGTCTACAGACTTCTGAAGGCTCGGAACGCTGCCTTTAGAGCTGGAGATGAGGAGGGCCTAAGGACAGCTAGGGCCAACCTATCCCGCGGCATCAGAGAGGCCAAGAGACAGTACTCCAGGAGGATAGCCCACCGTTTCAGTGACAGCAGAGACACTCGGAGCCTGTGGGAGGGGATTCAGACCATTAAGGACTACAAGCCCCCACCACAGACCTGTGACAGCACCATCCCCCTGCTGAACGAGCTGAGGCACAAAACAGCACCACTGCACAGAAGACTCCACCTCCTCCCGGCGACCAGATGATGACGCTGTCCCCGCACAGCGTGAGGAGATCCCTCAGCAGGATCAATGCACGCAAAGCTCCGGGTCCTGACAACATTCCTGGGCGTGTACTGAGAGACTGTGCAGTGGAACTCACTGATGTCTTCACAGACATTTTCAACATCTCACTAAGCCAGGCTGTTGTCCCCACATGCTTCAAAGCTACCACCATCATTCCAGTCCCGAAGAAGTCATCTCCATCCTGCTTCAATGACTACCGTCCAGTAGCACTCACTCCTATTCTCATGAAGTGCTTTGAACGGTTAGTCATGCAGCACATCAAGTCTGTCCTCCCCCCCTCCCTGGACCCCTTCCAGTTTGCATATAGGTCCAATCGCTCGACTGATGATGCCATCGCCACTGCCCTCCACCCAGCCCTCACACACCTAGACAAAACGGACACGTATGTCAGATTGCTGTTCATAGACTTCAGTTCAGCATTCAACACAATCATCCCTCAACAGCTCATCCATAAACTGGTCCAGCTGGGGCTCAATACGTCGCTGTGCAACTGGCTGTTGGACTTTCTGACCGGGAGACCTCAGGCAGTACGGGTCGGCAGTAACACATCCAGCACCATCACACTGAACACAGGGGCCCCCCAAGGATGTGTGCTGAGCCCCCTCCTCTTCACTCTGCTGAAGACCCACGACTGCACACCGTCACACAACTCCAACCGCTTCATTAAATTTGCGGATGACACGACTGTGGTGGGTCTCATCAGCAACAGAGATGAGACAAACTACAGGAGCGAGGTGAGCCGCCTGGCCGGGTGGTGCAGTGACAACAATCTCTCTCTGAATGTGGAGAAGACGAAGGAGATTGTCGTTGACTTCAGGAGAGTGCACTCTCTGCATGCTCCTCTGACCATCAATGGTGCGACCGTGGAGAGAGTGAGCAGCACCAAGTTCCTGGGTGTACACATCACAGAGGACCTCTCCTGGACCAACAACACTGCAGCACTAGCCAAGAAAGCACAACAGCGTCTCTACTTCCTCCGCAAACTAAGAAGAGCCAGAGCCCCGGCCCCCATCATGTGCACCTTCTACAGAGGCACCATCGAGAGCATTCTGACTAGCTGCATCACTGTGTGGTATGGCGCCTGCAACGCGTCCTGCCGCAAGTCCCTTCAACGGATAGTGAGAGCAGCTGAGAAGATCGTTGGTGTCTCTCTCCCCTCCCTCCAGGACATTTACAGCACCCGTCTCACCCGCAAAGCCCTCAGCATTGCAGGTGATCCCACCCACCCGACACACAACTTCTTCAGTCTGCTACCATCAGGCAGGAGACTGAGGAGTCTCCAAGCCAGGACAAACAGACTGAAAGACAGCTTCATCCACCAGGCTGTCAGGAAGCTGAACTCCCTCCCGTCCTTGCCCCCCCTCCCCTCTCTTACCCCACGAATCACTGAACTCGGACCCCCACCCCACCACCACCACCACCCACACGAACACACACTCACACACACACACACTCACACTGAGACAAGCACAGGTCACTTGTACAGCATTGGACTGACCTCATTCATTCAACTACCTCTTCTGACAGTCTGAATAAAAAAAGACTGCTCCTTGTCACTTTAAATAGTCTTGATAAGCTCTTTGCACTACACCATTTTTATTCTGCACTGTTTGTTTGTTTGTTTATTTCACTGATTTGCACTATCTGCTATGTGCCTTATGCCACTTTATCCATTTTTTTTATATTATTTTTATTTTCTTTATTTAATGTTTTATTTTATTTTTCCTACATGTCCTTATTTGTATATTTGTAATAGTTGCATTTTTGTGTATGTGTGTATATATATATATATATATATATATATATATATATATATATATATATGTATGTATGTATGTATGTGTGTGTGTATATATGTATATATATATATATATATATATATATATATATTGATTTGTACTTATCTGTATTTTTGCGTTCTACTGTTTGTGTTTAGTGTTATCTGTATGCACCAGGGAGTAAGAGAGTAACGCAATTTCAATTCTCTGTATGTATGTACGGTACATGTGGCAGAATTGACAATAAAGCTGACTTTGACTTTTTTGACTTTGACTTTGATCAGGTCCCTTTCTACAAAAGCACTTTTTGTAAATGATTTGATTAATGATCATAACCTAGATTTGCTCTGTTTGACAGAAACATGGCTAAAACCAGATGAATACATTATTTTAAACGAGTCTACCCCCCCAAGATTACTGTTACAAAAATGAGCCACGTCCAAAAGGCAAAGGGGGAGGTGTTGCTACAATTTATAACAATATTCTCAGTATTTCTCAGAAGACAGGCTTTAAGTATAACTCCTTTTAAGTAATGGTGCTTCATATAACATTATCTAGAGAAAAAAAGTATTAATGATAAATCCCCCATGATGTTTGTACTGGCTACTGTATACAGGCCAACAGGGCACCATACAGACTTTATTAAAGAATTTGCTGATTTTCTATCAGAGTTAGTGCTGGCTGCAGATAAAGTCTTAATTGTGGGTGATTTTAATATCCACGTTGATAATGAAAAAGATGCATTAGGATCAGCATTCATAGACATTCTGAACTCTATTGGGGTTAGACAACACGTTTCAGGACCTACTCATAGTCGAAATCATACTCTAGATTTAATACTGTCACATGGAATTGATGTTAATGGTGTTGAGGACACTTTATCCACGGATCCAGCGTTGCCATTGGAGATACTTCGGAACACCGAGGTTAACAAAGACTGCCTGAATAATCCCAGGAGGCGAAAGAAACACAGCGGGCGACGAGCTGGAATTCGTGACAGACTGAGAAAAAGGGCTCACAGTCCTACTCTACCGAGTATTCTGCTCGCTAATGTCCAATCCTTGGAAAATAAGATGGACGATCTTAGAGCCAGGATAAGTTTCCAACGGGACATTAGGGACTGTAACATCCTTTGTTTGACTGAAACATGGCTCATTCCCTCGGTCCCAGATACCGCTGCAACACCGTCTGATAACTTTTCTGTTTTACGGATGGACAGAACAGCCGAGGCCAGAAAAACCAAAGGTGGTGGAGTGTGTTTCATGATTAACAAGAAATGGTGTGACCCCAGGAATATCTCCATTCTGTCGCGTTCCTGCTCGCCTCATCTGGAACATCTCTCCATTATTTGCCGCCCATTCTATCTGCCCCGCGAGTTCCGAGCGATCAACGCTACTGCCGTTTATATTCCACCACAGGCAGACACGAGCTTGGCCTTGTCCAAACTACACGATGAGCTCAGCGGCTACATCAACAAACACCCTGACGCTGCCTCTATCATCGCGGGGGACTTTAACAAAGCCAACCTCAGGAAGGTCATGCCAAACTTCCATCAGCATGTATCCTGTCCAACTAGAGGACCGAATACACTGGATCATTGCTACACGCAGTTTAAGAATGCCTAAAAAGCTCGTTCCCTGCCGGCTTTTGGTAAATCGGACCATGCCGCCATTTTCCTCACACCGGAATATAAACAAAGGATCGTTCAGGAATCCCCGGGGGAGAAGGAAGTGACGCGCTGGTCCTCCCACTCTGAAGCTATGCTACAGGCGTATCTTGATGACGTCGACTGGGACATGTTCCGGGTGAGTTCAGCTGACGTCAGCGAGTTCACGGATGTAGCATTAAGCTTTGTTAACATGCTTATCGACCAAGCACTGAAACGGTAACAATAAGGACATTCTCTAATCAGAAACCGTGGGTGGACAGAACAATCTGTGCTGCGGTTAACCAACGCACTGCCGCATACAACGCCGGTCTTTTGTCAGGAAACATGAGCGAGTACAAAGCATTGTGCTATGCTCTCCGACGGGCAGTTAGAGCTGCTAAACTCCGATACAGGGAGAGAATTGAGTCACATTTTCAGCTCAATGACTCTCGACGCATGTGGCAGGGACTGAAGACCATCTGTTCCTCTGGAAATAACTCCTCCGCAGAGGGGAGTGCAGATCCATTGTTGGCCGAAGAGTTAAACACCTTCTACGGCCGCTTTGAATGTAATGGCAGCGCGACTCTGCCGATCAGCGCGTCAGGAAGCAGCAGACAGAGCAGCGATGATGCTGATCATGTTATCACCTTGTCGGAGGACGAGGTTCGGAGGGAACTAAGGAGAGTGAACGTCAAGAAAGCCGCCGGACCTGATGGGATTACTGGCCGCGTTCTGAGATCCTGCGCCGACCAGCTTGCTGGGTTGTTTACTTCCATCTTTAATGAGTCCCTTGCTACCTCTGTGGTTCCCACCTCATTTGAGAAATCTGTCATCATCCCTGTGACTAAGAACAGTAAACCCTCTTGCCTGAATGACTATCGCCCAGTTGCCCTCACATCAACAGTCATGAAGGTTTTTGAGAGACTTTTAAAGAAACACATATGCTCCTCCATCCCTGCTACTTTGGACCCTCTCAATATCGCCCAAATAGGTCTACTGATGATGCCATCTCTCAGGTACTGCACTCTTCCCTCACACATATTGACAGCAAAAATGGCAACTATGTCAGACTGCTATTCATTGACTATAGCTCAGCTTTCAACACTATAGTCCCCACCAAGCTAGCTGTCAAACTCTCAGACCTCGGCCTAAACACTTCACTCTGTGACTGGATTCAAGACTTCCTCACCGGCAGACCACAAGTGGTGAAAATGGGCCAGTTCACCTCCAACTCCATCACCCTGAACGTAGGAGCCCCGCAGGGCTGTGTCCTGAGTCCCCTGCTCTACTCTCTCTACACACACGACTGTGTGTCCTCTCACAGCTCCACTTCTATTGTTAAATTTGCTGATGATACTGTGGTTCTGGGCCTCATTTCCAACAATGATGAGACCGCATACTTGGGTGAGGTAGAGAGACTTACATCATGGTGCCAGGACAACTGTCTCTCTCTGAACGTGAGCAAAACTAAAGAGCTGATTGTAGACTTCAGGAAGAGACAGCAGCGGCCCTACACTCCTCTTATGATCAGCAGGACCCCTGTGGAGAGGGTGAGCAGCTTCAAGTACCTCGGTGTAAACATCTCCGAGGACCTGACTTGGATTGCACACATTCAAACACAGGTCAAGAAAGCCAGGCAAAGACTGTACCATCTGCGACAGCTGAGGAAATTCAGGGTCTCACCAGCAATCCTGAAAACTTTCTATTCAGGGGCCATAGAAAGTGTATTGACTCAGTGCATCTCAGTGTGGTATAGTAACGCCACAAATCAGGACTGCAAAGCTCTGTAGAGAGTCATGCGCTTAGCTGAGCGCATCTCAGGGTCTGCCCTCCCCTCTCTGCATGACATCTACCTCAAACGCTGCAAAAGCAGAGCTGCAAAAATAATCAAGGACTCAAATCACCCCGGTAACCGTCTTTTCATCACACTGCCATCTGGCAAGCGCTTCAGGAGCATGCTGGTAAAAGCTGAGAGACTGAGGAGGAGCTTCTTCCCTCAGGCCATCAGGCTCCTAAACTCAGACTCATAACATCTACAGGACTCAATTTAATAAACTGTAAAAACATTCATTATTCTCCATCATCCGCATTGCTGCTATGTGTACATACTCGGTACAACCTGTTTGCACATTCCTCTTGCACATCCCTGTTTATATTCATATTTATTAAATCCACAGTAGACTGTATTGCACATTTTATTTTATTTCATTGCACATTTTACTCCTTTATTTTTTTTCTTATTTTTTATCTTACTCTTACCTATATTTATATATATTCTCTTGTTATGTTTTATTTTTTATTTTTTTGCACTGTCCATTGAGCGGACCTGTCCTGACCTACATTTCACTACTGATTATACCCTGTATGATTGTGTATGTGACAAATAATAAAGAACCTTGAACCTTGAGCTGGACGATGCCATCACTGAATTCAATAATGAAATGCCATTAACTGAAAATTGAGTGTTTAATCTTGTCATTTTACATTATTGACACTATTTTCCTATTTTGATATTGTGCAGTTGCTTTGACACAATTTGTATTGTTAAAAGCGCTATATAAATAAAGGTGACTTGACTTAAAGTGGAAGCCATACGATCTTACCCCGTGCCCAGCAACCTGAAAGAAGTTCAGCGTTTTCTGGGACTTGCAGGATGGTACCACAGATTTGTGCCCAACTTCTCTCAAATAGCTGAGCCAATCAATGCTCTGAAGAAAAGAAGGACACTCCTTTCAGTGGTCACCGCAATGTCAGAAAGCCTTTGACCAGCTGAAAGCCTGTCTAATCTCTCCCCCTTACTGGGCCATCCTGAGATGCAACGATCATTTGTAGTCTATACTGATGCCAGCAACACTGGACTGGGTGCAGTCTTGGCCCAAAGAAAAGACAGCGTAGGAGGTAATTGCATATGGGAGTAGGACCTTAAACAAAGCAGAAATCAATTATTCTGTGACCGAAAAGGAATGTTTAGCAGTAGTCTGGGCATTGGAAAAATGGCAACATTATCTTGAACCCAGATTATTTACCGTTGTTACTGACCATTCAGCTTTACAGTGGGTGATGAGTTCCACCAAGACTACCAGCCGACTGGTTCGATGGGATCTCCATCTGCAGAAATTTGATTTTGTGGTTGAATATCGCAAGGGAAAACTCAACATGGCACCTGATGCTCTTTCACGGATGCACTCCAGACCTGAATACAGTCTTTACTCCACCCAGAAGGATGATCCAGAGCTTCCAGTTACTGCTGCTGTCATCTGGGAAGAACAACACAAAAATACTGAGAGTGCGCAAATATTTCAAGAATTGGCAAAAGACGATAATCTTCTGAAAGCCCAATTTGATGTAATTGAAGATAAATTATATCACAAGACTCACCTGCACAATGACGATAATCTTCTGAAAGCCCAATTTGATGTAATTGAAGATAAATTATATCACAAGACTCACCTGCACAATGACGATAATCTTCTGAAAGCCCAATTTGATGTAATTGAAGATAAATTATATCACAAGACTCACCTGCACAATGGCCAAGTACATTTCCGAGTGTACATTCCCAAAAGCTTGATCCCCACCATCCTACAGCATTATCATTCACATCCCTTGAGTGGTCATGTAGGAATCTACAAAACCTTCAAGAGGCTGCACGATGTCGCTTTCTGGTCAGGAATGTGGACAGATGTGAAGCAGCATGTCAAGAGATGTGTGAAATGCCAGACAGTAAAGGTGAAAATCAAAAGCCTGCTGGAAAACTTCAACAAGTCACCAACCACCTCACGACCAAATGAAATGCTAGGGGTAGACATCATGGGACCTCTGCCCCGCAGCACTCACCAACATGAATATCTTCTAGTTTTCGTAGATTACTTTTCACGATGGGTTGAATTGTTTCCCATACGGAAAGCCACTGCACAGACTGTCGCATCTCTTCTCAGGAAGGATATTCTCACCCGGTGGGGGGTTCCTGATTTCATTCTGACTGACCAAGGTACGCAGTTTGTTTCAGCTGTATTCCAGGAGATATGTACAGAATGGAAGTTAACTCAGAAAACGTCTCAGGTTAAGTATGTAACCATGGTTCCCTGAGAGTAGGGAACGAGACACTGCGTCCTCTAGGGGTCGCTATGGGGAACGTCGTCAGCGTGACCCGTGTCTGAAGCATACATACAAAAACACCACTTGTTGGCCGGCGACAGCCTATGACGTCACTACTGGCGTGAACCACAGTATAAAGGGGCGCCGGGAAAATACGTCATCCACTTCTTCGTCTGAATCTTGCGTCCGAAGCATGGCACCATGTCTACAGGACGCAGTGTCTCGTTCCCTACTCTCAGGGAACCATGGTTACATACGTAACCTGAGACGTTCCCTTCCGAGGGAACTTCGAACTGCGTCCTCTAGGGGTCGCTATGGGGAACGGAATACCCACGCCACCATGCTGAGGGGAGTGCAAGCCAAGCACAAATGGTGAGCACTAAGTACCAACTCTACCCGGCTACGGGAGTTGCCCCTGGGACGGTTAGACGGCTGTCAGTGACATTATCCCCTACGGCCAAAGACCCGAGCTGCATACCCTGAAACTTACCTGTTAAGGGCCGGGACTCCCGGACCCAGGATAGAGCTCGAAGGCTTAGAATCATAAGAAAAGATTCCTTTAAGGGGATACGGCCAAGTGCCTAGGATAGTAGCTAGGTCCTGGCCTGTCACCCAGGGGCTACCGCTTGCTCTGCATGAGCTCAATGAGGGAACTGTCTCAACAGACCCTTGGTAGCAACACCCTGTTCAAGTCAGTATCACTATGATACATAGGTAGAGTGGGCCCAAGGCGAAACCGGGGCCTGCCAACTCAAAGAAAGGGCACGAAGCCGCAGCGCGTAATCCCTACCATACAGGATTTTTAGAAAGAACGCAAAACCACTTGATGTGCGATCTTACCACAATGTGGATTTTTAGAAAAGTGCCCAGAGACTAGCGTGCGCACTTACATAACATGGATTTCTTTTCCGTTCTAGGGAGTCACAGAGGCTGTCATAAACAGCGAGCAGCTTAACAGGGAGGCCGAGAGAGGCCTAACAACCTGAAGTTTGCTGATTCCGAGCTCTGGGGAGTGGAGAACCTAACTCTCAGCATGAGAGGGAACTCAGACGCTTCAGAAGGGAGTGGCATGCTCATATGTGACCCTCTACAGAGAGGGGAGCAATGCTAGCTCGACCAACCAGGAGAGCATAAGGCTGCTGTGACAGCTCTGGAGAGCGGAGAACTCAACTCTCAGCATGAGAGACTCAGACGCTCAGAAGGGAGCGGCATGCTCATAGGTGACCCTCTATGGTGAGGGGAGCAATGCTAGCTCGACCGACAAGGAGAGCAACCTAACAGGGAGGCAGAGAGAGGCCTAGCAACCTGAGGTCGCTGAATCACAGCGCTCGTGATCTAATTTGTCTTTCAAGCCCAGAGCATTGGGCGAAATAGGTAGAGTGGGGCCCAAGGCAAAACCGGGGCCTGACCAACTCAAAGAAAGGCACGAAGCCGCAGCGCGTAACCCTTACCGTACAGGGTTTTAGAAAGAACGCAAAACACTTGATGTGCGATCTTACCACAACGTGGATTTTTAGAAAGTGCACAGAGACTTAGCGTGTGCACTTACCATAACATGGATTTAAACTGTTCTAGGGAGCCGCAAGTGAGCAACTTAACAGGGAGGCCTAAAGAGGCCTAACAACCTGAAGCTGCTGACTGACAGCTCTGGAAAGCGGAGTCACAGTGCTCGGAAGGGAATAGCGTTGCTCATAGGTGACCCTCTATGGTGAGGGGAGCGATGCTAGCTCGACCATAAGGAGAGCACCTCCAAATCACAGAGATCTGGGAAGCGGAGGACCTCAGACGCTCGGAAGGGAGCGGCATGCTCAAAGGTGACCCTCTATAGTGAGGGGAGCAATGCTAGCTCGACCATAGGAGAGCAACCTAGCAGGGAGACATAAAGAAGCCTAACAACCTAAGGCTACTGTGACAGCTCAGAAGGGAGCAGCATGCTCATAGGTGACCCTCTCGATGAGGGGAGCAATACTGGCTTGACCGACCCGGAGAGCACCTGAGGCCGCTGACTCACAGCCCTTGGAAGGGAGCGGCATGTTCATAGGTGACCCTCTATGGTGAGGGGAACAATGCTAGCTCGACCTTACCGGGAGAGCAACGTCTAAATCACAGAGCTCCGGGCATCGGAGAGCTCCACTCTCAGCATGAGAGGGAACTCAACCGCTCAGAAGGGAGCGGCATGCTCATAGGTGACCCTCTATGGTGAGGGGAGCAATGCTAGCTCGACCGACAAGGAGAGCAACCTACCTGAGGCCGCTGAATCACAGCGCTCGGCAGGGAGCAGTGTGCTCATAAACGACCTTCTACGATGAGGTGCTTTATGCTCTATACATAGGTAGAGTGGGGCCCAAGGTGAAAACCGGGGCCTGACCAACTCAAAGAAATGGCACGAAGCCGCAGCTCGTAACTCCTACCGTACAGGATTTTTAGAAAAGAATGCAAAACACTTGATGTGCGATCTTACCACAACGTGGGTTTTAGAAAAGTGCACAGAGACTTAGCGTGCACACTTACCATATGCTGTCATAGCTCCGGGCATCGGAGAGCTCCACTCTCAGCATGAGAGGGAACTCAATCGCTCAGAAGGGAGCGGCATGCTCATAGGTGACCCTCTATGGTGAGGGGAGCAATGCTGGCTCGACCAACCAGGAGAGCATTATGCTACTGTGACAAATCCGGAGAGCGGGGAACTCAACTCTCTTTTTTTTTTTCTTTTTTTTTTTAGCACGAGAGGGAACCCAGACGCTCAGAAGGGAGCGGCATGCTCATAGGTGACCCTCTATGGTGAGGGGAGCAATGCTAGCCACTACCTGAAACCTCAGTAGCCCTCCAGTAGCCACAATCCTAGCAGGGGAATACTCTAGGAAAGGGCTCAGGGAGATGCTACTTAAAACCCCCAAGAGGGGAGCAGTTCCTGAGCTAGTATATAGATTTCCTCAGATAGCCATGCACCTTCCTCAAAAGGTGGTGTCCCCCTTTGTCCAGAATTATATTTTAAAAAGACCCGCAGGTCCTGGAATTGCAGTGCTGGGGACCTGCTGACCAAGGAGGCTCCACAGAGACCTACGACTAGGCCACACGATCCAGGGGTCTCATCCCAGCCTGGATCTAGTATCGACGAGTGAGGTCATCACTGCACTGAGTCGAAACAAAAACCGACAGGTTTCCCAGAAATACTGCAAAGAATGGTTACACAATACCAGTTTTTCCGTAGAACTGGATCGTACTCAGCCATCCATGGTTCCTGCGCATGAGATCAGTCCAGGAGGCGACGTCCGAATAGTCGGGTCCGGACCATCAGTAAGGTAGTTTCTATGAAACATAGAACTCCACCAAAAACATCATAAGTCCAGCATAGAGACTGCAATGTTACTAGCGCAGGTTTCTAGGTTCCCACCTAACCTCGGTCAGGTGGAGTACAATGGTTGCAGGGGATTAGAGAGGGGAAGATGAGGGCTTTATAAATGTTTCACAGGCCCCCCGAGGGAATCGAGTAGATGTTTCAATTCTTACTCTGGTCCGGACGAGAGCGTTGAGAACGCCTTGTCTGGATCACCTCCTTCAGGTCTTGCCTACCTCTCTTTGACCCGCGCCACCCTCTACCCCTACCCGCAGGCGGGGGAGGGGCACGAGCCACGACACTAGCCTTCTGTGCCCATCTCTGATCCCCAGACGGAGATGGGCCAGGACCCCTGAGTTGTTCGGGCTCAGACCTGGACCTTCTTGGAATGAAGGATTTGAAGACTGCTGAGCGCGCCTTCGCCTCCCTAAACTTCTCAACCACCGTCTCAATGGAGGTACCGAAAAAGCTCGGAAGGCGAGACCGAAGCATCGAGCAGAAAACCCTTCTCTTTCTTCCCGATATCTGCCAGGTTCACCCACAGATGTCTCTCCGTTACCACCATGGCCGCCATAGACCTGCCCATAGCAGTGGCGGCCTGCTTAGTGGCACGGAGAGCCAAATCTGTGGTGCGGCGCAGCTCAGCCACTTCATCAGGTGACAAGCCCTGACCCTTATCCAGGTCTTTCAGCAGATCAGCCTGGTAAGCCTGAAGCACCGCCATCGTGTGCAACGAAGTGACAGCCTGACCTGCTGCTGCATATGCCTTGCCATTTAAGCGAGATGTTTCCTGAAGGGGCTTAGATGGCAAGGAGGGAGCCTTAAGAGAGGATGTCTCGCCCACGGAGAGATAGCTGGCCAGCGTCTCTTCCACAGGGGGCATCCTCTCATAGCCGTTTTCACGCATCCCCTCCACGTTAGCATAACTAGTATGCTGAAACCTGTGAATGCGTGCGGAAAATGGCTTTTTCCATTCCTTCTCAACCTCCGCATGGAGATCTGGACGAAATGGGAGGCTCACTCGAGCTGGGCGGTTATGGCCAGAAAGATAACGCTCATCGAGACGACCCCGCGGCGCCACCATCTTGGCCCGCTTCCACGGCATGTCAAGCCTCGCCGTGGCGCGTTCCATAACCTCCAGTAACTCATCATACGCAGGGCAGGAGGATTTATCGGGCTCAGCCTCAGCTTCATCATCCTCAGACATCTCCTGCTCTTCCTGGGCATAACCCAGCAGAGCACCAGCCGCTGGATCAGATGATGTCAGCGAAATCGCATCATCATCATCCAGCCGCTCACCCTCGTTCGCGGCCGACGAGCGCGAGAGGGAAAGCCCCCTCTCTAACTCATCGGCCAGCTCCGCCTGCGAGCCCCACGAGATCATTCCCCTCCGTGCCTCGGCAACAGTGAGTCCTGAACCGTGGGAAGCAGACGGCTGCCCCTCCTACCTCGAAAAGAGAGATAGACGAGAGCGGAGCTTTCTCATCGAGAAAAACTCACAGTGCACGCAGATCGCTCCCTCGAGAACATCGCGTGCGTGCTCCTCGCCCAAACAAAAGACGCAAAGATCATGTGTGTCATCAGGTGTCAAATAACGAGGACACGGATGCACACATCTCCTAAACGCCTTGCTAGTGCTCGCCATAGTAACAGTAAAAAAATCGCTCTTACCAGTAGAATGCACGCTTCAAACAGAACAGTCATTGAAGACGAAGAAGAGGATGACGTATTTTCCCGGTGCCCCTTTATACTGTGGTTTGCGCCAGTAGTGATGTCATAGGCTGTCGCCGTTCAATAAGTGGTGTTTTTGTATGTATGCTTCAGACACGGGTCACGCTGACGACGTTCCCCATAGCGACCCCTAGAGGACGCAGTTCGAAGTTCCCTCGAAAGGGAACTACATCAGCATCCCCAAACCAACATGACAGAACGAGGAAACCGTATGTAACCCTGTACAATTTAGAAAATTAATTATACAAAGGAAATAATTAAAGAGTCTGTTAAAACAGTAAACTAACCTGAATTGAGTAAAATAATATAAGAAAAAATGGTATAAAAACAGTGAAAAGCATTTCAGTGTGATGATTGACATTTTAATGATTGTCCAATTACGTGAAGTCTAAATTGAAGTCCCGCCCCACCACGCTAGTTGCTGGATGGGAGTAGCCATTTTCTTTTCTCTTCGAGGCTGGTGAGAGACGAGCAGCAGCATAACTTTGAAAAAGTAAAAAAACGTCAGAGAGGATTAAAACAGAGGTCTTCATACGTTTTATTTTCTTTGGATTTGGCGAGTATGCATTTTGCAATGTGTAAACTGCCATAAATGTGATTAAATATGTACTGATGTATTCAATAGAGAGAGAGTGAAAAACGTATTTCTTTGTTGGAGTGAAATACTGATGAGTTCTGATGTTTTACAATACAAAAGGGATGTAATGGTTAAAAACGATTGTATATAGGAGTTTTAATGTTATATTTTGTTGTTGATGATAACGAACGAGTGGGTTGTGTTTAATTAAGTAACGTGATATCTAACCCTTCAAAGTACAACGAAAATATAACTGTTAAATGTTAAAAAGGAAAATATGTGTTAGTATGTATTGATGTGTAACTGAAAACAGTGAATTTAATCTGTGTTGTGAACTAAAAACTGCCTGTTACATATGCAGGTCAGGTCTTTTGTCCTACATTGGAACTACGTTTATTTCAGCGTGTTGATGTAAGATGGCGAGCCTTCCCAGCGAGATGAACACTGATTGTTGTGAGACTTAAGTTCCAACCATCACCCGAGGAAATGGGTAGGAAAGTTCTGATTGCCCACTAGGTTTCATAAACCGAACTGAGTTGTGTTTTGAGAGACTTTTCAAGAGTATTTTCATTTCTGCTCTGACGGATCTGTTTTTGTCATTTGGAATTTCTCCACGATTCTATTGATTTTTTTGGATTTCTCGAACTGAATCTTTTGATTCGAATCTTTTTGAACTGAACATTTCAACGAACATCCTGAACTGAATCTTTTTGAATTGAACATTTCAAACGAACATACTGAACTGAATCCTTTTGAACTGAACCTTCCAAACAAATCTTTTGAACTGAGTTTTGAACTGTTTTCTTCTGAACTGTTTATTTGGCCTTGTGTTTAACACCAAGGAGTTATTTTTTTACTTTAATTGAGTGAACTGTCAAAATTATTACTTGTGAACATTGTAAATGTTTATAGTGATCTCAAAAGTGTTGTATTCTAGGAATTTTGCATACCCTACTGAACAAATAGATGACCGGAGAGTCAGGTGAAAGTGTTAAATTAATTTCATTGGAGTTGAAAATCCATGCAATTGTGATCTTACATTGAACAAAGAAAATTGTGACAAATGTTTTATCATTTAATTTTATTTTCCTTTAAAAACCAAACACAGTAACCAGTACAAAAGCTATTTTCAATACAAAGATTTATTTTGACTCAATTGTTTTAATTACATTTCCATAGTCGAACCTACTGGCCTAAGGTTAATATTAGCAGCAAGTACATATTATTTGAGAAGTGCTACACGTACCTTAAAGCAAATGATTGCAGCATATGTTGAGGATAACCACAAAAAATGGGACCAGTATCTTCCAGAGCTAAGGTTTGCCATCAATTCAGCTGTACAGGAAGCCATTGGAATGTCCCCAGCAGAACTCCACCTGGGAAGAAAATTGTAAAGGACCAATGGACAAAATACTACACGGCCAGAATCTCTCTCCTGATGCGCCCTCTTATGACACTGTTGAACATTTATCTCAGTTGCTATCAAGAGCAAAAGTGTGCTGCAGAAAAAGTCAAGTAAGGCGACTTAGAAGCTACAACAAAAAGAGAAGAGAGTTCATTTAAATAATAATTATAATAATAATTCATTACATTTTATATAGCGCTTTTCTAAGCACTCAAAGCGCTCTACATTGTGAGGGGGGGGGGGAGGTGTCTCCTCGTCCTCGTAAAGAGAAAGACCGTGTGTGGGTAAGAAATTTTCCCCAGTCAAGTGCACTTCACCACTTCAGTGCCAAACTAGCCCCAAAATGGAAAGGTCCTTACCGGGTGATCAAGAAGTTGGGCCCCTTGAACTACAGAGTAGCGGTGGAGGCCACTGGGGAAGATGTCCGCACTGTCCACGTGTGCAATTTAAAACCCTGTTTTCCCACTGCAGAAGAAATGGACACCCAAGAAAAACAGAAACAACTTGAAATCTTGCAGGAATCCCTCAGTGAAGATGAAGAGTTTCTAGGATTTTAAGCTCACTACCCTCTTTTAACAACCATGGGTTGTTCTCTCCAGGAGGGGAGAGTGTGACAGAACGGAAGATTCCGTATGCCATTTAAAGATTTTCACTTTCTTTTATTTTTTTTCACTCAATGACATAAATGGAGGCGTTCATCAATTAATGGGAAGAGCGAATAAAAGGCGATGTAGCAATGCACCTGGGGGGGAAAGGAAAAAAAAACGTCACAAGTGAACGCAGTGCTCGTGTGAGTTTTGTTGGAGAAGAGTTAATCAAGTGTGCTATCGTGTGGTGTGGGACTGGTGTTCCGGGTCAGCCTGAAGCTTCCAGATGCGCTGTCTCTGTGTCTGTGAACCGGCACAACGTACTTTCACGTACCCTCTTCATTCAGCCATCCAAATTGGAAAGCATGGCCGGGAAAAAGGAGCATCTTAGAGTCCACAGCGGTTCCCCAGACACTCTTCAGAAACCTCGCAATCTGCTGCACTTGGGTCAGTGACGCAAAACCATTCTTCCTCTCAAACCTTACCGCACACTCGCTCTCAGACACACACTTCCCAAAGCATGCACTTCCCAAGTTACTAGGAGTTCTATACTATATAATATATTTTGTTTTTTGTTCATTTGTTTACCCCTTCCTACTACTAACTGCTTATTTACTGTTTTTTTTTTTACATGGACCAATTTGGAGTTAATATGGGCATGTTGAATACTGTTGCGGAAACCCGGCTACTACAAACTGTGACTCATCAATGGGTTCCCAGCCTATGTATTTCTGTGCATGTGTGAAAGGAAAAAGATGAATAAGTAGTGGGGTCTAAAATTGTTCCTTGATCGTGATTTCAATTTGAACATTGATATATATATATACCGTTACAGAAGCTCTGATGCTCTAATGTCCTGTAGCTGCTTGCTTTGCTGAGCCATATAAGGCTGCTTTCTCCACTCTGCTCATCACAACTGGGTGTATTATTGCTGTCCTCTTTGTCAATGGATGTGGTAAGAGGAGTATCTGTAGGGCCATTTGGTTCTGGATCGGTGGATGTTATTCCCTTTTCTCCTGTCAATATATAATATAATATTAAATAACATTAAACTCAAAAAGGCAACACCATCTTACTGAATGCCACCAAGCTGTAGCCTAAACAGAATACATTTCAGCCATGACCATGAAGCTTCTGATGGCAACATCATGAATGCAACACACATATTACATTAGCCTATATAGCCTAGTCTATGTCAGTGTAAGTAATTAAGCTCTTATTTTATCTTTGGGAATCGAATCTTATAGATTCGGGTTGATGTGATTCAACTGATCTGATTCAGATAATTTACACTTTATCAACTTAAGCCGGGCTCACACTGCGATTTTTTAAAAGTCCTTTAGGATTGTACTTGTCAGACTGTATGAACATGATGATCATGTCACACTATGTGATCTCAGTTGTCATTAATGTCAGACTGTACGACAGTCAAGACGAGTTAAAAACAGGTGCACGCAAGAAAACTTGTCCGGAGTTTTACATTATCAACCCATACACGTCCAGTGACTGCAAACTGCATTACACGCGGGACCGAACTGTTGGCTATCATGAAAAGTATATGAACGGCGACAATACCGGCGTATTTAAGAAGAATAGTGTATGCAGCTCTACACACCCACATGAAAACAGCGGTGCAACCAGTGTTTATATAGAAAAGGCAACATATCAGATGAATTCCGTGAGCGGAGGACGGGAGCGCCAGAGTTTATGGCTGATAGAATAATTCTCTAGCATTAATTCTGCTCATAGCTTGTCTTGAAAAACGGAGACAGTTTGACATTAATCGTAGGGGTAGTCACACTGCAGGACTGTGCGCCAAATCTTCTGACACTGCCAGAATTTTGTCGAAGGTGAAATTTGATCGCAACAGCCATTAATTGGCTGTCAGTGAACATGTCAAACCAGCGATCAAAGACTACAGATTTTAGCCTAGGATTATAGGAATCTTTTAGGATTTTCAAAATTTGTCTCAGACAACCAAATCGTGGCCAAAATCGCACAGTGTGAGCCGGGCTTTAGTCGTAGCCGAATCTAGTGTCTTAACAATTCGTTTTACTATTCGTGGCCAACGCTAATTCAAATAAAATTATAATTTTACCATGAGCAAGCTAACACGAGATCTTGGCAAATGTTTAGATTTGAAGACTACACAACACAAGACAAGGACTCTTTATAAATGAAACAGATGTTTATTTGTTAACTGCTATTCTACAATACATGAATTAAAACCTATTGAAACACACATACACACACAGTTCAAGAAATGAGTTGCTGTTTGCATGAAGTTCAAGTCAACCTGAGAAAACCCATAAAGCAGAGATTTGGCTATCTTTGCTATGTACAGATCAATTTACCAGTTTTCCAGCAAAAGATGATGACTTTGTTTGTTTTACTTGCATTCAAGTTGACAGCTGACAGCGGGCTCCTTTTCCTTTCCTGGTTGAGGGAACCCCGGCTGCGGATTGGCTGCTGCGTGGTCGTTGGGTGATGTCACTCTGGGGATGCCCTCCAGTGGTTGGTTGCTTTTCCTGGTGACATTAGAGCGACGTGTTCAGCTCTCTCGATGAGAGTCTGTTTGCAAAGACTAAGCTTTGAATGTTTCTGGCAGTCACAAAGTTTCAAACGAAGTTCCAACGAAGTGTTTGTGGTTATGGAGTCACTAGCCTGATGTTACGGCTGTGAGCGCTTTTGGAGCGCAATCAATGAGGCGAAAGAGCCAGAGATCGAGAGAGAGTAAGCCGCGAGCCGAGGGGAGCTGTGTGTCCCTCGTTCTTAAGCAGGTTTTGATTTTTGTCCATCCCACTAGATACTCTTCCAATCAAATTGTCCCTGCAGGGCGGAGCCCCGCCCCATACTGCTCCTTTTCTGTGCATACATTATATGCATGTGGGGAGTATTTCTGCGAGTTTTAATAACTTCTTATAAAGGTATTATCACATGCTTACTGTTTATAATATCACTATTTCATTCACACCAATGATTTGCAATTATCTGGTTATCTTCTTAAAAGGGAAAAGTTATAAGGCAAAGATTAAAATATAATAGATTCCAATAACACAGCAAGCTTATAAAAGACATAAAATACAACATTAGTATATATTGTCTATTGAGTATATTGCTTTAATAGCAGCGGTAATTACTGATTGTCCTTTTAGCAGAAAGTCAAAAAGGTTTGTGTGTTCCTTTATCTGTAAAAGACACAAGGGTGAATTGGAAGCGCAGAAGAGACAGAGCGCGTGTCCTCTGGAATGCAGAGGGAGGGAAAAGAGGAGATGTACTGAGGTCAGAAAGTCATTTTTGTGGAGATCTGCTGAGCTTTAACTCAGACAGAGAGCTATAAATCAATCGCTTGTGTTTATCAGATTATTAGTTTCTGCGTAAAAGGGTCATGGTGATCCAGGAGTGTCTGTTGCTTGCCTATCTCCAGATAAGAAGTTCCTTTATTCTGTGTTTATTAGATTTTTTTTATTTATGCTGAAGCCAGTCAGAGACAACACTGAAGTTCTGTTGCATAAATGAGTCCAGATGCAGGGGTCCCTCTCTTCTCAAATCTGTCATTGTCTTTATGGGTCTCGTGAGAAGATAGCAGAGCAGGACAGGAAGCCAGCCAAGACAATTTGGCACCATGTTGATCATTTATTAATTTTACGACCACAGATGGCTGAGAGAAGACTTCTTAACTTCTTCTAAGGACTGCGCTGATTCTGCCGTTTATTTGTGTATCTTGTTAAACAGAGATCCTACATCAGAGTCAGAGGTCAACATTTGTTCATCCAGTCCAGCGGATTCTACTGCAGGCCTACCAGCCTTCATGTACAATTGTGTTGCTGCAACGTATGGAATACAGTATATGTAAATACATTTCCAATTAAATATATGGTATCTGAATTGGTACATAGGAAAAAAGAATGAATATGGAAAATGTTTACTGTCTTTTGCAAACTCATGCTCATCATGAAATGTAATGTGACAATTATAGCTGCTGCACAAAAAATGCTCACTAATGGACAGCAATGCTTCAATGGTGATTCTGGCCAGTGACGTTTTTAATACTAATCATTGTCACTACAAAATTACTGTCACTACATCATTCAAAACGCAAAATGGTGGTGGCAGAATATAGATTTTTTTTGATATGCACTCTTCTTACATATGCACTCTTCGTACATATTACATTATGTATGGTTCCTTCCTACATAATTTATATAATCAAAAACTGAAAAAAATGTTTGTCAAGATTACTTCAGACAGGCTATGTAGTCTATGTACTTATACGTACATACATACACACACACACCAGATGTTTAACCAGCGGTTCTGAAAACATGAATGGTCATTTCTTTTAATGCGGTGCGCTGTCACGCTCTCTACGTAAAAATCTGCCAAATCATGTTACGTGAATGTCGTACAGTCTCTTGCTCTTACTTGAAAAAAACCCCCAAAAAACAGTTGAAAGCTTACCGAGCCGCGGAAGAGATACTGTTTCTCGAGAACTTTCCGCGAGTGCCATTCGAGACGGAGTGAAACACGGACAAATGCGTTTCATCCATTCTTTCATCCCCTCATCCCCAAACAACCCCCCCCCCCAGGCACAGTTTTGCGTAGGGCCCCCAGAAGTCTAGGATCGGCACTGACACACACACTCTAAAAAATCCTGGGTTATTTTTTTAACCCAAATGTGGGGTTGAGCCTTTTGGGTAATTTTTTGGGGTTATTTTTTCAGTGTTTGGGTAGTTTTTGTGTTACCCAGCCCCTGGGTCAAATGTAACAACCCAGTGTTTGGGTTGTTTTGCAGCTCCTGGGTCAAATGTAACAACCCAATGTTTGGGTAGTTTTTGTATTACTCAGATCCTGGGTCAGACGTAACCCAGCGGTTGGGTTATTTATCGCGGGGATTTTGCATCGTCTCCTGGAGAGAGCAGTTCTTAGCGCCATCGAATTGAAGCATTTCTTCAGTAAATACAGGTTTGTGTACATTTTATTTTATATATAAAATCGTTACTGTGCTGTATATCGTTCAATTTTATGCAGAGCAACAAACAGGCGCGCGGTGTGAATCACCAAATAACGAGTGTCGCGGTCTTTTTGCGTGATGGAAAAGCCTGATGCTTTACATAAAATAAACGATTTTATTCATAAAGATACAGAATACAAATACTTTGGATGCTAAAATATGTCCTCAGAGCTGTTTACTGTTTGTTTGTGGGCAGGTTGGTGGCAGTCGCAGTATATTTCGGCTATGAGTGAAACGCAGGGCGGCGGTCTCAGCCGTGAGCAGTTCCCCACCGAACACGACTCCAGCTCGGGCACGAGAGCCAGCGCCGTTACGGTGGAAACAGAATTACAGAGAGTGGTCGACTACAAGTGAATTACTTCTGTTTAATGTTTAATTTTTACTTCTAATGTTTGCTAAACGAGTTTAAATAGGCAATATGTATAGCCTACGTAAAAAACGATATAAACAATGCTGTAAATGAGAAATAAAGGAAAATAAAGGAAGTTGCATGCAAACCAGTGGTTGTGGAGTATTTTACAAATGTTTAGAGGATTTAAGTTAATCTGTAAACATTATTTCATGTATAAAGTAAAAAATAAGCTAGTATTATAATAAAAATGAATCAACCCATGAGCTGGGTTAAATCAACCCAAGTATGTTGGGTTAACCTGTTAACCAGCATATTCCCATATTGGGAATCACAGCTGAAAATGACTAACTAACTTAAGATGGTAACAGTTCCTGACTTCAGTGTGCCACACACACAATTTTGGTGTCTTTGGAAAGAAGACCCTTTGGGCTTTACTATCCATCATCCAGAGTTGATAATGCTCAAAAATATAAAAAGTTATAGACACTGAAGTGCCTTGATAAAAATTGTACCACACTGACCTTTTTTTTTATTTCATATAAAAATACATGAAATCAGTCCTGGAGAAATCCAGAAAAGTAATGGGTTCAAAGTCACATGTCTCATTAGTTTATATTTCAAATCTGAAGAAGATACCATGAAAAATGAGACAAAAAAGGCGATCGCTAAGTTACGTCCCCATCAGATGACAGGTGCGTCACTGCGTGCGTCACGCGTCGTCACAAGGGAGCGCCAGAATTCAAATAAACAATCATCCATGTATCTTAAAAAGAAAGGCAATTTTTTTATTTTGCAAAAGTCAAAAATCACACTGTTTGTTTTTACAAGAAACTCATTCAGAATCGGCAGATGCTGCCTTTTGGAAAAAACAGTGGGGGGATGACATGTTATTCAGTCATGGGTCAAGTCGATCTGCAGGTGTCGCTGTTTGCATGAATAAATGCCCTGGTAAAATTATTACTCACAGGGCTGATGTGGATGGTCATTGGCTCGCAGTAGTATTACAATTGGACAAAATATTTTTCATCTTGGCTAATGTGTATGGATATAATGTCCGCTCCCAAAATAAGGATCTTCTGGAGACAATAACAGATGTCATAAATGACCTAAAAGCTAGATATCCTACAGAATATGTTTAAACTGGTGGCGATTTTAACATGACACCAGACGAATTTATGGATAGACATCCTTCTAAATTTAGTAGTTCTCATATGAACTATATTATTCAAGACTTCTGTTTATCAAATTCATTAACTGATATATGGAGAAAATTAAACCCCACTTCCAGTCACTTTTCATGGTTCAAACCAAATGCCACTTCAAAATCGAGAATCGATTATTGGCTAGGATCTGATATTCTTTCAAGTTATGCAACTAGTATTTCAGGTGCCCCCTTAACAGATCATAGTGTAATCAATCTAATCTTAGAACAAAATAATACATCTTCTAAAACTAAAGGGTATTGGAAATTTAATGCAGATTTACTAAATCATAATGACTTTTGTGCACATATTAAAAAAATAATAGCTGAATTTAAAGTAAAAAGACTGCCGAGTTGTATTAAATGGGAATACTTAAAACATAAATTGAGAGAATATTCAATTACATTTAGTAAAAATCTGATAAAAAAGAAATGAGAAAAATAATTTCAGTTGATTCAAGAGATTAATAAATGTTGTTGTCAACCTAATATGTCAGAAGAGGAAAGACAAAAACTTATTAAGCTACACTCCATTTTAGATTAATTTTATATTAAAAAGGCAAAAGGGGCGTATGTGAGATCCAGGGCTAAGTGGCTGGAAGAGGGGGAAAAAAATAGTTCATATTTTGTCCATCTGGAAAAAAGACGTCAAGAAAGAAATTCCATTAATTGTTTAATTGAGAATCAAGTAGAACTTTCAGATCATAACACAATAGCAAATGATGTGTTTTATTTCTACTCTAAATTGTATTCGTCATCATTTTCCCCTAGTAATTCTAATTATTTTTTTCAGATGATAAAGAATAATACACCATCAATTGATAGTGTTTAAAGAAGTTTGTGAATCAGAAATAACCGTACAAGAACTTGATGCAGCTGTTAAAAAGAGCAAACCTGGTAAATCACCAGGTCCTGATGGTTTAACCACAGATTTTTATAAAAATTTTTGGGAGGACATAAAATGTATTTTGTTGGAAGCTTTACAGGAGTGTATAAGAAATAATGAACTTTTACCAACTATGAAACAAGGCCTTATAATTTTGTTACCAAAACCAGGTAAAGATAAGAGATTATTAGATAACTTACACCCCATAACACTTCTAAATACAGATTACAAACTATTTACTATGACTTTGGTTTATAGATTGAAAACTGGAATATCACAAATTATCAGTGTGACACAATCAGGATTTTTAAAGGATAGATCAATTCATAATAATATTAGGTTAATTTTTGATTTGATTGAATATAGTGATTTAATTGAAGAAGATGTTTTTTTTGTTTTTGGATTTCTATAAGGCCTTTGACATGGTGGAACACTCTTTTATTTTTCAATCTTTTGAACACTTTGGTTTTGGTCCAAAATTTATAAATATTGTAAGAATGCTATATAAAGACATCAACAGCTCTGTAGCTCTTGCTCAAGGTACATGTTCAAGATTCCCGGTCAAAAGAGGTATTAGACAAGGTTGTAGTTGTTCACCTTTACTTTTTATCATGGTTGCAGAAATGTTGTCTATTTTAATCAAAATGGGCAACATATCGGGCATCAACTTAGAAGGGAATCACTTTATTATCACTCCAGTTTATAATGATTTTTTTCAAAAGCTTCAGGTTTATGGTTAAATGTCAAAATGCGAGCTATTGGCCATCCATGATCACCCTAGTATATCATTATATAATATCCCAGTAAAAAAATGAAATTAAATACTTAGGTATTTGGTTATCTAAGAAAAGAGATAATTTAGAAAACTTAAATGTTGATAAAAATCTAGAGAAATGTAGATTAATAATGAACAATTGGTTGCAGAGAGACATATCGATCTTTGGTAGAATCTTATTAACGAAAGTAGAAAGCCTTTCTAGATTCATCTATCCATGTTTTTCATTAGCAGTGTCTGCAAAAAAGATAAAGGCGATAATAAATAAGTTAAATTTTGATTTCATATGGAAAATGAAAAGTCATTATATACGTAAAAGTGATATGATTAAAGATTATGAAGAGGGTGGTCTTAAAACAATTTACTTTGATATTATGAATGGGGTCATAAAACTTAAGTGGTTACAGTCTTTCATAAAGAACAAATCTTCATTTTGGTTTCAGATTCCTATAGCTATATTCAAAAAATGTGGTGGTATTAGTTTTTTGTTACAATGTGATTTTGAATTGTCTAAACTCCCCATAAAACTTTCTGCTTTTCATCAGCAAGTACTATTATACTGGAAACTGATTTTTAAACATAATTTTAGCCCACATGACATGTCTATCTGGAATAACAGGTGTATTTTGGTGAATAGAAAATCTATATTTATTGATGATTGGTGGAAGAAAGGCATATGGTCACTAACACGTTATGAACGACTTAGGGAATATATTGAGTTATGATGATATTTGTGGTAAATACAATGTAAGTTGCTCCCCTAAAATGTATGATAAAATTATTAAGAGTATACCATTGCAGATGATAAATTTAGTTAAGGAACAAGTAAAATATTCAACAGTAACTCCCAAAATGCCTGATCTTATGATAGAAAATGTTAACTTTACTGATAAAAAATGTTCTAACAGATTTTTGAGAAATTGCTTATTACAATGTTGTTTTCCAGGACCAGTAAAGAGATCTTATATATTTGGTCATTTTGATAAGAAAAAAAGTGTCTGAAATTAGAACTAATTTTCTTACATTCCCTGTCAACCCTAAATGTAGAGAGGTACATTTTAAAAATATGAATCACATTTATCCTGCAAAATAATTTTTAAGAGTAAGATTTAATGTTGGGGATTCCAATATATGCCAATTTTACAATCTGGAGATAGAAACAGTTGAACACTTGATTTTTCAGTGTAATTTGGTACAAACATTCTGGAATGATGCATTCTGTTGGATTAACCAAAGATTACCTGTAAGACTGATCCTCTCATGGGAAATTGTTAAGTTTGGCTTGTTATTTAAAGACAAAAAGGTATCATATGTAATAAATAATTTGTTGCTTTTGTTAAAATTTTACATTCATAAATGTACATCTTTCAAAACTCTTAAAGAAGAATTTGTCATATATTTGGAGACGTTAAGAGAGATGAAAAGTCCCAAAGCAAGATTTTTGTATACTTTACTAGAGGATTTTGGTTTCATAATATGATAACCTCCTACTCCCCTACTACTACTTTGTCTTTATTTATTCTTATTATGTATTTATTTTTTCTTTCTTTCCAAATATTTTATTGTATACTTAATTTGTTATACGATGTACAGAATGTGAATGAAAATTGAGTGTAATCTCAGGCAATATTTGTAAACATCCCTGTTATGAATGCCTTTCTGTGTTATTGTTCAAAGCATTAAATAAAATAAATAAAATAAAAAATAAAAAATCTTCCATGTATCTTTGACTTTTTTTTTTTTGGATGATCTCATTCTGTTTGGGACATTGCCCGCTACAAAATCATGCTGTTTTTTTACCACCAAGACGCTGTTTTTGAGTGTCCATAACGGACACAAACAATAACTCTCCCTGAAGAGATGAGACGTAAACAAATGTATAACGATCCAAATTACAACTTTGTTTCTTTGGACTAAAAGTGCTCGATGGAATGTTGTTCTGTGGACCCTTATCTCTCAAACGAAACCGGGATTTACAGCAGTGGATACGTTTGAGAGTCGTTATCAGGATGAATCTGGTATGTACTGCGGTTTTTTTATACATGTTTTGATGTGTACTGCTTACACAAATTTAGCAAATACATTCATTATAAGCTTTCTATCGAAAAACAGCGATCTGTCATCGATGCTTGAGGCTTAGACCTTCAAAATGATATATAGTTTGTCAAAATTAATTTTGTCCTGTTTCATTTTATCTATTTGAAAACAATGACGTGCAAACAAAGAGCAAACAAAGAGCTTTCAGTGCGCTGGCGTCCTGGTGCATGTTAACAGGTTAAATAACAACCCAATTTGCTGGGTAAAATTAACCCCATATGGGTTCTGTCCTATATTTACCCAGCCCTTGGGTTAAAAACAAACCAAATTGGGTTGTTTTTAACCCAGTGTTTTTTAGAGTGACACACACACATCTATATGGAATAATTGTCACTTTCGACCAAAATCATAAATCGTAGCATTGTGTGTATAACGTTATTCACTTCCCATTTTCATCAAGCTCGACTTCTTCAGAGTAGCTGCTAGAATGAGATGGGGGCATTTGGCTTGATGAGGTCTTGTCTGTAGGGCTATATGACTCGACAACAGGGCTGGACTGGGACAAAAAAATCGGCCCTGGCATTTTTTGGTCCAGGCGGCCCACCACCACACATCACTAGCGTAGCCAGAAATGTTGAAGTGGGTGGGCCTACATAAAACTGGGTGGGCCAGGTGTGTAGCATATGAAAACTGCATGTCAAATTGCCAACAAAAAATACAGCACCAAGGATCATTACACAGTACTTCTAAAGCATGCATTAACATTAATAATTTGTTATATGTTCATTTAAAAATTTAGGACATTATTAAAATTCAAGAGCTGGTTAACAAAAATGAATAAACACGGTAACAAATGTATTGCTAATGTTATTTAATGCATTAACTAACGTTAACTAAAGGAAGTTTATTAAAAAGCATTACCTCAGTGTGAAACAACGTGGCTTCGCTGATGATTTCATAATTAAACGTCTCTGTCAGTTCACGCACATCGAGGACCGCAGAAATGTGCGCAGCTGCAAATTATGCAGTTTGTTGTGGCGACCAGGATCCAGCACAAAGTTTGTGTTTCTTTCCACAAAGGACGCATCTGTTTAACGGATCAAACACTGTACCTATGCTAATATGATGCTTCAAACACGCTTGGTTCAGAAGTTTCCTATCGATAAATCCAGCAACCGCAGGTGGTCTGTCGGGTTTCATTTGTAGACGGTCCGGATTTATTGCTAAGACTTTTACTTTTTAAAGAATTGATCTGATTTATGATTGCTCAACTTGGCTATTTTCAAATTTAACTTCACAAACGCGCGCATTTTACTATTATATCCTTACGTCGTAAACATAACGTTGTGGGTGGGACTAACAGAAACGGACGAATCATCATTTTGACAAGCGTGATGCACCTAGGAAGAGGGAAAACTAAGAAACAACCTGTAATTGACCATGAAAGCAAGCTTTAATATTTTTTTAATAAATATATAAAATTACAGTGAAATAAGACGTTTATTAGTATCGTTTAATAAATTACATCCATTTGGAAAATTACCAACTGAACATCTAACTGGGTGGGCCACAGATGAAAGTGGGTGGGCCTGGGCCCACCCAGGCCCACCCGTAGCTACGCGACTGCCACACACACACATATATATGATATACACTACCATTCAAACGTTTTTGAACAGTAAGATTTTACATTTTATTTTTTTAAAGAATTCTCTTCTGTTCACCAAGCTTGCATTTATTTAATCCAAAATACAGCAAAAGTAGTAATATTGTGAAATATTTTTACTATTTAAAATAACTTTTCTATTTGAATATATTTTAAAATGTAATATATTTCTGTGATCAAAGCTGAATTTTCAGCATCATTACTCCAGTCACATGGTCGTTCAGAAATCATTCAAATATTCTGATTTGCTGCTTGTCGAAGAAAAAATCATTTTGGTTGATTTTACATGATTTTCCATGCTCATGAAACATAGTGGAGTATTTCTTTCTAGTTTCTTACCATGAGTGGAAAAGTACAGCTGTTAGGAGTTTGTAACCTTGAAGGCCGAGGGAGATATAAGGTGAAGTGAGCCCTCCCTTCGGAGTGGCACTCTGCAGCAACCTGTGCATCTGTATGACTGTTGACCTTCTTTGCAAAGAATAAAACCTTTAAAAGACTAAGACTGAGTTTGTCTCTTATGGTGATGAGAGTGATTTAAAATTGCCACAACAATTTGGTGTCAGAATAGTGGGATTCCTTGGATGTGTCTTTTGGACCTGAGAGCGGCCAGTGACCGTACATCCTGGACTTAGAGTCCAGGCCCTAACCCCGAATAGGTTTGAAGGGACAACAGGGACCGACCGCCTGGGCCCGGAGGGGACACCACTGGAACCAATAAACGAACAAAGGTGGCAACGGAGCTCTCTGGTAAGAGATAAATCAGTCATTTTAAGAATTGGGGTTTTTGAAATTAGAATTGTGGTCTGGCTCTGTGGAAGTCCGTAATCAAGAAGTCTCTAAGAAAGATTGAGATTACGTGGATAGCACAGTTAAGATGTTTTCTAGAAAGAAATTGAAACTGGGCAACGAGGCATGATCGGCAAGAAATTGAGATCACGCGCAACGCAGTTAACATATTTCTAAGGGGGGAAATTGAAACTGTGCGAGTATTAATCGGAGCTGCAGGGAGTGCTCCACCTGTCCGGCTTTGGGATAAAGGTCGGATCTGTTGGAGACGTCTAAGAGATTATAGGTGCTGAAAAGAAGCCCACAGAGAAGAAACAGCCAGTATGAATGAATGAATGAGGCATTTATATAGCGCTTTGTGTATGGTTGTACACCCAACGCACTTTACAATCATGTGGGGGGGGGTCTCTCCTCAACCACCACCAGTGTGCAGCATCCACTTGGATGATGCGACGGCAGCCACAGGACAACGGCGCAAGTGCGCTCACCACACACCAGCTACAGGTGGAGAGGAGAGAGAGAATAGAGCCGATCAAGTGGATGGGGATTACTAGGAGGCCATGATTGACAAGGGCCAGTGGAGGGAATTTGGCCAGGACACCAGGGTTACATCCCTACTCTTTTACGAGAAGTGCCATGGGATTTTTAATGACCACAGAGAGTCAGGACCTCGGTTTAACGTCTCATCCGAAAGACGGTGCTCTTTTGACAGTATAGTGTCCCCGTCACTATACTGGGGCGTTAGGACCCACACAGACTGCAGGGTGAGCACCCCCTGCTGGCCTCCCTAACACCTCTACCAACAAGTATGGGGAAGTCCCAGAGCAAGCTCGCTAAATATGATACACCGGTATTTTGTCAAATGAAAAAATGATATGGCCAGAAATGCATGCAAGATATGGGGAAACTAATTAGGTATCATGATTTTCCAAAAGAGGGAACATTAAGTGTCACAAAATTAAATATCGTACAGGAATCAGTTGAAGAGGGAAGCAGAAAGGGTGTTGTGTAAAACATATGTGTTATAAATGTGAGCAGACGGTGAATTGTTGGATGGGGGGGGCAGATAAGTGGGAAAGAAGAGCAATGCAAAAATAATTAGCATGTAGAGCTGATAAGAAAAAGGAAAATGAAAAATGTGAAGAAAAAGTAACTGCATCACACAGACCAACTAACCGCTCTGTCTGTGTCTCTCTACACGCACCACCACCATATCCTCACTACCCCGTCACTGAGCTGCAAGCCTTGAAAGTGGACCCTGACCTCGACTGCTCTCCACCAAAAAGACCAACAGCACTGCGAGCAGAAGAAGAAGAAATAGAGGAAGCCCCCGAAATGATTCCTGAAACCCCCCATGAAGGAGCTGAATAGGAAAGAGTGCTCATGGCTCCCCCGACAAAGAAAATAAAAAACAGACAAACGGTGAAAGAAGAAAATGTGAGTATAACGGCTCCGATTATCGAAGTTTCGGGACCCGATGGGCCAATGATGGTTTTCAGACCATGGACTGTGAATAATATAAAAGAAGCAATGGCTCACTTGCCAAGTCCGGAGGAGGCAGGTGACGAACTTTCTACAGAACTGGTCACGTTCTGCAAAGAATTCAGCCCCATGGTGCACGAGCTGAGGAGGCTGCTGGCAGTGAAACTGGCGGCTTCCAGCTGGCACAAAGTGAAAACACAGTGAATGGGAACACAGACACAACTTGGATGCAGGAGGATGGGTAGGAGTACCATTGTTGTCTAACTGCGCTAGAACAAGTGTGTACACCGCGTCCAGATCTTTCTGACGTAACACTTGAAAACTTCGAAAATGTCCTCTTTGTGGATGGCTCAACTTTCAAAATTCCACAAACAGGCCAGAATAACGTTGGCTATGCTGTAACGACTGAATTTGAAGTTGTGGCTTCTGGCTCGCTGCCATCAAATTACTCAGCACAAGCAGCGGAGCTTGTGGCCTTAAAGGCGTGTAAAATCATGGCAGGCAAATGCGTCACAATTTACACCGACTCGCGTTACTCATTTGGTGTTACGCATGATTTTGGAGCACTGTGGAAACAGAAATTTTTTAAAGTCAGATGGGCGCCCAATATTAAATGCTCCTCTTGTGGCAGATTTACTGGAGGCCATTCTGCTGCCTGATAAGGTTGCCGTCTGCAAGTGTGCAGCACACACACGTAACACAGATTTTGTATCCACAGGAAACGCCAGAGCAGACGTAGATGCGAACTGCGGAAAAGTTCCATCTGCATCTCAGGAGGAGGAACGGAGAGAGTAAGATATCTGAAGCACATGTCAACAAAGGCCAGGATGCTGTATAAACACCAAGTGCCTTTATGATTGCAAATGGATCTGTGGTGAAAGTAAAGCTTAGTAAAAATTAGGAATTACGATAGAGACTTAAAATGATTCGATGAATTAGGTATGGTATTTATTTGTCTTTATTTTTGTATACCACTGTTGAGAATTGAACTCAAAAAGGTCTTGAATTATATTAGTTTTACAAAACAGGTGTGCATGCAAGGTTCGTATTTGGTATGTGAGAAGTGACTGAGGGTCTGACCCATGTCAGAAGTGCAGTAGCAGTATTTACTCATTTAGCCCGGCTTCCAGAGAATGAATATGTACTTGTTTTGCAACCAATTAATTTGCATTCACAAACAAAATTAACCAGGAGTCTGTAAAATGTTGGGTACATCATGTTGTTTTCACATTACAGACTACAGTGAAAACGTTACCAACATCATCACTCACATGAGAATGGCCGTAAAAGAGGTCCGACAATGTAGTGTCATAGTGTATAGTGTCGAATTTAAATCTAGATTAATTCGCATTGGCCCATGGAAACCTCTATGAACACACTTGATTTGACAAAAAATCGCGGGGGACAAATTTACATTTTATTAAAAAGTGTTTGCGTATTCTACACTCATGGCGCGCGCACACATTAGGATAGGTTAGATGCCTGCCTCCGTTCCGAGTCCCTATCAAGCACTTTACCGATTCAACTGCTCTCCTCTCCTCCTCCTGCCTGGCTCTTTGGCCCGCATCACTCACCGCAGAGCAAGCCTGTTTTTGATAAAGCTGCTGTGAAAACGTGAAAAAAGCCGACGAGGAAGAAGTTGGGGTGAAGCGATCTTTATATAGGCGGATTGGGTGATTGGGTGGTTTACGCTGTCAATACAGGAGACAAACCAATGGGCCACTGGCTGCTCGCTGTCCCTGCCTGATGGTCCTTGGCAAAAAAAAAAAAAAATTCTGTCGGCCCACCGGGAAAATGCCCGGTATGCCCGATTACTAATCCAACCCTGCTCGACAATGTCCACGGGACAAACTGTTGGTCGTGTTCCTAGGATTTTGTCCAGTTCATCTTTTTGTCTTTTTCGTCACCGGAACTGCCACTCTTGCTTAGAGCATCACGCACCTTCATATACAGTTGCCGAAGTTTTTTTACTTTAATGCGACACTGTGCGGGAGACTGCTCAAATCTCCTCTCCTTCATCCTTTCGCTGAACTTCAAGTTCAAGTTCAAGTTCAAGTTGAGCTTTATTGTCATTCCGCTGCATGTGGGGACATACAGTGGAACGAAATGTCGTGCCTCACAGGACCATGGTGCTACATAAATACAGACATACAACAATGAAGTAAAAACACTATAAACCTATACACAAAAACTAACCTACTGACAGATTTGACTAGGTATACTATATATAAATGTTTACCGTATACAACTAAAGATAAGGATAGAAAATACAAACTATACAATCTGTTTACCCTGTACAACTAAAGATAACGATAAAAAATACAAACTATACAAACTATGCGAATGCTTCACATAAATACTGTACATGTGCAGAGAGAAACATTGGGAGTCAGCAGCTGGCTGGGGAACAGTACAAGATGGTTTGTAGTGGTGCATGAGCATGTAAACATACATATATTGCTGAGTCTTTTGTGGGATTGTGTACACATAGTGTTAGGAAAAGTGTCTAGTGCATAGAGGAGAGTGTGTTACTACAGGTGGTTTGTACAGGCCCACTCACCTGTGTGTAGCACACTTGGATTGCACAAAAAAAGTTTACAGTTTTTTCGCTGGTGTGGTAAGGTTGGGGGATGTTTGGGGAGGGGAGGGGAGAGGAGAGGGGAGGGGGGGGTCCATGTTTCAGGAGGTAGGGGATTGTATGGGGTGTCAGAGGCGGGCGGGGTGATTTGAGTTCAGGGCTCTCACAGCCTGGGGGAAAAAGCTGTTGAGCAGTCTGGCGGAGTGGGCTCTGATGCTCCGGTACCGTCTTCCTGATGGTAGGAGCTGGAAGAGACTGTGGGAGGGGTGGGTGGGGTCCTTCACGATGCTGTTTGTTTTGCTGGAGCATCGTGCAAGGAAAATGTCCAGGATGGATGGGAGAGGGGCACCGATGATCTTAGCAGCCGTGTTCACTGTCCGCTGGAGGGTCTTGCGGTCAGCAGCACTGCAGTTCCCGTACCAGACAGTGATGCAGCTGGTCAGCACACTCTCGATGGTGCCCCTGTAGAATGTGTTGAGGATGGGTGGTGGGAGACTTGCTCTTTTCAGCCGGCGGAGAAAGTGTAGGCGCTGTTGTGCCTTCTTGGAGAGTGACATGGTGTTGGTGGTCCAGGTGAGATCCTCTGTGATGTGCACCCCCAGGAATTTAGTGCTGCTGACTCTCTCCACAGTCGAACTGTGGATGGTCAGTGGGGGGTGGTCAACGGAGTTTCTCCTGAAGTCCATCACAACCTCCTTTGTCTTCTCCACATTGAGGGACAGATTGTTAACGCCACACCACTCAGCCAGCTGTGCCACTTCCTCTCTGTAGTGCGTTTCATCGTTGTTGCTGATGAGACCTACCACTGTTGTGTCATCAGCAAACTTGATGTGGTTGGAACTGAACTTGGCAGTGCAGTCGTGGGTCAGCAGCGTGAAGAGCAGCGGGCTGAGCACACAGCCTTGTGGGGCACCTGTGCTCAGTGTGGTAGTGCTTGAGGTGTTGTGGCCGACACGGACTGACTGAGGTCTTCCGGTTAGAAAGTCCAGGATCCAATTGCAAAGGGAATTGTTAAGGCCCAGCAGGTTTAGTTTATTTATGAGCTGTTGTGGGATAATTGTGTTGAATGCTGAGCTGAAGTCGATGAACAGCATTCTAACGTAGGAGTCTTTATTTTCTAGGTGGGTAAGAGCCAGGTGGAGGGTGGAGGAGATTGCATCGTCCGTAGAGCGGTTTGGACGGTATGCAAACTGCAGCGGGTCAAGTGTGTTGGGGAGGCTGTTTTTGATGTTGTGCATGACTAACCTCTCAAAGCACTTCATCATGATTGGAGTCAGTGCTATGGGACGGTAGTCATTTAGACAGGACACAGGTGATTTCTTTGGTACCGGTATGATTGTTGTGGATTTGAGACATGTGGGGACGACTGCCTGGCTCAGCGAGGTGTTGAAGATATCTGTTAGGACATCCGTCAGCTGTGCAGCACAGTCTTTCAGTACACGGCCAGGTATGTTGTCAGGACCCGCAGCCTTGCGTGGGTTAATCCTAGATAGGGTCTTCCTTACGTCGGCTGGAGACAGACAAAGCGCCCGGTCGTTGGGAGGTGTGGGCAGTTTTTGTGCAGGTGTGTCATTCTGCATTTCAAACCGTGAATAAAAGTGGTTGAGTGCATCGGGGAGGGATGTGTCCTCATCACTTGCGGAACTTGCGGAACACATCCACATTTTTATGCGTCTTCTCCAGTAGCTGTGATATATAGGCATCTGCCCAAATGTCAATGAGGCAGCGTGTCTCTTTGGAGCTCCAGGTCGAACCACGACTCATTTTTCAATGGATAGGCAAATGTAGCGAATACAACACTTTCCCAATAAGGCAACTCCAACTACATGAGCCTGTTAACTCAAAAGGTGCAGTGTTTTCTGCAATTGGGTCGGATCGAGGTCGGATCATATTCACACCTTAAACTAACCGTACCAGAGTTCGTTTGGAACCGAACCGAGACCACCTCTTCAGCTGGGTCTCAGTTCAGTTGTTTGGTGCGCACCAGAGTGCGATTGCTGTATTCACACCTGCCCAAAAGATCCACACCAAAGGGGGAAACGAACCAGAGTTCGTTTCAATCGAACCAAACAAGACAGGTGTGAATACACCCTAAATAAACATTAAAAATTTCCTCAGCGTCCAAACTGTCATTGCGATCCATTGTTTTCCTATGGTTAAAATGGACCTCTCTCCCTCTCGTTATGTCACTTCCGGTTTTGTCGGTTTTCAGATGCGGAAGAAAAATTCTCTCACAAAATCGACTCCAGAATTTTTTTCAGACTTTGAGAGGTTAAGGCTAGAAGGGATATGTATGGCGCTACTGGGCCATGCACACATCAATACAGCATCAACAATAATTATATTGTTGCATCTCGAGAACAGCTGGCTGACTCTCCAGAGCGGCTGCAGGAGCTTTGATGATGATTAGATTAAGATTTTTTTATTTGTCACATACACGATTATATAGAGAGTATATAACTAGCAGTGAAATGTATTCTCTGCATTTAACCCATCCTAAGTGAACACACACCCAGAGCAGTGGGCAGCCATGTTACAGCACCCAGGGAGCAGTTGGGGGTTCGATGCCTTGCTCAAGGACACCTCAGTCGTGGTATTGAAGGTGGAGAGAGCGCTGGTTATTCACTCCCCCCACCTACAATCCCTGCCGGACCTGAGATTCGAACCCACAACCTTTGGTTTACAAGTCCAACTCTCTAACCATTAGGCCACGACTTCCCCACAAAAAAAAATAAATTAAAAAAATATAGAGAGTATATAACCAGCAGTGAAATGTATTCTCTGCATTTAACCCATCCTAAGTGAACACACACCCAGAGCAGTGGGCAGCCATGTTACGGCGCCCGGGAGCAGTTGGGGGTTCGGTGTCTTGCTCAAGGACACCTCAGTCGTGGTATTGAAGGAGGAGAGAGCGCTGGTTATTCACTCCCCCACCAACAATCCCTGCCAGACCTGAGATTCGAACCCACAACCTTTGGATTACAAGTCCGTCTCTCTAACCATTAGGTCACGACTTCCGACGACTTGATACAGCTATTTCACGATTGGCCAGATTCACTGCATGATAACGATCACGTGTGTTTCGGGTTTATAACATCCTCAATTCCAATAATGCTCACAAATCTGTTTTTAGAACAGTTAAAGCTTTTTTTTTTTTTTACTGTAGTCGCAAGGCTATATTGAGTCACGTTTATCAAAAAACAGTGATAAAAGCATATTTACCCCACTTTATTGGTATTTAAATAGTATATGTTTTATGTTGAAAATGTATTAACAGATGGTGCTGTATTAAGCAGTATAAAAAAAAAGAGTTTCTGTTGCTCATGAAAACGTTTTTGAAACGTCTGTGTATTTCACAAATATTCAATTTTATTCACTTCATCTGTGATAGTGTATGCAAACACTGCGAGAGCGTCACTACCAGGAGCAGAAAGCAGGCTTGTTTGAGATCTGGGGCGGTTCTAGACCACAGTAACTGGGGGGGGGCAGACAGGGGCCACTTGTGCCTTTAGGGGGCACAATTTTAAAATTCATCTTAATCTACTTTAAGTATTATTAATTCAGTCATTTTTCACCATGTCATGCATCACTGCAATCTTTAGACGTAATCTATAACAATTTCAACTAAAATGAATGTTTCATCATATTTCATTTATTTGACAAATAATTTTGTATTGTAGTGTCAGGGACATCATGCACTCATTATTTTTGAGGGAGCACGAGTCGGGGGTGGTGGGGGGTGCTCTCATGCTTGTCATGTGAAACAGCAGCCACAATGCCACTGTATAACTGATATAGGCTTATGTCCATACTGGAAAAAACAAACAATAAAACCATCACAGGAAATTGTAATGGTTTCCACTACAAATAACATTACAAACATTACAAACCATAAACTTTTAATCATTAAAACCATTAAAAGGACAGGCTTTTTTCTTCTCCTTGCAAACCCCCCTGAAATATTTAAAGTCCCCCTGTAGTGAAAATCAAGTTTTTTATGTTGTTTATTTGTCTATGTGGGGTTTTTAATATGCTTTTAGACAAACCATGTGCCAATCCATTAATCAACACCATTGCTGAGTATTTTCTCCTTAAAACTGTAGTTTCCCAATGGCACTCCCAGAAATGCAGCTTGAAACAGCCCTCGGTTGGTTTGCTACGTCACAAACCAATAACCAATCACGTCAAGGGATCGATTCCGATCACTAGCATGCAAAATATACCAATACCAGCACAAAACCAAAAATAAATTAGAGCAAAAAACCCATGAAGCCGTGGTTTATTGTGAATTTAGAACCGCTAACTTGCATTACAACCCATGGCAACAGTGCAAAAGCAGCCCGGAGTCAGACCCACCTCTCCTGCATCGGTGTCTGCACTTCACACACGTATGCTCGCGGGCGCGAATTAAGAATCACAAACGGCTGCATTTGAGTCTTCAAGGCATTTTGAGGACACAACATCGTCAAGTAATTAACTTTAACGAATGTTACAGTATTCACTGTAGTTGTCCGCTAGTAAAAACATAGTTTTATCAGTCATTTTCCGTGTATGCCATTGTTTTGCGTTTACTACAGTTCAGTGGATCAGGAGGCGCTGGCTGCTGCGACTGAGTGGAGGCGGGGCTAATTTGCATATTCATAGATCAGCGTATAGTAAATGAGGCAAGGGTGTTGAGTTAAATTCAAGCTATTTTAAGGCATGAGAAAATTATTTTCACAAGAAAAAACCTTTAAATATGTAATTTTGATGATCAAAAATAAGTTTTAAGGGATAAAATATTTGACTACAGGGGGACTTTAAAGAATGTTTGTTTTGTTTGTTGGTAAGGCAAGGCAAGGCAAGTTTATTTATATAGCACATTTCATACACAGTGGTAATTCAAAGTGCTTTACATAAAAGAAAGTGAAATAGTCATTCACAGCAATAAAAACAAGGAATTAAAAATAATAAAAACAAGGAATTTTAAAATGTTATAGAAATTGATTTAAAATGAAATTTAAAACAGTTAAATAGAAAATGATTATACATAAAATACAGTGCAGTCAGTTCGGACGTAGCACAGTGTTCATTCAACAAATGCACAGCTAAACAGATGAGTTTTCAGTCTGGATTTAAATGTGGCTAATGTTTTAGCACATCTGATCTCTTCTGGAAGCTGGTTCCAACTGCGGGCGGCATAATAGATAAAAGCGGACTCCCCTTGTTTTGTGTGAACCCTTGGTATTTCTAACTGACTCGATCCTAATGATCTGAGTGGTCTGTTAGGTTTATATTCAGTTATATTCATATCTGCAATGTATTTAGGTCCTAGGCCATTGAGTGACTTATAAACGAGTAAAAGTACTTTAAAATCAATCCTAAATGTAACTGGAAGCCAGTGTAAGGACCTGAGGACTGGTGTGATATGCTCAGATTTTCTGGTTCTAGTCAGAATCCTGGCAGCAGCGTTCTGGATGAGCTGCAGCTGTCTAATGGTCTTCTTTGGTCTAAAGACACATCTTTTTCGCCAGCACCTGACTAACTAATACTAACACTTACCTATTCTATTTAATAAAAAAAATAAAATAAAAAAAATTCCTAGCTACGTGTACTGTGCTAGACTAACTGAGACTTGTCATGGCACTTGTATACTGTTGCTCTCTCGATGGTCTGATTGCTTCTATTGTTCTCCTCATTTGTACGTCGCTTTGGATAAAAGCGTCTGCTAAATGATTAAATGTTAAAATGATTAAATGTTAAATGTTCTTTGGAAGGCCGGTGAGGAGACCATTACAATCATCCACCCTGCTGGTGATAAAGGCATGAACAAGTTTCTCCAAGTCGTGACTGGAAACAAAACATCTAATTCTTGCAATGTTTTTGAGATGATAGTATGCTGATTTAGTTACTGCTTTGACATGACTACTGAAGCTAAGGTCTGTCTCCAGAATCACTCCAAGATTTCTGACTTGATTTTTAGTTGTTTGACCCCTAGAGTCAAGGTATGCATTCACCTTGAGAACTTCATCTTTGTTTCCAAATGCAATGACTTCAGTTTTCTCCTTGTTTAGCTGAAGAAAGTTTTGGCACATCCAACTGTTAATTTCATCAATGCATTGGCAGAGGGAGTCAATGGGGCTATAGTCATTTGGAGATAAGGCCAGGTAGATCTGGGTATCATCAGCATAGCTGTGATAGGCAATTTGGTTCTTCCTCATTATCTGACTTAGTGGGAGCATATACAGGCTAAACAAGAGCGGTGCAAGAATTGAGCCTTGTGGGACTCCGCATGTCATGGACGTCCACTTAGACTTATGCTCTCCTATACTCACATAATAACCTCTCCCTTCTAAGTATGACCTGAACCATTTGAGTGCCAACCCAGAAAGCCTGACCCAGTTTTCCAGTCTCTCTAGAAGTATGTTATGATCGACAGTGTCAAACGCAGCACTAAGATCTAGCAGTACCAGCACTGATATTTTGCCAGAATCAGAATTAAAGCGAATATCATTTATTATCTTAATGAGTGCTGTCTCTGTGCTGTGATGCACACGGAAACCAGATTGAAAATTATCCAGGTATTCATTTGAGTTTAAGTAGTTGTTCAGCTGATTAAAAACTATCTTTTCAATAATCTTACCTATGAAAGGAAGATTTGATATTGGTCTATAGTTGCTCAACATGGTGCTAATCAAGATTGCGCTTTTTCAGAAGGGGCTTAACAACTGCAGTTTTCAGGGAGTTTGGAAAAGTCTCAGAAAGAAGTGAGGTGTTCACCACTTCTAAGAGATCTACTTCCAAACAGTTAAGCACACTTTTGAAAAAAGATGTAGGAAGTGTGTCGAGATAGCAGGTTGACGATTTAAGATGCTGTACTATTTCTTCCAAAATTTTGCTATCAATTGTTTCAAAAACAGACATAGTCACTTATTTTTGAGATTGCGGTCGAATCTGTGTGACCTCTGTATTACAGGAAGATGTGCCAATCTCCTTTCTGATATTACTGATCTTCTCTGAAAAGAAGGAAGCAAACTCATTGCATTTGCTGTCGGAGAGCATTTCACTAGGAATCTGACTTGGGGGGGTTTGTCAGTCTCTCAACAGTAGCAAAAAGAGTACGAGTGTTGTTTAAGTTACTGTTTATAAGGTTTGAGAAGAAGGTCTGTCTAGCTGTGGCTAGTTCCACATTGAAAGCATGAAGGCTGTCTTTATAGATGCTATAGTGAATTTCAAGTTTCGTCTTCCGCCACATCCGCTCAGCTTTTCTGCATTGCCTTTTCATACTCTGAACTGCTGTTGATTTTCTCCAAAATGATTTTTATCTGCCTGTCTTCTTGCTGACCTTTATCGGAGCTATTATATCAATAACATTCTTAACTTTTGAGTTAAATGAATCCAGGAGAAGATCAACAGAGTCTGCAGAAATGCTTGGTGTTGAAGATATAGCCTCCATAAATAGCACACTAGTGTTCTCATTAATGCATCTCTTTCTGACAGAGACAGATCTAGATTCAGTGGTGACAGATCAGTATATCAAAGAAAATACAGAAGTGATCAGACAGTGCTACATCCTTAATAATAACAATGGATGAAATGTTTAGACCTCTACTGATGAGTAAATCTAGAGTGTGTCCACGATTGTGTGTGGGTCCATGCACATGCTGAATCAGGTCAAAAGTGTTTAAAACAGTTATAATTTATTTTGTAGTTTTGATTTCAGCATTATCTATATGAATATTAAAATCCCCTGCAATAGCAAAACAGTCAAACTCTGAGGAAATCATTGATAACAGTTCTGTGAACTCGTCAACAAAGGCTGGAGAGTATTTTGGAGGCCTGTAAATGATTATAAACAGAATGCGTGGGGCACCTTTCAGCACAATACCTAGATATTCAAAAGACAAATACTGACCAAATGACACTTGCTTGCATTGATAAACATCTTTAAATAGAGCAGCTCCACCTCCACCTCTCCTAACAGTCCTGCAGACACTTATAAAATTAAAGTTAGGAGGGGCTGTTTCATTTAGGACTGTTGCACTGCAGCTGTCTTCAAGCCATGTTTCATTTAGAAACATAAAATCCAGGTTGTTTGTGGTTATTAAATCATTGATCACAAATGATTTATTTTTTAGTGAGCGAATGTTTAAAAATGCTAACTTGATGGAATTACATTTTGTCTCTACAGCGATCTTAGATTGATGCATTACAGGCCGCAGATTAGATGGGTCAGCCGTACGGCTTGAGAAGGCCTTAGACTTTCTATCATGTGATAAAACAGAAATAGAGAAGGCTACAGGCATACTGGGTTCCCGCTTGTTTTGTAAACATTTGTGAATGTTGCTGCTAATATAGCGGGGACCCGACACATATCACTGAGAGCTGTTATCAGTTGTTTTTGGTTCACCTACAGCCGATGGAGGAGGGTTTGGGCCCTTGCGTTGTGGCAGCGGTCGGAGAGCTCTCACAGGAGGAGGGAGAGCTGGGCCTGCAGTCTTTGGTGGTTGGGGGGCCCGCCGTTTTTTTGTTGATATCTGGGGGCTTGCAGAGAGTTTGGTCCCAGCATACACCAGTTCCTCCATTTTCTGTGAAAAGCTTAGAAGTGGAGATGCTGGAGAGAGGGATAGTGTGTCTGGTGAGCGGGGCTCTAGCTCTGGTGTTTCCGGTGACTGTGATGTGTTGTCCTGGCTTCCCAGGCTGTTTTCCAGAAAGTCGTCCTTGGGTGTTGAGTCTTGGAGCTGTTGTAATACGTCACAGTCTGCATGTGATGAGCTCTGTGGGCAGGGCTCAGCCGGGATGTCCATGAGCAATGCTTGTTTTGGCTTTATCAGTGTCCTTGTGGGATTCTTCAACCACATGATGACTCGGAAGCTGATATGAAGTCCTGTGGTCACTCATATTCTGTTCAGGTGAGTGTGTGAGTGGATTGGCACACACCACCGAAGGATGACGGAGGGAGAAAAATAAATTGTCCTTTAGCACTCTTGTACCAAGTTTGTTTGGGTGGAGGCCATCCAGTTTAAACAGTTGTCTGTGGCCCCAGAAAATATTGAAGTTGTTAATGAAGTTGACTCCTTTTGTACTGCAGGTTCTTTGTAGCCATGTATTCAGCCCAAGCAACCGTGAAAACATGTTAGTTCCCCTTGGTCCACTGATGAACGACTGAACTTCAAGTCTTTGAAGTGTTTCAAAGAGTTCACTGAAATCTTGCTTAAGCAGTTCTGACTGCCCTTTCCGAATATCATTCTTCCCCACATGGATGATGACTCGATTTGCAGTCTTGTGCTTCATCACAATGTTCCGAAGTTCCTTGTTCACATCAGAGACGGTTGCTTGAGTAAAGCAGCAGTTAGTTGTAGTCCTGCTACTGATGTTTCTAATAATAGAGTCACCCACTATAAGAGTCCTGGGCTCGGCTGCGCTCTGAGCTGAATGCCGCTGTCTGCTCGACATTGAGCGCCGGTTAGTAGCAATGTTAGCTGCTGGCTGATTCGATCCAAGTTTTACATTTTGGGATTCCTCATCCACATTCATCAATGCTTCAAATCTGTTCTCAAGATGTATAGGGGGTTGTAGAATACCAGTGTTTACAAGTCTTGTCATAGCCGTATCTGGGGTAGAGGATGCTACGGCAGCAATACGAGATACTCGTGACAATCTGATGTCTCGAGAGGCTTTGGGTCTCGCTCCCTGTTTGTGCCATCGATTAGTCTGTCGATCAGTTTCGGCTTGTTCCTCTACACTTGGTATAAACTGTTGAGATTCACTAGATTCACAGGACTCACCGGCTGTATGCTGAGGGGGTCCGTGGTGACCATCTGCTGTATGTTCCGTCTGTTTTGGAAGTCCAGCAAGTAACTTTGTTTCAAGAACCGCAATCCTTTGTAGAATTTTGTGGCAGTTCATGCAGCAAGTAGATTCCACTAGAGGCATTTTCTCTCGTCTGTTTGAATGTAGACAGCTGTATTTTTCTGTCTCCGGAATGTAAACTGCTGGCAGTGGGAGGCAAAGAGTTCTCTTTTTCCAAAAAATGTGTTGTTTGAGCACTGTGCTGATCTGCTGAAGTTAAAATCTTAGAGAGATCTGAGAAAAGAACAAAAATAGGGAGCAAAGCGCAGAGCAATAAGCAAGAGCGTCCGAACAGTAGCAAAGCCGGAAGCGAAAGGCCTATTGTATGTAGAGATACACACATGGACATTTATGTATGATGGAGATGTGATTGAAAAAGTGTATATTTTGTAATATGCATTTTATTGTTCCCTATTTGAGTTTGTAAATTTATATTGTTAAAAAAAAAAAAAAAAAGCACTTCCTCGAACTATTTGAGGTCTAAGTGAGTCACGTGACGATCGAGCGTTTCGAACTACCGTTGTAGCAACTCTCTTGGTGCATTCCAAATGGGATATATCACTCTCCGAAGGGCACTTCGGAGTGAAAACAATCATGGCCACCATATTGAAGTGTCGTTCCAAACCGAAGTGCTCAAAATTAGCCACTTCAAAGGGCCCTTCGGAATGAAGGAATTCGAAGGGTACAGCTGATGGACACTTCGGGCCCCGCATGATCCTTTGCATGATGACGGTGCATCCGTATAATGACACAGAAAGGCACTTATTTTATTTTATTTTTTATTTAGTCATTTGGCAGACGCTTTTATCCAAAGCGACTTACAATTGGGGAGTACATAAAGCGATTCATCTTGAAGAGGCAATCAGACAGAGGAAGTGCTCGTAACACCAAGTCTCAGTCATTGTTCAAATAAGTACAAGCTAGCAAGGGAAGGAGAGAAAGATAAAGGGAAAGGTGTTTTTTTTTTTTTATGAACAAGTTTAGGATGAAGTCAAGTAGTACCGAAAGAGATGAGTCTTTCAGTTGTTGCTTGAAGAAACAGTTGGTCCCATACACCCTTCAACCCTTCGACGCTCTCACTCCGGAGGGTAAACCCTTTGAAGGGATTAGGGCATAGGGATGAGCCCTTCCGAATGGAATGCAGGGTTTCTCTATGGCTCTGGCCGTCGCCAGAGAGTTTTTTGGCACACGTCAACATGACATCAGAGCAAGGCGGACGTAACTCGGACACTTTTCTAACCGGCATGCATCTTGCTTCTGCACAGATTTAGCTCATCTCAAACTCCGTTTTCAACTCCGCCCCCGACTGCAAGCTGCTACTCTCGCCGATCGGTCTGTGCAGTGCTGCTTAAAGTCAAACACACCTATTTATGTGTATGTCCGAATCTATTTGCAAATCGCCACCATCTTGGATTTCCGGTCTAGCGAGTGTGTGCATAGATACTTCCGGTTGTGCTAAACGCCAGTGCAGAGAACTGGGAAATCCAAATATTACCTTCTATATATGTTTACAGTATTTATATAATCACTTCAAATCCAAACAAGATCTAAACTGCTATTATTACTATACTATAAATGTTAACTGAGCCAGTGCATTTGAAACTTGGGTCCGGTGAATTAATGAAATACTGAAATAATGAAAGTTGAACTCATGGAGTGTACAAACTGTCACAAAATCAAGACTCAGATCCAATAGCGAGTGAATGACAGTTTATTATCTCTCAGAAAAAGGGAAAAAACAGCAGTTTAATTCCAAGGGTGACGTCCTAGCTCGTAGAACAAAGGTCCGCGAAACAGAAGTCCAGCCGAGGAGGAAACAAATCCGAGAAGGAGCGGAGCACGAATCACAAAGAACCACACTGGAAGCCAAGGGGAGAAACAAACAGGTGAGCGAAAACAAACGAACTGACAAAGGATCGTGAAAGAGCGATCCAGATATAGGTAGTGAAATAGGCTGCAGGTGTAACCCCTGATTAGGATGCGGGGTTGCCAGACGTGGCAAACCCACACAAAACGCACACATGGAATGAGCACACGGACCCATGAACCGTGACACAAACAGCTACACAATGTCTTTTTCCCTTACCAATTATGTAAATGTACAAATTACTTATTTCTCGAAAATGTTTGCATTTCATTTATTTTTTTATAATGAAATATTTTCCTTGTGAGACATGGGCTGCGATTGATGATCTTCATATCCATTTCTTAATTGTGCACATACATCAGTTTGTTTCATCATCATTTTCACAACTTATTTTAATATTTGACAGTTATATTTGCATCAAACATATTTTTAAATGAAAAAAGGGCTGTAACATGATACAACTAATGCATGACTAATTGAAAGATTTGTTTTATCTGATAATTAATGCAAACGAAATCGTAAAAATATAAATGCGCTGCTTATAGACAGATAATGATTTATGCAACAGATCTTTCACAAAACAGATAAATATTACTAAAAACACAGGGAAACGCAAACACTGATCTTTTAATTAATGCAAACCTACCATAATTACATTTTGTTAAATTGTACAGTTACAGTTATAAAATTGTGGAACACACAATACTATTTATACACTTATTTATCTAACACACATACTACCTGTACATACAAAACTGTCTATTGTAATATACCTGTACATACAATTGTCAATTTGTATATTGTTATTCCTTATTTACTTCTATTTTTTATTCTTTTATTATCTGTGTTTTTGTTCTGTCACTGTCATTCTGTTGCACTGTGGAAGCTTCTGTCACAAAAGCAAATTCCTCGTATCATATGTGTAAACATACCTGGCAATAAAGCTCATTCTGATTCTTCTAAATTGTTATAAAATAAAGTTAATAAAACATACATGCAGAAATCTCTGAGCGTCTCGTTTGACAGTCGGAAACCTTATAATCTTATAGATAACAGTCAGAACAAAATCAACTCTCTAAAAATTTACAGTATTGCACATTTGAGTAATATATGTTTTAATGAAGAGATCCCCGTGGACTGACGCTGAACCGCATAATCAACAGAAGAAAGAATGAAGCAATCTCTCCTATATCTTGATGAATTTCCACACAGAGGTACGCAATAATGTAGGGAGGATGCTTTCTCGTGTCTTTGATATACCACTATTCGCTATTTAATTTAAAAAACATTCGTTTTAACTTAATTTTAAAACAAAAAATGTTTTTAATTTTAAAAACATTAAAACATTAATCTACCTAGCCATGTTTCGTATGCAAGTTTCCCTTAAGCCCGAGACACACTGCACGATTTTTGGCTGTCCCAGAGAAAGATAGGCATCGTGAAATAATCGTGGTGAATCAGAAATCGCTGTGATTGTTTCACAATCATCTGGGACAGCTGAAAATCGTGCTGTGTGTCTCGGGCTTTACAGTAAATGTGAACGTCGAAAGTAAGTATGCACACACTCACGTCACCGAAGCTCACCGGCGCCATCTTGTGCAACGAGCCATTTAGTGTCATTTTGGCCTTCTCTTTTATAAATACTGAGGATTCAAACATACACTCACCTACTGCTTTTTGCCTACTATATAGTAGGGAAGTATGCCATTTCGGATGCAGCCAGTGTCTTAAGAACTAGTCTGACCAACTAGCTGTTAGCCAAGGGGTAATCAGTCTTGTTTTTTTTAATTCAACTAATCTACATTTTTACATAACTGAAAAAAAGAGTAAAAAGTAGCTGACTTAACTTTTAAGACTAGTCTTAACCTTTTATGCAACCGGCCACTGGAGTGATATTTTGATGACATGGGCTGAATTAATCACACCTCATTTGAGGTTTTAAGGAACCAAGAATTTATTTTTAATTTGATTGGCTCTATCACTCTCTCTCCTCTCCACCTGTAGCTGGTGTGTGGTGAGCGCACTGGCGCCATTGTCCTGTGGCTGCGGTCGTATCATCCAAGTGGATGCTGCACACTGGTGGTGGTGAGACTTCCTCATATGATTGTAAAGCGCTTTGGGTGTACGGCAATACACAAAGCGCTATATAAATGCCTCAATCATTCATTCAATTTAATCTTTTACACAAATACATAAGCCTAGTTTTGTACTAGATCCACTAAAGGCAAATGCCAATATCCAGCAACTTCGCACAGCCATTGAAGAGGAGTGGACCAACATTCCACAGGCCACAATCAACAACCTGATCAACTCTATGCGAAGGAGATGTGTTGCACTGCGTGAGGCAAATGGTGGTCACACCAGATACTGACTGGCTTTCGGACCCCCCCCAATACAGTAAAACTGCACATTTTAGAGTGGCCTTTTATTGTGGCCAACCTAAGGCACACCTGTGCAATAATCATGCTGTCTAATCAGCATCTTGATATGCCACACCTGTGAGGTGGATGGATTATCTCGGCAAAGGAGAAGTGCTCTCTAACACAGATTTAAACATATTTGTGAACAATATTTGAAAGAAATAGGCCTTTTGTGTACATAGAAAAAGTCTTAGATTTTTGAGTTCAGCTCATGAAAAATGGGGGCAAAAACAAAAGTGTTGCGTTTATAATTTTGGTCAGTGTATATAATTTTTTCTGTAATTATTATTTTTTTTAATAAGATTGCTGCAAACAACCTCTATGGGAGAAGTGACAATTTAAGAATAGTATTGGAGAAAGACTTGGAGATGGAATTTGAGGAGGGTATATGGGAGGCTTTAGTTTCTGGTATGGGGGTGGGCCTGTGAGAGATATTAGAAGCAAACACATACATTACAAGTCATTCGATACTATTGGACTCCAGTAAGACTTCATAAGTTAGGTTTAATTCAAAATAATCATTGTTGGAAGTATGGTAATTCTGTTGGAACCTTTTTACATTTAATGTGCAGCTGCCATTTGGTGGCTCTATTTTGGACAAGTGTTATTCAGAACATTAAGGAATGGCTGGGGCAACTTTACTTTATTCTCCAAGATGTTGTCTTCTTGGTGATCTAAAGCACAGGCTGGCTGTTGCAGGATGTATTATGGCTGCGATATTGGTACTGTGAGACTGGAAGAACTCTGATACTCCCTCTTTTGTGAATTGAACTGATGACTTATACTGCATCATATAAGCTAATGCTGGCAAGACTTCATGACTCAACCTATACTGTACTTTCAATCAGAAATGGGGTAGCTTTTTTATATTATTTGGAAAACATGTAAGGGAAAGAATTGTTGTGCTGTCATTTTGGTTGTTTGTTTTATCATATTGTTATTGTGATTTATTTTTCAAAAGTTTATTATTATTATTATTAATTTTTCAATTTTATGTTGTGTGGTTGTTACATTATATGCCAGTCAACAGATTGTACTAGTAGACCAACCAATTTCTGTGTAAAAATAACAACGCTGCCATCTTTTTGAAGTTATTTTCCCCTGCTGTACCGTAATTTGGCTCAGAATCCCAGGCGAAAATTGTAAAATAGTGGATTACTAAATAAGTAAATATACTTCCATGACAATTAATATTTTGGCTTTCATCATATACATGTTTATCTTTCTTCAGAAAAAAATCAATCATTTATTGCATGGTAAGTGTCTAAAATGCATGCGTTACAATTAATTTGAAAACTTGTTGCTCTTGGTCTTGCTGTTAATTTGAATGTACAAAGGATCTGTCTGCTTAACCGACCACAATGCTTAGAACAACACTGAAATAAGAGTGTACTGTACATCTTTTAAGCAGACACGCATTAAAGTTGCATTCATTATAGCAACGGTACACTCAAAAAAAAAAAGATTCTCCAACACTGTTCAGAATATTTAAAAAAATAATTTTCATTTAACACCATTATGTTAGGTTTCCCATTTAAACAATTGCATTGTGTTAAACTGACTTGAAAAAGTTGCATTTTGGTTCAACTCAATATTTTCATTTTACTTGTGTAACTAGAAAGTGAATTTCCCCTTCCCATCATGCTATGCACAGGGCTGGATAAGGGGAGTAAATCTTGAAATAAAATTTTATTTTAGGCATCTTTTATTAAGATAATAACATTGGGAGACTTGTTAATGTTTAATGCTCTTTTATGTTTGTATTTAAAAGACTTTCTGGTATGTTCGTGTTTTTGGGAGTTACCATTGTGGTAAAGTATAGAGCATGTGCTTGGGTTGAGGATCTGCAAAAATGACTCAAAGTTGTTTTAATAATAACAAACAACTACTTTGGGCATGACATGGATGTATCAAAACCATCTTATGCTATGCCTAACAAGTTGGCTAAATCCTAAAGTTAAGTAAATGCAATATATTATTTTTTTGAGTGTAGAATGATGTCTGCCCAATAATTTATTTTCCAGTTAAATGTTTTAGTTTGAGTTCAACAAGCATAAAAAATCACTTCATCAATGTATCAATTTCAGTTAAACTATATTTGATCAAATTGAGTTGGCCCAACTCAATTACATTTCATCACATGAATTTGTTTTTTATGAGTTGGGGCTACACATTTATTGGATGAATATCCTGCCCTCAATTAAATTGGAGTTCATCCAATGAATACTTTTTTTTGAGTGTAGGCTACCATCACATTTTCTTTAAGAATTGTAATTGGACTGTAGAAAAGTGAAAATTCAATAAAGACCCACAAAAGGTGTGCTATAAAATATTCAGTATAAAAATAAATCATTAAGAATAAAGCATCTGTCTGCAGGAAATATCCCATCTGCCAGCCCACCCTTATAGCTGGCAAGAATAGGCTACATCACACAGTCAGCCATCGTCCTGACTGCATTCCAGATGAAGTACAGGTCCGGCCCGGTAACATAACTCTGCCATAGTAACATCTAACTTAATCACTTGCATTTTCAATCTTATGCACTTCCTACTACTTCCTAGTACTTATACTTCCTTATTCATTCATGGTATTCATTTCATAGTTGTGTTAATTACTCTTATCTTTTTGTTAATATAATTCATTACACTTGTGATAGTACTGAGGTGCTGAGGACTGTGCCTCCCGATTCCATCTATGGGAGAATATTGAAAATGTGTAACTTTACAGCTGAAAGTTGGTTTAAAATGAAATTAAAATAGAATGGTCTTTTATCTTTTTGTTAATATAATTCATTACACTTGTGATAGTACAAATTATGCTGTAAATATCTCACAAATACTTGAGATTGGTTAGCCGACAAACTCCATCAAAATCCATTTTTGTTAATTAAATTTAGGTAACAATTTACAATAAGGTTCATTTGTTAACATTAGTTAACTACTTTACTTAACATGAACTAAGAATGAACAATACTTCTACAGTATTTAATTATCTTAGTTAATGTTAACTTCAACATTTACTACTGCATTATTATCATCTCTACTTTCCCTTTACCAACATCCATCCAATTGGTGCTGAGGACTGTGCCTCCCGATTCCATCTATGGGAGAATATTGAAAATGTGTAACTTTACAGCTGAAAGTTGGTTTAAAATGAAATTAAAATAGAATGGTCTTTTATCTTTTTGTTAATATAATTCATTACACTTGTGATAGTACAAATTATGCTGTAAATATCTCACAAATACTTGAGATTGGTTAGCCGACAAACTCCATCGAAATCCATTTTTGTTAATTAAATTTAGGTAACAATTTACAATAAGGTTCATTTGTTAACATTAGTTAACTACTTTACTTAACATGAACTAAGAATGAACAATACTTCTACAGTATTTAATTATCTTAGTTAATGTTAACTTCAACATTTACTACTGCATTATTAAAACAAAGGTTGTGCTTGTTAACATTAGTTTATGCACAGTGAATTAAGGAATTAACAATGAACGACTGTATTTTCATTAACAACACAGACTAACAAATACTGTAATAAATGTATTGTTCATTGTTTGTTCATGTTAGTTAATATATTAACTAACATTAACTAATGGAACCTTACTGTAAAGTGTTACCAAAATTTCTGTTTCAGTGTATTTTCAGCCTCTGTTTAAAACAGAAATTAATTACATTTTCAATTTCTTTAACATTACATTTGATGATGGACAAAATTGCTATGGAAGAGACCAAGGGCACCCAACCAGAGAACAAGAAAATTTTATTTACAGCATAATGAAATCATATTTAGGAAAGCATGAAGTACATTAAAACAGTGATCACCATTAATTGAAGCACAGATGTTCACAGGTATTCAGTGTGGCTAAAGAGGGTTTTTAGTAAAGATACTCAACGTTTAGTTTTAATGTGTAATGTTTTAAACATGCGTGATGTTTTAAAATGTTTCCAGACTAAAACTAATTTGAGACAGAGAACTTTAAATTTTAAACTCCATTACAGTCTCATTTTAGTCCAGGACAATCCAGGACTATTCTGGGACTGACAAAAGAGAGAGTGTGAATTGTGAAGGCAGAAAGGACCAAATGAAGGAGAGCATAAAGAAATTAGAACAATTGGTGCAAGATGTCATTTACTCCTTTTAATACTTTTTCCACTCTGCGTCGTCAGGTGGGTTCATCTCTACTTTCCCTTTACCAACATCCATCCAATTGGTGCTGAGGACTGTGCCTCCCGATTCCATCTATGGGAGAATATTGAAAATGTGTAACTTTACAGCTGAAAGTTGGTTTAAAATGAAATTAAAATAGAATGGTGATAGCTGAAGGGTTTAAAATAAAGACAAATGTGTAATTTGTTGCATAAACGACAGCAGCTGAAATTTTTGTAAGCTATCATTCTTTAAAGTATAAATACATGGAATCTTGTTAATTGAGCAAGGATTGATAGAAATGGACCATTAAATTTAATTAATTTCCTTTTTCCCCCACAGAGTTATCAAAAAGTCATAGAGATTGTATTCTACATAATTTCAGTCAAAACAAATCTTAATTTGGTTTTCGACGCTCTTTTTCCAGTTTACTTTTCTAAATCTCACACAAATTAATACAATTTACAAAATGTGGACAGTTGACATAACATCAAAAGAGATATCAAAATCTTTTCACATCTTTATACAACCCTGAAGTACTTACAAAGGACTTGTTCATTGCTCGCTTGACATTGTCGGAGCCATCTGAGTAGATTTGCTGAAACAGCTTGTTGAGAGCAGCGTCCCCCTCCAGCTTCTCATTCTTTTCCTCCTCCTTTATTTCACCTACCACCTTGTCCCAGTTGCGTGTGTAGTGGGAGGATGATGGGTACTGGTCTAATAAATTTGGAAGTAGACAGCAAGAGGTAAAATAACAATAAACTGGCTCAGCGCACTTTGGCATAAACATGAGAGAAAATGATAGCATGATTCTGTGTGCTTTTCAGTACTGACTGGGAGTAAAGTGCTTCACGTTAGAAAGTGTGCATTCTCCCTGCAGTTTCTCCCACTGTATAGCTGCAGTCTTCTTCATCTTAATCTCTATCTGAAAAAAAAAGATTAGGGGAAATAAGAGGAAGCAAAAGAAAGTATTAGAGATCAAGTGCCTCTCTCAGAGAATGCATACCTCAGGGAATGCAAGAACCATGACAATCAATTAGGGTGTGTTGAACAGAAACGACTAATATCTTAGCCTAATTGGAAGAAAAAAAAGGCTTTCTGCTGAGGACACAATAGAAACAAGAGCTCTGTTGTGGAAATTTTTAGAAATAGGAATAGTAAAATAAAATAATTGTTTCTTGTTCCTCTTAACAATTACAGTTCTATATGGGTGAAGGTGTGTCCTTTATTTTGCCTCGCTGAAGGTGGCAACCCTAGCTGTTCATGATCTTAATCTTTAGAGAGACTTGGCAATATAACAAGACAATGACTCAAAGCACACAAGTAATTCAACTAAAGAATGTCTGAAAAAGAAAATACATATTTTTCTGAGTCATTGACCTTAAACCAGTTGAGATGCTATGGCATAACCAGAAATATTGCCATGAAAACAACCCAGAAATATTGATAAACTGAGGGATTGTCCAAAATTGGTCAAAGGTCTTAGAAACATTTTGCTGCTGCCAAAACAGGATCTCTAAGTTACTAAATTCAAGGCCTTACTTGCTCCACCCTGCTGCGAATAATTAAGCCAGGACATCAACAGAAAGTGAAATGTACTCTTTGTGTAATAGGTTTAGTCACATTGTGTTTGTAATTCCTACTTAAGATACTCATGAGTATTTTTTTTTAACTGTAACAGAGTAGAGGCTGATGTTATGTTTAATTTTGAGCAATTAAACTTGCCAAAAACCTGGTGTTTTTAGTTTTAACTTGTGTTCTTATGCTCCTTGTTCAAACAGTTCCCTGAGCAGTTCACCTGGCCTATCACAAGACATCTGAATTAGTTCACACTTTTACTGGCCCACCATGTACACTGACATCCACACATTCTGCATGTCCAATTTATTAGAAAACAAGTGCTGTATGCCAGCAGGACTAGGCACCCTTTCATGCACTGCCCATCATTTCTGAGCCCTTCCAATGCATTACAATGGACATTGTGGGACCACTGGAAAAGAGCAGTATAGAAAACCAATATTTTCTGGTCGTTGGTGACTAATGTCACCCGCTAACCTGAGGAATTTCTATACAATCCATAAAAATGCATGAGGTCAACAACACCCTTGTACAATTTTTGTCCCGGATAGGCATCCCGAACAAGTTTCTCCATGACCAGGGGACTTCACGACTGATGGGACGCCTCCTCATCACCAATAGGCATCACTGCCAACAAGACCAGCCACTATCCATCTGCAGATGGACAGCCTGGTTGACTCTCAAAAGCATGCTTTGGAATTTTGTGTCAGATACTAGGTGAGAGTGGAACAAGTGGCTTCCATTTGTGCTCTTTGCATACCAAGAGGTCTCACAAGCACAGACTGGGTTCTCTCCCTTCAAACTCGTTTATGGTTCAAGGACCTCTATATCTACTGGAAATGGAAATGCTGGCAGGCTTCTGCATCCTGATCAACAGAGTACAGTATATACACTGTACAATCTACCTAACACTGTTCAGGAGGCAGACACACTCTTATCAGTTTAAATCTAGATAAAAAAAAAACATCTCTAAAACCTGGCTTACACATAACACACTAACACATTTCTATTATTCAAATCTGTTAAAGGATTGTTAGGCTGCATTAATTAGGTCAACCGGAACCAGGAACACTTCCCATGACACCCCATGCACTTATTACATTGTTAGAAGAATGGCATCTACACTAATATTAGTCTGTTTCTTTCTTATTCCGAGGTCACCGTAGCCACCAGATCCAGACTGCATCCAGATCAGATACACTGCAGCCACCTGGACCAAGCCGTAGACCTAGACGGCCATCGGGACAAGACCACGGGAACCAGATCCACGGGAACCAGGTTGAGCAGCTGGCTGTCTGTTGCAGTCACATCAAAAATGGATGAAACGCATTTGTCCGTGTTTCACTCCATCTTGAATCGCGCTCACGGAAAGCGCTCGAGAAACAGCATCTCTTCCGCGGCTCGTTACGCTTTCAACTTTTTTTTTTTAGTCTCGAGCAAGACACTGTTCAACATTCACGTTACATGATTGGACTGATTTTTACGTAGAGAGGGTGACAGCGCACCGCATTAAAAGAAATGATCATTCATGTTTTCATAACCTCTGGCCAAGCTCAAAAGCGAAACTAAAATTAAAACATCTCTGAGAGCAAGGGGGCCCCCCTGGTGTTTCGTGGGCCCTACGCAGCTTGCGTATTCTGCGTATAGGGAGGATCGGCTCTGTCTATGTGTTCAGTTATTTGGATGATCCATAATGCAGATGAGTGATAAACTAAACCTTTACATATTATCAGACTGATTTGTTCCAGATACTGTGGTGAGACTTTATTTTTTAAATAAGACCTTATTAATAGTTCAGAGGGAGGTTAGATGAAGCATGTTTTTAGGGGCCAAGCACCGAAGGTGCGATGGCACCTATTGTAATTCTTTGGTGTTCTTATTCTTCTTCGGTTTATTCCGCTCTTAAGTCTATGGCAGCCCATAGAACCGCTTGCGGGAAAGTTATGAAATTTGGCACACTGATAGAGTCTCATCATTAACCACAGCAAGTTTGGAGTCTCTAACTCAAACTCTCTAACGCCACCACATGTCCAAAGTTTCACTCATGTTTATGCTAATAACTTTTGAACCGTAAGGTACAGAAGGAAAATATTTTTTTCCTCGGAAAATTTAAAAATCCTAAGGTTTAGTTTTTTCCCCCGCTATTTTTTATAATTTGTAAAACCTACTAGGGCTACCACTAACGACTATTTTTATTTCGATTAATCTATCGACTAATTTATCGATTAATCTAAACAATTAATTTCCCACAAAAAAAAAAATCAACTTTTACTTAAGAATATTTTATTAAACTATATTTTATTAAACCAAATTAAATCCAAATTTCTATGAAATCCTTTTTTTAAAGCAAAATTAAAGTGCAACAGAGTGCAAGAAGCAAGTGTCCATCTCATAGTCCAAATCACTGAAATCAAAGTTCAGTATTATAGTGCAAGAATGACAACATATCCACGTGTTCTTGTCTACTACTAATAAAATTATAATCAAAATACACCTTTTTAAAGGAGTATTTAACAGAAATATTATTTACCAGAATTCACTTAGGAGAAAAATGTAAATGTGCAGTATTTCTGAAAAAAAAAAAGTTAAAAAAAATTATTTGGAGATGTTTTTGATTATTAATTTAATGGAATCATTAAAATGGAATCCAGAAAATAATGGAAAACAGAATTTGGTAAAGATAAAACTGTAAAACTCAATTAATTAGACAGGCTTTTTGATTAATACAATTTTATTTAACAATTAAAACGAGTATAGAAAAATGGAAATGGAAAAAAAAAGATTCTTGAAATGAAACGGATTTCATTGTGGCCTATAATTACAATTACTTTTTTTGTGGTAATGAAAATAGATGTAAGTGAACAATAGCCTTTAAAATTATTTAAAATACATATATAATAGCAATGATGCAATAATAATTAGTACAAATAAAGTATCAAAAGCAAGAAATTATATGGTTTTATTGAACAAAACTTAAAATACATAATGTATTATAAACAACAGAGCTAATGTACATTACGCATTACAACAAAGGCCTGCAGTGGGTGCCAACAGCCTGGCGATTGTTTTTACACATTCCTGTTCGATCTAATCCTTGTTTAAAGGTGGGGTAAGCGATTTCTGGTAGCCAGTGTTGATATTTGAAATCACCAAAACAAACACTACCCTACCCCAAAAGGGTCTTGCCTATATTTTGATAGCTCCCCCCACACATACGTACGCAACCCAGGCAACGATTAGTTCTGTGAAACAAAGGAATGTTACACCGTGTCTACACCGGACACGAGCGGCGGGACAAAATACTATAGAAGTCATTATAATCAGTGATGCTGTCTACACTGGATGCTGTGCGGCGCGACAAATCTCAGACAGAAAACTGCTGCCGCGTTCTATTTATGACATGCTGACACAAATATCAAATGATTTACAATGGTCGCTTTATCGTGTCTAGTGTATAAGACTTTAGCTGTTGCGGCGCGGCAATCCGGTGTAGACACGGTCTTACTCACCTATCGAGAAGAAACAAAGTAACCTCGGCGTCCGATCGCAGGCCTTCCACTCCTTGAGTTCTCTCCAGCGCTGGAAAGCTGATCCCATATTTACACGGGTCCTACTTCTTGCCTTATCGTTCCGCAGACGTTTTCCTCTTTTGTTTTTTATCTGCCATCTCTATCTTTGTCGCTCCGCTCAGCTCATATCTGTCCTGTGCACTGAACGCTCTCTCCTCCACATCATGAGTAGACACGCCCCTTACTGCTGATTGGCTACAAGTTTGTTTTGGTCCTTGGCCCCGACTCAGTTTTCTAAAGCATTTTTGAAAAATGACATACCCCACCTTTAATATTGACCAAGCACCATTGAATTCAAATTTCCACTTAATCTTTAATATTTGTCCATTTCTTTAGCACAGAAATGCTATAGCCCCTGTAATTAAATGAATATGTGGACATCAAAACGTGTAAACTCAGAGTGAGGGTTTGAGCTTTTATTTTGAAACCGCGATGAACATTAAGCAAGATAATTATGTATTCTCCTGTGTTTGCGTAGATTTATAAATGATTTACCTTACAAACCTGATGAAATCGCGCACGTTGCATTCCCAGATGAACGTTATACAGTGGGGAAAAAAAATATTTGATCCCCTGCTGATTTTGTACGTTTTCCCACTGACAAAGAAATTATCAGTCTATAATTTTAATGGTAGGTTTATTTGAACAGTGAGAGACAGAACAACAAAAAAATTCCAGAAAAACGCATTTCAAAAAAGTTATAAATTGATTTGCATTTTAATGAGTCAAATAAGTATTTGATCCCCTATCAATCAGCAAGATTTATGGCTCCCAGGTGTCTTTTATACAGGTAAGGAGCTGAGATTAAAGGGAGTGCTCCTAATCTCAGTTTGTTACCTGTATAAAAGACATCAATCAATCAGATTCCAAACTCTCCACCATGGCCAAGACCAAAGAGCTGTCCAAGGATGTCAGGGACAAGATTGTAGACCTACACAAGGCTGGAATGGGCTACAAGACCATTGCCAAGCAGCTTGGTGAGAAGGTGACAACAGAAGAAACACAAAATAACTGTCAATTTCCCTCGGTCTGGGGCTCCATGCAAGATCATGAGAACGGTGAGGAATCAGCCCAGAACTACATGGGATGATCTTGTCAATGATCTCAAGGCAGCTGGGACCATAGTCACCAAGAAAACAATTGGTAGCACACTACGCTGTGAAGGACTGAAATCCTGCAACGCCCGCAAGGTCCCTCCCCTTTTTATCTACTACACGGGTTAAGGCATAGATTAAACTATGCTAAATTCTAAATAATCGCACCACGCATATGAATTAAACACAGGAAAAAGTTATGTCACAGATTGAGAAGATATCATTGGTTACAATAACAGAAATCTTAATTTCGTTTCCTAAACTACAACCCCAAATCAGAAAAAGTTGGGACAGTATGGAAAACGCAAATAAAAAAAGAAAGAAGTGATTTCTAAATTTACTTTGACTTGTATTTCATTGCAGACAATATGAACACAAAATATTTAATGTTTTGTCTGGTCAACTTCATGTCATTTGTAAATATACATCCTTTCCTGTCATTCAGACCTGCAACGCATTCCAAAAAAAGTTGGGACAGTAAAGCATTTACCACTTTGTAATGTTGCCATTCCTTTTCACAACACTTAAGAGACGTTTAGGGACTGAAGACACCAAGTGATGAAGTGTTTCAGGTGTAATTTTGTCCCATTCTTCCTGCAAACAAGTCTTAAGGTGGGCAACAGTACGGGGTCTTCGTTGTCGCATTTTGCGCTTCAAAATGCGCCACACATTCTCTATTGGAGACAGGTCGGGACTGCAGGCAGGCCAGTCAAGTACCCGTACCCTCTTCCTCCGCAGCCAGGCCTTTGTAATGTGTGCAGAATGTCTTGTCTGCATTGTCTTGTTGAAATATGCATGGACGTCCCTGGAAAAGATGTCTTCTTGAAGGCAGCATATTGTGCTCCAAAATCTCTATGTACTTTTCAGCATTAATGGTGCCATCACAGAAGTGCAAGTTACCTTTGCCAAGGGCACTGACACAACCCCATACCATGACAGACCCTGGCTTTTGGACTTGTTGCTGGTAACAGTCTGGATGATCCTTTTCTTCTTTGGTCCGGAGCACACGGCGTCCATTCCTCCCACAAAATACATGAAATACTGATTCATCTGACCACAGTACACATTTCCACTGTGTGATGGTCCATCCCAGATGCCTCCGAGCCCAGAGAAGTCGACGGCGCTTCTGGACACTGTTAACATAGGGCTTCCTTTTGGCGCAGTACAGTTTCAACTGGCATTTGTGGATGTAACTACGTATTGTGGTACTTGACAAAGATTTGCCAAAGTAGTCCTGAGCCCATGTGGTGATATCGCTTATAGATGAATGACGATTCTTAATGCAGTGCCGCCTGAGGGATCGGAGATCACGGTTGTTCAGCTTAGGCTTGCGCCCTTGTCCTTTACACACTGAAATTCCTCCAGATTCCTTGAATCTTTTAATTATGTTATGCACTGTTGAAGGTGAAATATCCAAATCTCTTCCTATCTTTCTTTGAGGAACATTGTTTTTAAACATTTCAAAAATTTTCTCACGTATTTGTTGGCAAACTGGCGATCCTCGGCCCATCTATGCTCCTAAAGGACTAGACCTTTCTTGGATGCTGCTTTTGTACCAAATCATAATTACAATCACCTGTTGATATCAAGTGTTTCAAATCACAACATTATTTAACCAATTTACCTCATTACTAGCCCTAAATTGCTCCTGTCCCAACTTTTTTTGGAATGTGTTGCAGGTCTGAATGACAGGAAAGGATGTATATTTACAAATGACATGAAGTTGACCAGACAAAACATGAAATATTTTGTGTTCATATTGTCTGCAATGAAATACAAGTCAAAGTAAATTTAGAAATCACTACTTTCTTTTTTTATTTGCGTTTTCCATACTGTCCCAACTTTTTCTGATTTGGGGTTGTACAACCAGCAATATATATTTATTGTCTGCATCTATAATACATATATATATTGCTTCTAATAGCGGCAATGATTATTATTAATTGTCTTTTGGTATAAAGTTTATGAGAGTTTGAGTCTTTGTTCTGTCCAAAGCGGTGAAACGGGAGGCGTTTCCTTTTGGAATGTGAGAGAAACGGGAGGTCAGGAAAGTCACTTTGGGGCATGCATCTGGTCTTTCTTAGCTTGGACGTCTGTCGTAAAACAGTCTTTTCTTGTTGATAAAAATCATTGAATTATTGCTTAAGCGGTCAGGAGATATCAAAGTTTGTCGCTGGACCATTAGCAGAGGTCTCCTCAAAGCTCTCCTGGTTTTTTAGAGGTTTCCTTAAGATGATAACCCGATAGCATGGCAGGAAATCGGCCAGCCAGTTGGGTGAGGTGCTGTTCGTCTGTCAATTGTATGACTTGCAGATAGTGAAGAAAATTTCTTTAAGCCTAAGGAATTTGTGGTTGCACTTAGTGTGTGTGTGTGTGTGTCCTTTTTCTCCACAAAGGCATTACATGGTAATATTATTTCCCCCCATTCCCTTTACAGCGGGGAACGAGGCAGGGATGGCCGCTTTCCCCCTTATTGTTTTGTCTATCTCTTGAACCTTTAGCACAAGCCATCAGGAAATCTGAAGTATCGATTAAGATTCATGATCATAATCATAGTATTTCATTATACGCTGATATTATTCTATATTTAGACCACTTTGATGTTTCAGTCTCTTCAGTATAATTAAGGAATTTGATAATTTTAGTAGCTTATCAGGATATAAAATAAATTGTTAATTGGCATTAAAGCAGATTTGCTCCAATGTTAAAATTAATTATTCTATTCTCTCATTTATCCCTATTAAGGAATCTTTCATCTATTTGGGCATTACCATATATAAAAACATCCATAAGTTTGCCAGAGACAATTTTAATAATATTTTAGTTAAGGTCAAAAATGACATTCAAAGATGGAAGAATCTTAAAGTCTCTCTCCAAGGAAGAATCTCCACTGTTAAGATGAATTTGTTACCTCGATTTAATTTTTTTTTTCTCTATGCTACCACTTTCTCCCCCTCCAGGTTACTTTAAGGAGATCAACTCCATGATTTCTAAGTTTATCTGGAATGATAAATGCCCCAGAATTAAACTTACCACATTACAACATACTAATCGTGCAGGAGGACTGGCTGTACCAAATTTTGAATTGTATTATTGGTCGTTCCAGATTAAGCTAATAACAAAGCTCTTTGTTTGCACACGTCATTGTTTTCAAACAGATAAAGTAAAACAGGACAAAATGAATCTTGACAAACTATATATCATTTTGAAGGTCTAAGCCTCTAGCATCGACGACAGATCACTGTTTTTCGATAGAAAGCTTATAAAAGGAATGTATTTGCTAAATTTGTGTAAGCAGTACACATCAAAACATGTATATAAAAAAAAAAAAAAAAAAAAAAAAAAAAAAATCGCAGTACATACCAGATTCATCCTGATAACGACTCTCAAACATATCCACTGCTGTAAATCCCGGTTTCATTTCAGAGATAAGGGTCCACGGAACAACATTCCATCGAGCACTTTTAGTCCAAAGAAACAACAACGTTGTAATTTGGATCGTTATTCATTTGTTTACGTCTCATCTCTTCAGGGAGAGTTATTGTTTGTGTCCGTTATGGAACAAATTACGCTCAAAAACAGCGTCTTGGTGGTAAAAAAACAGCATCATTTTGTAGCAGGCAATGTCCCAAACAGAATGAGACCATCCCAAAAAAAAAAAGGCAAAGATACACGGAATTTTTTTTTTTTTAATTCTGGCTCTCCCTCGCGACAGCGCGTGACGCACGCTGTGATGCACCTGTCATCTGATGGGGGCGTAACTTAGCGATCTTTTTAGCACAAATAAACCTTTCTTTTTTTTTCTTCTTCAACAGTTTTCATATATGTTTGCGTGTTTTGTGGGGAATTGCCTGTATCTGTATGATTAACATCTGTATGGCTGATAATCAGCATGTAATTACTGACTGTTCACAGATATCAGATATCAGTCTATATAAAAGGCCATTATAATGTGATTATTGACTATATTGGGCGGCCATCTGTATGATTAGCATCTGTATGAATTATCGTCAGCATGTGATTACTAATGTATGAGCAGGAGCATCTATATGTCAGGAAATCAGTATGTACTTAAGTTATTTTTTTTTATTAATATTGTTTTTTTTTCATCACTCAAAAATTATTATTATTGTATTTTTCTAGTGCTCAAATAAATCACTTATACGATGTCTAAGATCCTGTCTACTGTTTTATAATTGAAAAACTGCAGTGGCATGTATAATGACTAAATAGTTTGTAGTAGAACCCTTCAATAATTTGTTAAATATTTTTCCTCAAACAGAGAGGGGGGAGGACTAGAAAAATGGCTGCAGGAATCTTATTTTTCATGGTATCTTCTTCAGATTTGAAATATAAACTCATGAGACGTGACTTTCATACCCATTACTTTTCTGGATTGCTCCGGGACTGATTTCATGTATTTTTATATGAAATTTAAAAAAAAATCAGTGTGGTACAATTTTTATCAAGGCAATTTTTATCAGTGTCTATAACTTTTTATATTTTTGAGCATTATCAACTCTGGATAGTAAAGCCCAAAGGGTCTTCTTTCCAAAGACACCAACATTGTGTGTGTGGCACACTGAAGTCAGGAGCTGTTACCATTTTAAGTTAGTCAGTCATTTTCAGCTGTGATTCCCAATATGGGGGGTGCTGGTTAACAGGTTAACATGTAAATCACTCGCGCTTAACGCTTCATTCGTGTCTGGTGTGAACGCACCTTAAGGCACACCTGTGCAATAATCATGCTGTCTAATCAGCATCTTGATATGCCACACCTGTGAGGTGGATGGATTATCTCGGCAAAGGAGAAGTGCTCACTAACACAGATTTAGACAGATTTGTAGGGTTGGGTACCGAGAACCGGTACCAATATGGCACCAGTACCTATGTAACCGGTATGTACTAGAACCGAATCAGAATGCATATTTCGGTGCCATGCCTGAGCAATCGATTAAAATATTTGTCCTTTGTTTCTCCGAAACGCACGTAAGAAGCATCACAGGCTACAACTACAAATATTTCAGCAAAATGTATATTTTAGTCAGAGTTATTGCGCTCCTATTTCATTGCGCGCCGTCTGTTTGGCGCGCACGCGCACGGCGGCGCTCATTCTAAATGAAGTCTGTGAAGTTTAGCAGAGAATCGCAAAGCAAAAGGCTCACGCACTTCTGACAGCAAAATGGAAATATTTCCATGGCTTTCTAACATTTACAGATGGAGAATATACCTGTGAATTGTAAGTTATGCATTACGGAAAACAGCAAACACATTAAACAGCGCGAGAAGCATCTCTGTCAGCAGCACACGCAGCCTTTCTGTCAGAGCATCTGAGAGGTAGAGCGCGAGCCGCTTTAAACTGAAGCTATAAACTATAGGCTATACTGTATTTTACGAGTTTTTTTATAGCCCTTCATATAAAGCTTGTCACATGTTTAGAACAAATTGTATTATGCACTTTCTCCGCAGCAGTTCAGTCTGTGTCCTCCCTAGATATTTTATCAGATGTGCTCGTATCAAACTACTGTATATCAATATTAACTATTGCTTCATAATAACGTATCGATTATAAAGAATATATCGATATATCGTACAAACTCTATATACCGCCCAGCCCTAGCTTTAATTAAAATGCCTAAAGCTAAAATTCTCTTGTATTCGCGTTTTTAAACCTGTTTAAACCAACAAAATAGAACATTATAACATTTTTTTAGTCCACAACACCAGATAAATGTTTCCTTTTGTGATCTGATAGCTTCTTGTCACAGAATGAGGTAGAAAATATGTTCCATAGGCTACTAATGCATTGATTAGCAATGGATTACTTAATTATGAAAATACCAGAGATGGCTTGAATAACACAGACAAACTATATATTGTCGTAGTCGAGTGTTTAATGTATTTGTTTTATCATTCAAAATGTTTATATCTTCTGTTTACTCAGTTACAGGAATAGCAATGCCTTTGTCCATATTGGGGATTTCCTGGAGCTTCATTAGTTCCATATACATATATGAATGAATGAATGAATGAATGAATGAATGTATATATATATATATATATATATATATATATATATATATATATATGTATATATATGTATATATATGTATATATATATATATATATATATATATATATATATATATATATATATATATATATATAACAAGTATCGGTTCAGGCACCGTTTAGGCACCGGCACCGTTTTAAAAGTATCGATTTGGCACCGGTATCGAAAAAAACCCAAACGATACCCAACCCTACAGATTTGTGAATAATATTTGAGAGAAATAGGCCTTTTGTGTACATAGAAAAAGTCTTAGATGTTTGAGGTCAGCTCGTGAAAAATGGGGGCAAAAACAAAAGTGTTGCGTTTATAATTTTGGTCAGTGTAGATACCAATTATGCCATTGTGGGCCAAACTTCCTGTCCGCCATTTTGATTTGTTGAAAACCTAATTTTTCTAACTCCTCTACCGTTGGTCTGATTTTCACCCGAATAAAATCAGATCACCATCAGACAGTGCTGATAAAAGTTTATGGATTTCGTGTTGATAGACTAAACCGTTTTTGTATAGCACCGCAACAAATTTGAGGCATAATGCCAGATTATGTCTGAGACTGTATCTCTGCAAAGCTTTGACATATTGACACCAAACTTTGTGTGCCATTGTTACCTCACACAGAACACACCACATTGATTTGATACCTATTGGTCAAAAGTGATAAGCCATTAAATCATATTACCAGAAGGTGTGTTTATGATTTTTCAGCCATTTTGCTTCAAATCATCCTAAACTTGCTTTAATTACTCATTGTTGCAGTTGGTCTGATGCTCCATGCCATGCTTAGCTCCTCATTTTGCCTCTGGAGTGCTTGGCCTCTTAATTGCTGCTTGCAGCTATATTTTGTTTTTGCTTTCATTTGTTTAACGTTGCAAGATGGGAACCTAAATTAATAATACTTTAATGTTAGGTTTAAGCGAAGCAGAGGGGAAAGATGGTGTGGGGGAATGTTCTTTGAGTTCAATGAGGAACTATTCACTAATTATTATGTCAGCTTTTAAGGGCACTTTATCAAAAACATTTGTTCAATGGTTACAACTCTTGAGTAATTCACCTGAGGGGATGGTTAGATTCCTAAATTGGAATGTACAGGGCTTAAATAGCTGATTAAAAAGGGGGAAAGTATTGCCAACCTGGGCCTCCCAAGTATATCATTCTAACTTTACAACAAAGGCTAGAGGGGTTGCTATCCTTTTTAGCAAGAATTTTCCACTTATACATAAATTATTTCAGATCAAAATGGTAGATACCATGAGGTTCAAGGGATAATTAATCAGATTACAGTTATGCTTGTCAATTTATATGGCCCAAATTTTGATACAGCATTTTTTTTACTAAAGTAATTGAAGCTATTCCAAATCTATAAAGACACAAATATCATAATTGGAGGAGACTTTAACTGTGTCTTCGATCCAAATCTTGACAGTTAGCCAAGTCAGTTAACTATATCAAAGTCTTGTGCAACCATTAATAATTATATTAAAAATCTCAATATAGCAGAGATTCAACTTCTCAGCTCTGACAGAGATTTTTCCTTTTTCTCATCTGTGCATAAATCTTTTTCAAGAATTGATTATTTTTAAATTGACTCAAAATTAATATCTATAGCTGTTGCTTCAAAGTATCAGTTTTAATATCGGATCATTCCCCACATTCATTGGATTTGAATTTAGGCATAAATAAGGGAGAATATACATGGCAAATTAATAACTTATTAAAAGATACGCACCTCTGTGATTATCTTAGATAGAAAATATATGTTTTATTTCTACTTATGACAAAGGTGCTGTTCATGACTCAACTTTATGGGAATCTATGAATGCACCTTTTTTTAGACATAAATGCATTATTTTCATATTTTAATTTTACAATTTTGTTAAGAGTTTCCACATTTTGAGTGACTCTGTATTCCCTCTCCAACTGTTCTAACATGTTGTTCTAAAAAGAAAATTCAGCTGATACGTAACAATATAGAAAAGCATATTTATTAAGGCAAACCTTGGTTGAAAGGATCCTGTATGTGCTGTGTTGAGGGACAACAGGATGCAGAAGATGGACCATTAGGCAGTAATCTTCTCCTGATGGAAGCTTTACCTCAGCAGTCAGCTAAGACTCAGAAGAGAGAACAGACTCATTAGTTTCTAATTTTGGCAGGCAGAACTCCAGTTTGGGACATTATTATTTTTGGATTAATTCAGATTTTGCATTAAGGTGACAGTCACATCTACAATAGAGGATTACATTTATGTAATTGGTTCTACTTGAATCACTTGAGTGGGATTCAAACAGGTCTGAATGACAGGAAAGGATGTATATTTACAAATGACATGGTTGACCAGACAAAAAATGAAATATTTTGTGTTCATATTGTCTGCAATGAAATACAAGTCAACGTAAATTTAGAAATCACTACTTTCTTTTTTTTATTTGCGTTTTCCATACTGTCCCAACTTTTTCTGATTTGGGGTTGTACTTCAGTCTGTGTGCTTTGAATTTATTTAATACACGAGTTTCACAATTTGAGTTGAATTACTGAAATAAATGAACTTTTCCACGACATTCTAATTTATTGAGATGCACCTGTATATATATACATATATATACACACATATATACACACACACACACACACACACATATACACACACATATATATAAACACACACATATATATATATACACACACACATATATATATACACACACACACACATACACACACATATATACACACACACACATATATATACACAGAAGCTTAGTTCTTTTTAAGACTTAAGTATAGCAAATATCCACAATATTCCTAAATCTTACAGCACGAAAGGTGGGCGAGACTTCAGATAGATGGTAAACAATCACTCATTATACATAATCTTGTTTTATGCAAACAAAAAGCATTTATGAAACCTTGGTATGAACGCAGTGTGTGAAAATGTAGTATAGTGTGTTAAATATAGTATATTGAGTATTAGTTTTACCTAGTGGATATTTATTGTGTATTGTAAACATGCCTGCTAAATTAACTATAGAGATTTAAAAAAAGAATCTAATGAGTTCTTTAAGATAAAATATTACAGAGACAAGACGAGACATTTGTAGATTGAAGTATACATGAAAAGGTGGTCACACATTAGCTACTTTAAGCAGCATCTTTAATATTTTATTTCCCACTGACAGAAGCACAGGCTCAGATTATGAGATCATGGCTTTTTAAGAAAGAAAGAAAAATGACAAAGAATATAGGAACTACGCATCTTTGCATTATATCTTATTCAAGTGGGCGATATGACAAAACTTTTTCCATTATGCAAGTAATTTTCAAACAGTAAAGAAGCACCATCATATTACTGCCTTAAATCAGAGACACTACTAATTAAAATGAAAGCCATGCCCTTTATTTCTAAACACTGTTGCTTTAATGATGAAATGGTTTCTGATTCAGTTTGAAAAATGTTAAACTCACATTAGCCAGCAAGTTTTCACCTAAGACAACCAATATCGTATCTTTGTTGAGGTTTTCTAAGAAATGATTGTCTTGTCTGGAACAAAACCTTAAATCTTAAGCTGCAGTATAGGCAAAAATCCCACAGATGTAAATAAATAGACATCTAAATAGGGGTGCTTCGATTGATCGGCTACAGATCACTATCGGCCGATAATCGCTTTGGGATGTTTGCTCGGCAGTCTCTATATAAGCTGATCTCATAAACCGATCTCAAGCTGATGATGCACCGGCCATGAGAGGTTTGGTATGGCATGCAGCGACACTGTCTCAGTCTCTGTCCGGTGCCGGTAAAATAATTATAATGCTGAAGGTGAGGTACAATTCATATTTCTTCATTAAATAACTTATAAAGCAATTTGTGTTGCATCATCACCAAAGTTTATAAATTACATTTCTTTTTAATTCTTGCCAATGTTTAAACCATTCAGCACTCGCACACTCTCATGGAGACTGCGCTCTTGCACACTCGAAGTGCACACACATAAGTCAAGTCAAGCTTTATTGTCATTCCGCTAAATGTGTGGACATACAGTGGAACAAAATGTCGTGTCTTGCAGGACCACGGTGCTACATAGTTAAACATAAATATAAACATACAACACTAGACGTAAGAAACAGTTTTTTAAACCTATACATAACCAACTTACTGAAAGCGGTAATGTAACTAGTGTATTATATATAATTGACTATACATACACAATCTAAGACAGACTATACAAGTACTAAAACAGACTATACAAATACTTTACATTATGACTGTACATGATATTGTGCAAAAGAGGTATTTAAATAGTGCAATATGATTTGTGGTGTATTTGCAAGTAACATTTTTTTATTCTTATTGTCATTGTAACAGGGAGTGTTTATAAAAAAAAGTGTCTGGTGTGTAGCATTTTGACCAATCCGACACATGATTCATTAGATTAATAAATAAATCACAGACCCCTCACCCAATAAACATACTGGGTGCCAGGATGTCTGTGAAGGACCCCAGACCCCTGGTTACCATGGCAACCAGGTCACCTCAGCCAGATCAGATAAACTTTACGACCTAAAAGTATGTAGAGAGAATCCCCCCCCCTACTTAATTCTCTCTAAAACAGACACATACTGCTATAGGAAACGACTTATTTCATTAATTCATAGACAGATTTTTCTTTGACCCTCCTATCACATATCCTCAGGTCATTGTGTATATTATTACTGTTCTTGTGTATTGTCTTTTGTATTGTATACTGTTTTATGCATGCTTATGATAGAACCACTCGTTCATGTAACCTTAACTATACCATGTTTGGTTTCTATGAATTCGTCTTCAGATGATCTAATTGAGAGTGTATATTACATGTTTATACCTATGCAACAGTTTTCTAAGAATCTGTAGTAGTTTTTGCATCAACACCCAATCGAATCACATATGCAAAATACCATGGTCTAAGACAGTCGTAAACTTTCCCTCCAAAAGTGAAAGTCACCATCGGCTCTGTGACCTCCCGGAGGTGTGACCTCTATATCAGATAAAGCTCTCACATCAGTGATCCGCCTCACCAGTCTGCAGCTCTTTTAGATACTGAGAAGATGAGGATGTGAGCTAGAAGTCTTCTGTACCTTAAGTTTGAGCCAGGCTTCGGCCTTGACTTTCCATTCATCAAAGATCCTAGGATCTCAGCTGATGTCTCTCTTAGCTCTTTTTCACTTTCCACCTGGGAAGAAACTCCCAATCACCATAGAGTCAGAACATCTTTGGAATTCATCACTCTTCAAACCAGGAAGAACGTAATCGCAAGTCCAAAACCTTGAAACCATCAAAACTTTCATCCGAGACTGCATCCGGACACTAGTCAACGACTCAACGACCAAGGCAATGCAAGTATCGTACATTTAACTAAACGAAACAGAGGTTTGGTATAAGCTATAGACCCCGTTATAAACGGCGCTGATGGTTTTACTCAGGTGGCTAACTGACTCTTTTCATAGCTTCATTCTCTGATTTTCCTGATGGTTTCATCCATCAAGTCTCATCTGCCCTGGAGGATCTCGTGACCCTTCGACAGCGATGCATGTGTAGAATATTGTATTATCCTATCAGTAAATTTTGAACCACTCTGCATTGGACCCATCATGAGTATTTCAGCAGTCAAGGGCGATTGGAAAGGAGAGATTGAGCAATCGCCAAAGAAGAAAAAATTCAAAGATTCCACCATCTCCAGAGAGGATCTCGACGATGCTATCGCTAACGGTATCAAACTAGCACTTAAAGAGCAGCAAAGCACTTTGGATTTGGTTGTGGCTTCGGCAGTAAGAGATGCATTGGACTCTGTGCTGACTCCAGCATTGCATGAACTGCGTGCGGACATACAAGCGACTAACAATTCTGTTAAAGAGCTGAGAGCGGAGCTTGAAGCATTGGCTGGCGCGGCGAAGCAGACACATGACCGGGTCGATTCCGTTCAAGCAGCTGCACGTGAAGATAGGAGGACAGTCACGGACTTAAGAAATCAGCTGGAGCAACTCACTGAGAAGATGACGGATATGGAGGATAGGAGCAGGAGAAACAACGTGCGGCTGGTGGGGTTGCCAGAGGGGGCGGAGGGCTCCAACGCGGCTCCTCAGAGTTAATTTTTCCAGGTGGATCCCTTCCCTGGGGGGCCGTGACATTGAGATTGACCGGGCACATCGCGTATATGACGGAAGGAAAAACTCAGATCGGCGATCCTGAAAGGTGCTCGGCAGGCTTCAAATCAAATCACTTTTATTGTCACATTACAGCACATGTGCCTTGGTGAGTGAAATTCTTGAGGAAAAAGCTGTCCCCTCAGTCGGCTAGTACGGGATCGGATGCTGCGGAGACGTCTTCCTGAGGGCAGCAGAGAGAACAGTCTGTGGGACGGGTGGCTTGAGTCATTGATGACCCTCCGGGCTTTCCTTATACACCGCCTGGTGTAGATGTCCTGGAGGGAGGGAAGCTCACCTCCAACAATGTTCGCACAACCCTTTGCAGAGCTTTGCGGTTGCCAGCGGTGCTGTTTCCAAACCAGGCGGTGATGCAGCTGGTCAGGATACTCTCCACAGTGCAGATGTAGGATGTTCTGAGGATGCTGGGGCTCATTCCAAACTTCCTCAGCCATCTCAGGAAGAAGAGGCATTGATGTGTCTTCTTCAGCACTGCATCTGTGTGAGCGGACCATGTGAGATCCTCAGTGATGTGAACGCCGAGGAACTTAAAGCCGTTTACCCGCTCCACAGGTGTCTTGTTGATGGTGATGGGTGTGTGTTCTCTGCTCTGTCTCCTGAAATCCACCACCAGCTCCTTGGTCTTGTCGCTGTTGAGTGAGAGGTGGTTCTCCTGACACCATTTAGTCAGGGTACTCACCTCCGCTCTGTAGGCCGTCTCATCGTTGTCAGTGATCAGGCCTATCACCGTTGTGTCGTCAGCGAATTTGACGATGACTTTGGAGCTGTGTGTGGCTGCACAGTCATGTGTATACAGGGAGTACAGGAGTGGGCTGAGGACGCAGCCCCGAGGAGAACCAGTGTTGAGGGTCAGCGGAGATGAAGTGTTGTTGCCCATTCTGACCACCTGACTTCTGCCTGTCAGAAAGTCCAGGATACAGCTGCACAGAGATCTGTTTAGTCCTAGAGTCTGGAGCTTCGCAACCAGTGTGGCAGGCACTATGGTATTGAATGCGGAGCTATAGTCCACAAACAGCATTCTCACATAGGTGCTCTTGTTTTCCAGGTGGGAGAGAGCAGTGTGCAGGGTGAAGGCAATAGCATCATCTGTGGAACGGTTGCTGCGATATGCAAATTATGTGATATGCAAATATGCGATAGGCTTATTCGGTGAAATGTGCACAGGACAATGTCACACTACTATTTTTTCCTGACTTTAGTCCAGCCACAACCATCAGGAGAAAGACCTTTAAACCGGTTTTGAAGAAGATGACAGCGCTGGGTCTCCAGCCCTTCCTCACCTATCCGGCGGTAATTAAACTACGGCACAAAGGTGAGCAGAGAAGTTTTGACTCTCCTCATTTATCAGTTCCCTGTCACAGAGGAAGATATATGCTGCGGCTCTACAAGGCAACGGGAAAACGGCGGCCATCATCTCTTCGACCCGGCGGGAGGGGCTTGAAGGCCGGTATGGAGGCGATCCCAACTGCTGGGGAGAAGATGGTGGCAAGGTGGAGATGGATACTTGCTAAATCTTTTTTTTTTTTTTTCTTTCCTCTCTCCTCCTGGGATATTGTTCCTATTTATCCGACACAACTGTCTCTTTGCTGGTAAGACTAACACCCTTTTTTCTTTTTTGGAGGGGACTAATGGAGAGTAGGTTTAATTACAATAATTTATTTTGCTAGGTGAGCCTTTCGGGGGACATGTCTTGCGTTGAAGTGGACCGGTCACGTATCATCACTATTTTTTGTTGCTCAATCAGACCTACGTTCTCGGTAATGTGCGGTCTGAGTCGTTTCCAGTTTATAGTTGTTCCTTGTTCCTGTTTCTTTGTGGCTTTTATTTTTTACAACAGACATTCATATTTTTATTTACTTTACCTTATTTCTAAAATGATTTTTCATCTAGGTGGTTTGGTATCTAAAATGCACAGTGTTTACATGTTATTTACAGAATGGGAGTGCTTTTGCTTTTCTTCATTTACTGAATACAATTTTGGGATTATGAATATTCAATGCATACTCTAAATATTTTATCACTGAATGTGAATGGTTTAAATTCTGCTGTTAAACAAACCCGTGTGTTAGAATATTTACACCGTAAATCTATTTCCTGTGCCCTAATACAAGAGACACATCTAAAACAATCTGACGTGGCACGTTTCCAGAATAAGTATTATAAATTGGCTGCCTTCTCCTGCGCTCTTAATAAAACTAAGGGGATGCTTATCCTTGTTAACAGGAAGTTACATTTAACGATTGAACACCTCGGAAATGATGAGGAGGGTAGATTTGTTTTTATCCATTGCAAAATACATAATACTAGGTTAGCATTGGTCTCTATCTACGGTCCGAATGAGACAGACAGTGCATTCTTCACAAATGTTTCCAAAACTCTACTTGAGCAGATTGATTGCCCTCTAGTGGTGGGTGTATTTTTATTTTTTATTCAGAGTTGAATTGTGTAAAACAAGTTAATACTGTGGTGCAAATTAGTTTCTACTACTTAAGGTTAATAGCTAAAATAAAACCAATGCTCTCATAGAGATTTGAAGACGATCATCCATGCTTTTATATCATCTAAAATTGGACTATTGTAACATTGTGTATTTAGGTATTTCTCAGTCATTGGTAAATCAGTTACAGCTTGCTCAAAATGCTGCTGCTAGACTATTGACTGGTATGAGAAAGAGGGACAGAATAACTCAGATTTTAACATCCTTGCAATGGTTACTGGTTAGAACAAGATGGCATCGCTGTGTTTGGAAGCCGTCCAGGTCGCTCCGCTCAGATTGTGCTTTTATTTACCTTTTTACTTACTTTTGCTTTCTCTTTTTACACACACAACGTCTGAACTGATCACTTACGACAAAGAAAAACTTTTGGACATTGGACACCGCTACACTAACCGGTTTCAGGACACTTTATCCCTGAATCCATCGTGACCACTCGAGATTACACAGAGGAGAACAATGGCCACTTGAATAACCACCCGAGGCGACGGATCAAGAAGCACAGCGGGAAACGCGCTGGGATTCGCAACAGACTGAGGAAAAGGGCTCACAATCCTCATCTACAGAGCATTCTGCTCATCAATGTCCAATCCTTGGAGAATAAGATGGACGATCTTAGAGCCAGGATAAGTTTCCAACGGGACATAAGGGACTGTAACATCCTTTGTTTGTCTGAAACATGGCTCACGCCCTCGGTCCCAGACACTGCTGTAACACCGTCTGACAACTTTTCTGTTTTACGGATGGACAGAACAGCCGAGGCCGGTAAATATAAAGGTGGAGGAGTGTGTTTCATGATTAACAACAAATGATGTGACCCCAGGAATATCTCCACTCTGTCGCGATCCTGCTCGCCTCATCTGGAACATCTATCCATTATTTGCCGCCCATTCTATCTGCCCGGCAGTTTTCATCGATCATTGTTACTGCTGTTTACATTCCACCACAGGCAGACACCGGCTTGGCTTTGTCTAAGCTTCACGATGTGCTCAGCGGCTACATTAACAAACATCCTGAGCTGCCTTTAGCATCGCGGGGGACTTTAACAAAGCCAACCTCAGGCAGGTCATGCCGAACTTTCATCAACATGTATCCTGTCCAACTACACTGGATCATTGCTACTCTCAGTTTAAGAATGCCTACAAAGCCCGCTCACTCCCGGCTTTTGGCAAATCGGACCATGCCGCCATTTTCCTCACACCGGAATATAAACAAAGGCTCGTTCAGGAACCCCCGGTGCAGAGAGTAGTGACGCGCTGGTCCTCCCACTCAGAAGCTATGCTACAGGCGGCTCTTGCTGACGTCGACTGGGATATGTTCCGGGTGAGTTCACGGATGTAGCATTAAGCTTTGTAAACACGCTAACTGAGCAAGCTACAGAAACAATAACTGTAAGGACCTTCCCAAATCAGAAACCGTGGGTGGACAGAACAATCCGTGCTGTGGTTAACAAACGCACTGCCGCATACAATGCTGGTCTTTTGTCAGGGAACATGAGCGAGTACAAAGTATCGTGCTTTGCTCTCCGACGGGCAGTAAGAGCCGCCAAACTCCGATACAGGGAGAGAATTGAGTCTCATTTTCAGCTCAATGACTCTCGACGCATGCGGCAGGGACTGAGGACCATCTGTGCCTTTGGAAACAAATCCTCCACAGAGGTGAGAGCAGATCCGTTGCTGGCCGACGAGTTAAACACCTTCTATGGCCGCTTTGAATGCAATGGCGGCAGCGCGACTCTGCCGATCAGCGCGTCAGGAAGCAGCAGGCAGAGCAGCAATAATCATGTAATCACCGTGTCGGAGGACGAGGTTCGGAGGGCCCTAAAGAAAGTGAACGTCAGGAAAGCAGCTGGACCTGATGGAATTACTGGCCGTGTTCTGAGGTCCTGCGCTGATCAGCTCGCTGGTTTGTTTACTTCAATCTTTAATGAGTCCCTTGCTACCTCTGTGGTTCCCACCTCCTTTAAAAAATCTGTCATCATCCCTGTGCCTAAGAACAATAAACCCTCTTGCCTGAATGACTATCGTCCAGTTGCCCTCACATCAATAGTCATGAAGGTTTTTGAGAGACTTGTAAAGAGCCACATTTGCTCCTCCATCGCCCCAACAGATCTACTGAAGATGCCATCTCTCACGTCCTCCACTCTTCCCTCAGACACATTGACAGCAACAATGGGAACTATGTAAGGCCGCTATTCATTGACTATAGCTCAGCTTTCAATACTATAGTCCCCATCAAGCTATCTTCTAAACTTACAGACATCGGCCTAAACTCTTCACTCTGTGACTGGAGACCTCAAGTGGTGAAAGTTGGCCAGTTCATCTCAAACTCCATCACCCTGAACGTAGGAGCCCCACAGGGCTGGTCCTGAGTCCCCTGCTCTACTCTCTCTACACACACGACTGCGTGTCCTCTCACAGCTCCACATCTATTATCAAATTCGCTGATGATACTGTGGTTCTGGGCCTCATTTCCAACAATGATGAGACAGCACACTTGGATGAGGTAGAGAGAATTACATCATGGTGCCGGACAACTGTCTCTCTCTGAATGCGAGCAAAACTAAAGAGCTGTTTGTGGACTTTATAAAGAGTCAGCAGCGGCCCTACACTCCTCTTATGATCAGTGGGGCCCCTGTGGAGAGGGTGAGCAGCTTCAAGTACCTCAGTGTAAACATCTCTTTTTTTCTACTTCATTCATTTTTTTTTATATTTATGTATATTCTTTGTGTTTGAATTCCATATAATTGCACTGTCCATGGAGTAGACCTGACTAACATTTCACTGCTGGTTATACTCTGTATAATTGTGTATGTGACAAATAAAATCTTGAATCTAGATATCGGATCGATTTCAAGGCCCTATTAATAATTTTTTTAAATTGTAAATGGTCTCGCACCCTTGTATTTGTCAAATCTTGTTAGTCTACATAAAGCAGTAAAGAACCTGAGATCTGCTGATGAACTATTGCTCCAGGTACCGCGGTCCCGACTCAAGCGAAAAGGTGATCAGACCTTTTCAATAGCCAGACCTCGGTTATGGAATAACTTGCCACTAGCCATCCACTCTGCCCCTTCTCTGATCGCTCTTAAAATGGCTTTGAAGAAGCACTTCTATATCTTTGCTTTTGAGTCTGATTTAGGACAGACTTAATGTTTTTTTTTTTTTTTTTAATTTTTATGATTCTGCCTTTGTTACGGTCTTTGTTTGGTTTTCTTGATTGCAATGTACATGACTTTGGGGTGCTCATTTGGCAGCAGAACTGTGCTATATAAGAAAAATAAACTAAACTAAATGTGAGTACATAGTAGTTAAGGCCACTTAATATAAAGTAAGACCATAATAAATAGCAGTAATTAGTAGTCTCTTATAGGTATGTTTAGACAAGCCGTCCATAAAACAAACAAAACAAGTCATGCAAATTTAGAAAAGGATGTTACACATATTTCATATCTAATGGTATTTGATGATTTGTTAATTGCATTTAATATATTATACTTTCAAGAAAACATACATTGTGTTTGTAAATGCTATTTTATACATTTTGACTTGAGTTTTTGCTTACATCTTTCTGACCAGCAGGCATCTCCAGCATGTGGCGTTTCAAGTGCTTCAAAAACAGTGAATCATTTTGCGAAGCAACTGGATTCAAAAAGGTTTGTTTCTCCCATCACTACTTTACAGCAGCATAATTTTCAACAATGTACAACAATTTATGAGAATAAAATAGATTTTTACTCCAAACTCACATTATAGCATTAAGATTACGATTATTTTATTTGTCACATACACAATTATATAGAGTATATAACCAGCAGTGAAATGTTTTCTCTGCATTTAACCCATCCTAAGTGAACACACACCCGGAGCAGTGGGCAGCCATGTTACGGCGCCCGGGGAGCAGTTGGGGGTTCGGTGCCTTGCTCAAGGACACCTCAGTCGTGGTATTGAAGGAGGAGAGAGCGCTGGTTATTCACTCCCCCACCAACAATCCCTGCCAGACCTGAGATTCCAACCCACAACCTTTGGATTACAAGTCCGACTCTCTAACCATTAGGCCACGACTTCCATCAATCATGTGTTTGAAATAATCCACCCATCCATCTATGAAAAAAAAATTACATGAGTTTAGCGCTTATTTTGAAATATCATGGTTATTTCCAATACTGGTATAATGCAACACCACTACTTAACCTCATAATGCCATTTTTTTTTTTTTTAAAATATCACAATGCATGTTTCTTGAAGTTACGAGCTAAAACGCCACAGGACTGCATCCTCTGATTTTTTTTTTCTTGGTAAGCTACACCATTCTCTTCTATTTTATGTGTTATAGCTCTATAAGGAATATCTTTAGATCTAAACGATGGAGTATGGTAAGAAAACACTACATGAAAGCT
>CM041797.1:26394099-26404099 GCA_023376895.1 Aspiorhynchus laticeps | reverse complement strand
TAGTACATTTTATTATTCCCCTTGGCGAAATTCTGTTTCAGTGGGTTTCAACATGCATTTCACACAGAAAAACAATACAACATATCAACAAAAACACAAAATATAAGTAAAAAAAGGAGCTATCTAGCTTGTGGTAAAAAGGATTTTCCACCTATTTTTAAGAAACATTGGCATCCTAAATCTTCAACCTGAAGGCAGAAGTATATACATTATGCCACTGCGTGATTACGTAAATGAACTGGTGAATTGGTTATTTAAACCAGTTAATTGAAACAAACTGTCTGAATGAACCAGTTCGCTGAAAAGAATAAGACTTACCCATTAGCCTGAGGCCTTGGATTACAGATACAATAATAAAGCTAAAAATAATGTTCAGTGTCTTGCAAATACTGGTTGGTTCCCTTAAGACCTCAGTGTATCGTCAAAAGCCACAGGCACTAATTTTGTGTTGCCTGATATGCTTTTTTTCGGACTCTCAAAATGATGGTAGCCATTGACTTGCATTTTATAAATGACCAGGACCATGCTAAAAATCTTCTTTACCGTTCTACTAAAGAAAAAGGTTATTGGATGGCCCAAGTAAATTAACAGCAATTGTTAATTTCGGGGTGAATATCCTTTTAAATCCTCTTCAAACAAAGAGACATTTTGATTTTTTAATCTATCTAAATGAGGAGGATAGGATTGATTGAATAATTGATGGATAACTGATGTCATTTTCTCACTCGTTTCATTAATTTGGAATGTGGACTTGGAATGTGTAAAAGCCACATTTGTCTCTCTCATCAGTGAGAGTTCCAGAGCAAAATCCTCCTGCCAGCCAACTGGTTATTATAATTAGTCAAAGTTTAAAAGTTCTATTCATAGTAATAATTTCATTTGTAGGCCTTTTTTTCAACATGTAGTACTTGAAAGTAATCTCTGTCAGTGATAAAAACAGTATGAATGCATTTGTGACCAAAAATAAATAAAAAATACAAGAAGAAACATTACCTCCCTCTCACCAAAGATGACCGTTACATCCTCCTTCTTGGCATTTTTTACCATGATGGTCACTACAACTTGAGACTCTGTCTGGTACCAGTCATGTCTGAAGTGGAGTAGGTTACTTAAGTGTGACATGATTTTTGCTTTACTTATTGTATTGGATCATAATTAGTGTAACAAATAAAAGTTGAAGTGTAAGTGGGTTTGAAATAAATCAATAAGCATCATAACCACACTTACTTGACAAACAGAGTTGTAGTTTGCTTCTGTTTAAACATTATTTTTTGTGCATTCCAGTAGAAACCAAGGAGAAAAAGACAAGAAAGACAGAATCATTGTTCACCACAAACAGTTTAGACTTTTCTCCCCTTATGTTACTAAGGACTCTATTAAAAGAAATACAACGAAAAACAGCACCCAAATGGACAAAAATAAGATGATAAAAATGAAGCAAGAAAAAAAAAGTTCTAGCAAATTGTTCTTTAAGATTTCAGTTAAAAAACAGGAAAAGACGGCAAACACGCTTACCGAATCTGAGGTTTGGTTTGGAATGTGTGCTGGAAATTCAGAAAATAAGGTATTAGTTCAAGCAAAACATTCACACAAAAGTACACTTCAAATTGGCCACTTTAATACAGGAAAAAAGACATATCAGATGTAAGCATATGACACAAGGGTGGAAATACAATAAACACACATAGATATTGGCATGCAAAGATTAATATGAAATTGAAACTGTTCACAAGCTAGTATAGTTCAATTAGTAGTAATGTCTTTATGCATAATTATAATAGGATGATTCACCAAATACAGACAGAGCTTGATTCGTTATTTATGATGCTTGATTTACAGCGCATCAAAAAAAAAAAACAGCTGTGGATCATTCAGGTAAGAACACAGTATTAAGAATCCAGGGGATGTAAACTTTTGAATGGTGTCATTTTTGTAAATCCAACTTTTATTTTCTCTTGTGGACTATATGTAAACATTTTTATGTGAAATATCTTATTCAGGTCAGTACTAAATAAACAATAACATGCATTTTGTATGATCCCTCTTATTTTGGTAAAATAACATTTTGCAGATTCTGAAAGGGGGATGTAAACTTTTGACCAACTGTAGTGCACTATATCGGATGTCTGCCATTTTGAAGTCCTGTCTGAATTCTAAGTTAACGAGTTCATTCCCTCCATTCGTCCACTACTTTTTACCCACAATCCTCTCTGATTTCGAGTGTACAACTGATGTACATGCTGCAGCACTATTTCCCACAACCCAATGCGGAGAGGACTGAGCTGGAAGAGATGGCGTTTACATCTTTCTTATTTCTGCTTTAACGTTTCATGCATTATTAATATTAAAATATATTGTTTAGGCATCAGTTTAATGTTTTACTAATTACTGAGGTGGCATTGTTGTTAACTTACAAGATATAATAGAGATGTGATGATAATTTGGTGGATGATTTAAAATAAATATATTTGTTAATCACCTGTAGGTAGCATATACATCCTAATGTAAAATTAACAGTCGCTTGAGGGCGTTCTACGACCACTGTCATTTTATCTGAGTGCAAAACGCTGCTCGGGAGAGTTTCAAGATACTAAAAATAATAAATACATAAAATGTATGTGTTATATGTGTATGTGTAATGTGTTTATTTTGTTGCCAGTATTTTAATAGTATTTAATTATGAACATTAAACATTACAAAACAAATAAGATTAGGGCTGCCACTAACGACTATTTTTATTTCGATTAATCTATCAACTAATTTATCGATTAATCTAAACGATTAATTTCCCACAAAAAAACAACAATTTTACTTAAGAATATTTTATTAAACCAAATAAAATCCAAATTTCTATGAAATCCTTTTTTTTAAAGCAAAAGTAAAGTGCAACATAGAGTGCAAGAAGCAAGTGTCCATCTCATAGTCCAAATCACTGAAATCAAAGTTCAGTATTATAGTGTAAGAATGACAACATGGTGAAAATGTAAATGTGGAGTATTTCTGAAAAAAATTTAAAATTAAAAAAATAAATATAAAATCAATTAATTGGAGATGCTTTTGATTATTAAAATTTAAATGGAACCATTAAAATGGAATCCAGAAAATAATGGAAAACAGAATTTGGTACAGATAAAACTGTAAAACTCAATTAATTAGATAGGCTTTTTGATTAATAACATTTAATTTAACCATTAAAACAGAGTATAGAAAAATGAAAATGGAAAAAACTATTTAGAAATAAAACGGATTTCATAGGGCCCTATAATTATAATATTTTTTTGTGGTAATAAAAATATATGTAAGTGAACAATAGCTTTTAAAATGACTTAAAATACATAATAGTAATGATGCAATCATATTTTTTTTTAACAAAACTGTTAAAATACAATGTATTAAAGGGGTCATATGATGCGATTCAAGTTTTGCTTTCTCTTTGGAGTGTTACAAGCTGATTGTGCATAGGTATGATCCCTGAAGTTGCAAAGACTAAAGTCTCAAAACTAAAGAGATATTCTTTATCAAAGTTAAGACTCTGCCACGCCTCCCTAAAATGGCTCATTCAAACATGCCCCCACGTCTACGTCACGATGTGGGGAGATTTTCATAACACCGCCCAAATGTTTAAGCAAAGAAAGAGGGCGTGACTTTTATTCTCGCTGTAGTAATGTTGCTGTCGCCGGCACCATGTCCTGGAGACGCTGTGAAAGTGAAACTACTTTCTTTGGGCTTCCAAAAAAGGATACAATTAGAAATCAGTGGTTAAGTTGTATTTACAACACTGTTCCAGAGCAGTACAACGCAAATATTCGAGTGTGTGTGGCGCAATTCACGGAGGACTATTTCCTGAACCTGGCAGGAGAGTAGCCTTGCTTGCACAAAGGCTGTTTCTATAAAGTGGGGCAATTCCAACTTTGCAAGGACAGTCTGACGCTTCTGACTCAAATCCTGTAAGTACGTTTCTGCTTCTGACGATTCAAACGCGAGTTTTGAGCGGTGTAGAGTAGTGCTTGTTGTTTGTCTTTTCTCCGATCACAAATGCAGACATGGTAATGTTTTATGAGGCGCGATGCAACACGATGCGTGAAAAAAAAGTCCAAGTCATTATAATCAGTAATTATGTCCCCACTGGATGCAACAAATGCCTCGTTTGTAATGGGTTTTATTGTTTTAGTCTCGTCGCGCCGGGAAACGGCATCACAATACGGTGAGGGGCGTAACATTTCCGTCTCACGCTTGAGGCATTCGGCCAATCACAACGCACTGGATAGCTGGCCAATCAGAGCATGCCTCGCTTCTCAGAACGATGAGCTTTGTAAAAATCGACGCGTTTCAGAAGGCGGGGCATAGAGGAGCAACAATAATGTACAGTATGTGGAAAATAATGTCTTTTTTTAACCTTAAACCGCATAAATACATTGCATTACACCAAATATTGTTCTTTTTAGCAACGTCATATGACCCCTTTAAAAACAATAGAGCTAATGTAGATTACGCATAACAACAAAGGTCTGAAGGGGGCGCCGACGGCCTGATGATTATTTTAAACATTAGCTACTGCGCGATCTAATCCTTGTTTAATATTGACCAAGCACCATTTAATCCAAATGTCCACTTAATCTTTAATATTTGGCCATTTCTTTAGGACAGAAATGCTATAACCACTGTAATTAAATGAATATGTGGACATCAAAACATGTAAACTCAAGAGTGAGGGTTTGAGCTTTTATTTTGAAATTGTGATGTACTCTCCTGTGTTTGTGTAGATTTATAAATGATTTACCTTACAAATCTGATGAAAGGGCACACGTTGCGTTCTCAGATGAACGTTATAATAAACCCAAACTCAACAACAACATTCAGAGATGGAGTTTGAGACGCTCCACACATGATAAATGATAACAGTTCCTGTGGAACTACTGTGAACTGTGTAACGCACGTACTTAACCTACACGCATGTAAATAATTAAAGCGCATATACGGTGTTAGAACTGCATCGCATATAATTAGTTAATTAAATCATAGCGTTTGTGAACTCACAATTATGCTTAATTATGAATTTTTTAAATGGGTTTAATATATCATGCAGCCTTGGAAAATAATCTAATAATGTGTTTTATGGATTCTCGTCAGTGAAATGCGCCACTTCCGGTATTTTGCCGGTTAGTCGACGCAAGCAAAATGAAGTCGATGATTTTTAACTAGTCGACTAAAATCAACGAATCACAATAGCCCTAAATAAGATCGTATAATTTACCATTGATGAATATTGACATATAATATGTCATTTATGTGAATCGCCTAGATCCGAATAGGGGTTTTTTTTGGGGGGGGGGCGGGGCGGAGAGAGAGAGAGAAATAGCAAAGTCCCTTCTCGGTTCGACTTGAAGCAGCACCGCGCAGACCGATCGCTGTATGACATCAAAGCACCACGAGAGCTACAGAGAGCAGATGGCTCTGCATGCTTTCAAATCACTCTCGCGGTATTTTGATGTTAAAAGCCGATTGGTCTGCGTGCTCCTGCTTCAAATCGAACACACCTCATCTCACAGCCGGTCCGTTTTGATGGCACACTTATGGCTCACATCCGCATGTAAACGTCGTCGGCGTGGAAGTTCTTAATTGTGAGTTAATGGAACACTCCACTTTTTTTGAAAATAGGCTCATTTTCCAACTCCCCAAGAGTTAAACAGTTGAGTTTTACCGTTTTCGAATCCATTCAGCTGATCTCAGTGTCTGGCGGTAGCACTTTTAACGTAGCTTAGCATAGATCATTGAATCCGATTAGACCGTTAGCATCTCACTCAAAAATGACCAGAGTTTCGATATTTTTCCTATTTAAAACTTGACTCTTACATGGTGTACTAAGACTGACGGAAAATGAAAAGTTGCGATTTTCTAGACCGATATGTCTAGGAACTATACTCTCATTCCGGCGTAATAATCAAGGAACTTTGCGGCCGAACCATGGATGCAGCAGGCGCAATGATATTACGCAGCGCCTGAAAAGAAGCGCCAGGACTATTTTCAGGCGCTGCGTAATATACGGCAGGTACGGCACGGTATATATATGGTACGGCAGCAAAGTTCCTTGATTATTACACCAGAATGAGAGTATAGTTCCTAGCCATATCGGCCTAGAAAATCGCAACTTTTCATTTTCCGTCAGTCTTAGTACACGATGTAACTACAGAAGAGTCAAGTTTTAAATAGGAAAAATAAGGAAACTCTTTGGTTAATTTTGAGCGAGATGCTAACGGTCTAATCAGATTCAATGATCTATGCTAAGCTACGCTAAAAGTGCTACCGCCAGACCCAGAGATCGGCTGAATGGATTCGAAAATGGTAAAACTCAACTGTTTAACTCTTGGGGAGTTGGAAAATGAGCCTATTTTCAAAAAAAGTGGAGTGTTCCTTTAAGCTGACACAAAGTTCGCAATTTGTAATACAATATTGACTGTTTTTGCTCAAGTTCGCTGACGAAGTTTCAGTCAAAGCCACAGCAGAACTGTTTTGTTTCTCCGAGCAACACAGCGGTGTTTCGTTACTGAATGAATCCACGTTTTTGAACAAATCAAGTGAGTCAATGATTCAGTAACCCATTCATAAAGACAGTAGTCACTTGCCTCGTTTTTGAATGAATCAGCTGTTTGAATGAATGACTAATAACTCCCTCATTAAAGCAGTCATTTACCGCTATCTACTGGTGGTTTGCAGGGCTTAAAGAAAAAAAAAATCCTGAGCCTGAACTTTTTTCCGGGGGCAGGGGGGCCAGGGTGAGGGGTTGCCGGGCAGCACATGCAAAGCATGCAATGACTGTGGCAACTTAAACATTTGAAAGGATACTATGGCATAGTTATTGCTTTCCTTATTCAAACTTTTTTCGTGAATATATGGTTGACCTGAAGAATGAAAGCTATATCATACACTTGGGAACTTATGAGCTATATCACTGCTAATCAACACTAGGGGTGTGACAAAACACTTGAGACAAAATACAGATACTTGGTTCACTAGAATGAGACAATATTTTAATACTATTTTTAAGAAATTTAACAACAAAATATTTGTCTTTTAATTACAAAAAGTAAAACAATGCAGATGTAATTTGAAATATTTTAACAAATCTAGGGCTGTTTATTTATGATTATTTTGGTAATCAAGTAATCTACTGATTATTTTGACAATTGAGTAATCTGATATTTGTTAGTAACAACAACAACCCTAAGTGAAAACCAGGCTTTAGTATGACTATTTATATATAAACTAACGATGAGGCAATAATAATGGCTCAAATAAAATATCAAAACCAAGTAACTGCATGGTTTTATTGAACAACACTGTTAAAATGCATAATGTAATATGCCTATACATAATATGAACATAACTTAGTATTATAACAAATACCTGCAGAGGGCGCCAACGTTGACGTTTCACTTTACAGCGTGATTAAACGATGTTTAAATTAATTTAATTTTAATATTTGGCTACATGCAAACTCAAACTTTTATTTTGAAATCGCGATGCACAATAAATGGCATATTTATAAATAGGTTGATGTATTCTCCTGTGTTGGCAAAGGATTATAAATGATATACCTTACAAATATAGTGAGAATGAACACAGTTTTCCCAGATGAACGTGAGCAATTCTAACAGCATATGCAAATGAAGAGTTTAACCCTTTCACATATACAGTCTTTACTGGTAAATTACCGGCAAGTTACCAAGAGATCATGTCTGAACAGGACCTTTTCAAAAATCTCGGTAAATATATTCTGGCAATCATATCGTTCTTATGGAGATGACATGATTACTCTGAGCTATTTACAAAGCTCCGCTGCTTTCTAGTTTTTCCATGTTTTTTACAGTCTATGGTAAATATGTGCTAGATTGACATCTTTGATCATTGTGCCTTGCAGCTTTTTCTATGGGAAGCCAAACAACCCTAAAGAGGGACGAAACAGCACAGTATTAAAGAGTTCGCACTGACTCGACAGCGCAGGGAGGATGTGTTTGCTAGCGCCACCGAACTGACAGCGTGGCGCGAACTAATCTCACCAGCAGTTAACGCTGATCAGTTAACAGCGCAGCGCGAACAAGTTCTTGTTTTCCCCTGCACGTTAACATAATGAAGATCAGCATGAAGTTATTACATTTCTTTTGCTTATTATCTTTCATATTACTACATTAACAGTAGCGTTAGCTACTTTGAAGAACTGCACACATTGCTAGCCTATATAATAAGACTTTAATAAATTTACAATACCATAGTCCTCTTGAGGAGCACACCTAGCATATATATTCTAGTATATATATTTTTATTTTGTACCTAGTTGTTGCTGTCGTCAAGTTCTACATTTAGCACAAAATTGCAGTTATGTACCATTTTAAATTTGAACTATTAAATAGGATATCGGTATGTGACCCTGGACCACAAAACCAGTCATAAAAAACAAATTGAGATTTATACATCATCTGAAAGCTGAATAAACAAGCTTTCCATTGATGTATGGTTTGTTATGATAGGACAATATTTGGCCGATACACAAATTTGAAAATCTGGAATCTGATGGTGCAAAAAAAAAAATCTAAATATTGAGAAAATCGCCTTTAAAGTTGTCCAAATTAAGTTCTTAGCAAAATATTACTAATCAAAAATTAAGATTTGACATTTACTGTTGGAGATTTACTAAATATCTTCATGATCGCTACTTACAGTAATATCCTAATGATTTTTAGTATAAAAGAAAAAAATGATAATTTTGATCCATGCAATGTATTGTTGTATTGCTGCAAACATACCCGTGCTTTTTGTGGTCCAGGGTCACATATATGGGATTTTTCTGTCTCTAAAGACCAGGGAACGTCCAAGGTAATGTTATTTAACTTTAACAATGCAATTTTATATAATGGCTACGTTTGTCAGGCTTTTCTCTACAATCCATATTAAATAAATAAATAAAATTTTATAAAAAAAAAAAAAAAAAAAAAAAAAAATTCAAAATTGGGGACAGTGTATGTAAATTCAGTACGATGTATTTAGCATTTTGCACTGCATTGTGTTTTAGGGTTATCAGAAAACATGAAAATTAACCATGATTTTATTACACTATCCATTTAACCATATTTGTTGTTCAACTGCGGTTAAACAAATGACAATCAATCCATCAAAATCAATCCATGGTTACTGCACTTTTTCTATAGTAAAACCATTGTTAATTTCCGTAAGGTAAAATTAATGGAAAATGTCCTGGCAGAAAAATATCAGTAAATTTTACTCTTTTTTTCAGTATAGCCTAATCATATGCTACAGTTACACAAATATTCTTAAATGTAAAATTTACTTAAAATATGAGATGAAGCCTTGATATGAGCCTTGATGAATGAAACCATAAAACATTTTAATTCTAAGAGGACAATGGAAGTTTTTGCTTTGAACATGCGGCTACTATAGCCTATACTGCTTCAAAGTAGCTAAAACAACTGTTAATGTAGTAATATGAAAGATAATATGCAAAAGAAATGTAATAACTTCATGCTGATCTTCATTATGTTAACGTGCAGGGAAAAACAAGAACTTGTTCGCGCTGCGCTGTTAACTGATCAGCGCCGCGCTGGTGATATTAGTTCGCACCGAGCTGTCAGTTCGGTGGCGCTAGCAAACATCCTCCCTGCGCTGTCGAGTCGGTCATGCCGCTCGGTCCATTGAGCCGCGCCTATGACAGTTCAGCGCGGCGCGAACTCTTTAATACTGTGCGGTTTCGTCACACTTTTGGGTTGTTTGGCTTCCCATATTTTTCTACGAGTCGCGCTTCTCCATTCATCAGGACTGCGGCTCTGCTACTGGATACTATTATGCGCGACTCGTGTTTATAAGAGCAAAAAATTCTGATTGGCTAGTAATGTTGGTTTGGTGAGAGTGAAAGCTGTGCTGTCCTAACCATTGGTAGGAAACTCATGGACTCGAAAGTGATATCAACAAGTTTTTAAAAAAAAAAAAA
>CM041797.1:26254000-26393999 GCA_023376895.1 Aspiorhynchus laticeps | reverse complement strand
TGAACAGTTTATGTTGTATGTGGTATCAATGTATTCAAAGACCATCAAAACATAGGGGTAGACATAACCTTTTCTGTGTTTTCACGTTTGGTTCAGGAGATATGACACAAAATACATAATTTGGTTATGGCGGAAAGTAAAATGGTTGCCATGGCTACCACGATGTGTTTTTGCGATGGCTTCATTTCTGAAGATGTTCAGGGCCCCAAACTATGTAAGTGTACCAAGTTTCATGCTTTTATGAAAAAGTGAACATTTCACCTCAAATTTTGCACATCACCTGGACTATATCGCAATCTCGATATGATATGGTTTTATCGCCCGGCCCTGCTATTGTGCCACTCATTATTTTCCAAAAAATGAAAGAAATTGTTCAAATTTAATTTGTTTGTTTTATGCATTCATTTAATTACCACATAATAAAACAAGACAACACAGAATTGTACTAAACTAAACATTTTATAGGACATTATTGTTAAAATTGTAATTAAATTGTTAAAGCTTCATCAATGCAATTGATTAGACATGTTTGATTATTAAATTTCAATTAAACCATTAACCTGTTAATTTCTAAACCCCCCATAAATGCATTTGCATATGTCGTTAACAAAATATGAAATTGGCCTTGTTGCTGTATAGAAATGGAATGCAGCTAAAGCCATGTTTTACCATGTGGTATTTCAAATCTCTCTTAAACCATTTTATTTATATAACTGTTTAAGAGCATGCTGTGTGATTTTATTTAGATGAGACTGCTATGTGATGTTTATTCACATCTTCTAAGCATCCAGTCTATTGTTTTCATTGTTTTGTGCTGAAAACTGCCCCAATTCTGTTCTGTTTCCCTCTGCACACCTCTAATATACATACATACATAGCTGCTTGAAAATTTAAAATCTGCATGTTTTGAAAATTTGAAATCTGAACAGATTTTTAAAACACTAGGCATCATACACTTACCGAATTTGTAAATGGTGACAAAGGAAAACCGGGCATCATACACTACGCGACTGAAGATCATACACTACCAGACTTTAAATTTGTTCCGATCACAACGAACTCACGCAGAAACGTGCGCCTTGTTGCTAGGAGACACATGACAAATGAAAAAATATGTGTTCTAAAATCGGCTGATAATATCAAACATGTTTGATATTCTCCGACTGGATAGAATTAAAGTCTGAAGCTAAAAAAATCTGTCTGTGACCATCATACACTACGCGATTTTCTGTGGAATCTGTCAGCTGTAATCTGCAGACTGGCTCTGACTTTCCTCAACTAGCGTCAACTTGTTCAGACTGTAAAATCGGGGGGAAATCGGGGCAAAAATCGCATAGTGTATTCCAGGCTTAAGATTATGTTCTTACTTTGGCCATGCATTAAATGCACATCCTTGAAAGAGTGCAGTCTGCTGACGTATTTACTTTAAAGGAGTCATATGATGCGATTTTAAGTTTTCCTTTCTCTTTGGAGTGTTACAAGCTGTTCATGCATATAAAAGATCCCTAAAGTTGCAAAGACTAAAGTCTCAAACCCAAAGGGATATTCTTTATAAAAGTTATGACTCTGCCATGCCCCCCAAAAACGGCTCATTCAAACACGCCCCAACATGTCTACGTCACGGTGTGGGAAGATTTGCATAACACCGCCCAAACGTATACGCAATAAAAGAAGGCGCAACTTTTATTCTCGCTGTAGCATTGTTGTTGCCGCCGCCATGTCGTGGAGACGCTGTGTTTCGTTGTGAAAGCGAAAGTACTTTGTTTGGACTTCCAAATGAAGTACACAACTAGAAATCAGTGGTTAAGTTATATTTACAACACTGTTCCAGAACATTACAATGCAAATATTCGAGTGTGTGCAGAGCATTTTATGGAGGACTATTTCCTGAACATGGGAGAGAGTAGCCTACAATGTGAACACTATGAATGGCTGTGGACAGCAATTCCAACGTCGCAAGGACAGTCTGGTGCTTCTGACTCACAGCCTGTAAGTACGTTTTGATATTTAAAGAATTTGCTACTGACTATTCAAACACGAATTTTGAGCTGTGTAGAGTTGTGCTTGTTTGGTGTTTCTATGATCACAAATGCAGACATGGTGTTATGTTTATGCGGCGCAACAACGCATAAAAAGACCGTATGAGTCATTTATGAGTCATTATAATCAGTAATTATGTCCTCACTGAATGCAACAAATGACTCATTTATAGCGGGTTTTATTGTTTTAGTCTCGTCGTGCCGGGACCATAGACTGTAAAAAGGCCGGGACGCGGCATCACAACATGGGAAGGGATAGCGCTGGCCAATCAGAGCACACCTCGCTTCTCAGAACGATGAGCTTTGTAAAAATCGGTGCGTTTCAGAAAGGCGGAGCATAGAGGAGCAACAGTAATGTACAGTATGTGGAAAATAATGTGTTTTTTGAACCTCGAACCGTAGGGCTGGGCGATATGTCAAAAATATCTTATCGATAATCGCCTTAAAAAAATATCACGATATCCAATAATATCGTCTACCTAAGCCCCACCTCCACCAGGCCCCACCCCTGCCAAGAAAACATTGCCGACATGCACCATAAACACGCACCATGTTCAGTTTGGTCTTAATTATTGCCACATTAAAGTTTGGTATTACTTTTCTTAGTTTGTGCTTAAACTAACAGAAAACATTAGCTTTGCTGTTATGTTGGTGTTGCTAATAATTTCCACTCTGTTCTTATCAAATTTGTGTTTGAAATTAATTTCATTTTGTGAGGAGAACTGTTGAGGAAAAATAATAGAACCCAATTTTAAGTTCATCATGGTTAAGTTGGACATTCTGGCGGTGATTGTAAGAATGATAAATGCATGTTGATGTCATATAGTAATGTTTTGAATAAATATGCCTGTTTTCTGATGTTTCTCTTTCTTTTTGGCATTAGACAAATTTCATGATGGTAAGTTTAATTTCCTTGATTATAATAATTGTAGCACTGTTTTTAAACTTGTAGTCAAGCTATAACGTATTTGGTATTTATCATGTATGACTAAAGTCATGCAGAGATAAAAAAAGAATTCTGAGCAAAAATTTAATTATAACTGTCACGTGTGTGGTTTTTCATCATTATACAGTCTGTTAAAATAATTATTCAGAAACAAATGCAGTGCTACTATTTGTCTTTTTTTCTGTTTAACTTTGATTAAACTGCAGATCAAAATAGAATAGGCCTATACCCTAAATAAGGATAAATTCTAGCTATTGGAACGCATCTCCAAAATAATCGTATACACAGATGCACGTTGCCATGACAGTAGTCAGTGCCGAACAACAGGCAAATAAAATATAAAATGAGGTTACAAAAGTGATTCAGTCAAGATCAGTGAGGGATTTTCTTTTCTTTTGTTCTTTGATTAACATTAATGACTGGCGGCAGCAGCTGCTGTCAATGCACGGATCCAATACACCCTCTTTACGTTCACTTAAGATATAACCGATTGCATTTATGGGATATTTGGATATAATTCTGTGTGTATTTGTCCATTCGAATGTGTAAGAATGCGAGAAAGAGAGCTCAGTCCAGTGTTCGCGTATATAAGAGGTGGCTTTCTTGCGAGCGCTGTGTGTATATGTGTGCTCTGCACAGAAAACAGCGCGCGAGTGCAGAAGCGAGTTCTATTTCGTCTTCTTGCAGTTGAATCTTTTGAAATCACAATAAATGCGCATATAAATAAATGCGATTCCTGACCTTACGCATCTGATCTGATTTCCAAAATTGGAATAGCTTTTCGATTCCCAACCCTCCTATTAAATTATTTTATTCTTGCATGCAAAAAGACCTGTATGGTGACTATGGGGCTGTGTAAAATATTTTTTGCAACTTACTAGGTTTCTATCATTTGTCATTTTTTTTTCCGATAATGTCGATAATCGTCTGTTACCTGACTGTTGACATCGATATCACGATACTTACGAGCAGGGCTCTAGACTCATTCTTCCCACTGGTCGCACTTGTGCGACTAACTTTCTCAGTTGGTCGCACGAGCACATCATTTGGTTGCAATTTTTATTTATTTTTTTGACAACATTTGATTAATCAATGCATGCTGATGAACTTTTATGATAGTTTATAGTTATATGGTAACGAAAGTGTTCAACATTCAACCAGTTCGTTTTCATCAGTATTATTTGTGATTTAAATTTTGTAACAGGAATTCCTCTGTTCGTGTGCTTTCTCTTTCAAATTCACGATCTTGGTGTCACGTTTTACAAGAAAAGATAATTGTCTGTTTTGCTTATCTATACACCTTTCACTTTTTAAGACTAAAACAAAAGATGGATTCATTGTTATTCTTGATTAAAAAGCACAACAATAAAACAGTAGGTTACAATGACAAACTAGCTTACATAACATTAACAAAAACGAATAAGACGAGGCATGGCATAGGACACATCACATGCTGTATTATATACCGACTAATACATAACAGAATGTTTAGCAAACACTGAGGAATCAAATAATAATATAAAAAAATAAGGAAAGCCTCCATTGTTTAACGTGAGGTAAACAGCAAAGATAACAAGCTTTTCAAAACGAAAACAAAAAGACAAGTAAAACTAAACTGGCTGTCGCTGACAGGACTTGCATGTTTTCTCTACAAGAATACCAACATGTTCACCTTCTCTGGTTTAAGAAGTGGTCTTTTACTTTAGTTTGAAAACCAAATCCTCTGTTGCGCTCCGTCCGCTGCGCGCACCTTCGCGCTCGTGCTGACGTGGCGCGCTGCTCCCGCTCTGCATACGCGCCGCTTCTGCTCTGCTTACGCGTGCGGTGTGAAACAGGTGTAAACCAGGCTGCTCGCGCTGAAAGCACCTGATCAGTGAAATCTTTCACCTCCGTGAAGTTGGCACCCCATAAAAAGAAATAATCACCAAAACTATGCCATTCGTTTGTGCTGATTTGTGCCGCAAAAACGAACGTTTGTGCTGGTTTGGTTTTTGAGATTAAACATTCTTTTTTTGAAATGTTAGGTTTAGTCAGCTCCAAGTTTTCACTAACTTCATATTTCAAGTTGACTAAGCATAAATGTCAAGGCAGCATTAAGTTGAAAAGGTGAGGCCGTTTTTTTTTTTTTTTTTTTTTTTGTTTTCACTGTGAGTCTAAATCGTTCTAATTCGTTTGTGCTCGATTTGTGCTGTTATTCTGAACATATTCCCCATAAGATTAACAAATATATGCTAATTCAGGGCGCTCTCTGTCCATGCCAACGGCTCCGTTCGTTTGTGCTAGATGCCGTTAAAATTAACATTCTATTTATTTCTCCTCCGTAAAACATTACAAATATCTGGAGGAAAAGTGATGGCACGCAAGCCGCTCGTCTAAATTCCTGTCTAGTTTGCTAATCTGCTGGTTTACAATGTTTTATTGACAGTGACTTCAAGCATCAAATCCAAAATTTTCATTTTCTCGGAACAGGCTATTGCAATATTCGTGTTCTTGTTTGTTGCTATTTAGTCTCATTTTTTAAAAAAAAAACTGAAACAGTTTATATTCAAGTAACAAATATCACTGATTCATTATACCAAGGTGTAGCCTACCAACAAAACTATTTTTATCCGTTAAAGCATGCAGGCTCTTTAATGTAACAAAGTTACTTTGTACATTTTTATATAGCTAGCAAGTAGCCTGACTTTACCATCGACATCGACTGTTTTCTCACGTAGTAGCCTATTGTGTATTATGATTATTTAAATGAGTATTGCATTATGCATATTGCAGATTAAATATTCGGAGCATAAACTACCATGATATTGCTCAGCTGTCTATGCGTGAAGGACAGCCAAGGTGTGTTTGTTTAAAATATCTTTGAATTAAATAAAATGAAATGTCTACATAGACTTGCATATCATAACTTAATGTGTTAAAAAAAATGCATACCACATGCTCATGTGAGTTTTTGATTGCAAAATATTAATAAAAAAAGTTTTACCTCATTGATATATAGCTACAGTATCTATCAATTTTTTGTGGTCTTTTTATTTAATTTTATTATTTTTATTGTCCAGGGCTGCATTTCCCAAAAGCATCGTAACTTAAGTAGTACTTGAAAATCATCGTAGATCTACCAGTGCTCTGGAGTAATCGTAAAGCCCAACGTGCATCTAAGAAGAAGACAGAATTATTAGGTCACCTGCAGGACAATCGGCAGATTACACCTTTAACTTTATTCAAGTGCAATGTGATTATAATTAAAGCTTTTGATTGTACTTTATTGTACACTTTATTACTCTTTTTTTTTAATGAATTTATAAATTAAATAAAAAATGGCAGAAAACAAAAATAGAAATACATAATAGAAATGACTGAACAAAAAAATAAGAAAAACGAAGAAAATAAATAATGTAGGAAATATGCTTCAAAGACTGGGAAAAATAGGGATGAAATAAAAAAATCTGTCAATGACGAAAACCAGCCATGTATTGGACCCGGAAATAACGTCTCTATTATTATATAATATTATAATATTATAATATATAGTAGATTAATATGATACTTATCAATATTATATTATATTATATTATCCGAGCTGTCTGGAACGCAGCATTAGGTTAACATTTCAATAAACGAGCGTGTACTACAAATACGAGCCATTCTATAAATTGACATTTCAGCACTTGACCAACGGATAGCGACTCCTAAGTAGCACTTAAAGCAGGGCTACGTGCGTAAGTACATTTTTGGGAAACGCACGTGAAACAATAACGAACGTTCGTAAAATGACTCGTAGAAAACGCTCTTAAGCGCTAAGATCAATCGTTATCGGGAAACCCGGCCCAGGTATGCACACATTCAGGTTGCGTTTCCCAAAAGCATCGTTAGCCAACTATGGTCGCAAGTTCCGTCGTTACAGCATAGTTCAACGATTCGGTGTTTCCCGAAACCATTCAAACGAACTTTCGCAATCAGCGTCACAAACTTACGTGATTTGAACTACAGCTCTCGACCTGTGGTTAGAAGCATAGTCTCTTGTTAGTAAGATATATTGGCTTAAATAAATATGCTCTTGGGCACAACAAGGAAGCTAACATGCAGTACTATCTGTATCTTCCATTCTATCTAAATATAAAATGCATTTTAATTATGTATTTTTGCGCGTCCATTGTAAGCACTGTTTTTGAAGAGTGCGCATGTGTATAAATGCCAAAGGGAACCCTGGAGTATGACGTAAGAGGGAACCCACGATGAATCAAACATCAAATAAAGCACAATGACAGGGAACAAATATAGTAAATTAGTCAGTAGGTGCCATGTTCAATACAGTAGCATTTTAGAGATCTCTAATCAGTTAAATAGCAGAAGTTATTCCTCCACCACACGCATGTGACATTAACTAACGTGGTTTAAATGACGGAGATGCGACTGTGTTCGGGAAACAGTCGTGACTAGATAGTTCGTTTCCAAAACGATGCATCGTACTATGGTGGTTAATCAGCGAGTTACGTCGTTGTTCGGGAAATGCACCCCAGTATAGCTTAAGGCTATTTTATCTTTGAGCACTTTTTCTACAGTCCGTTATGTCCTTTTTGTTTTCTTATGCAGTGCGATAAATAATCGTTTGTAAGGGGGATAGATAAACTTTAACATAATATTATAATATAATAATAATTAGCTGTTAAATGCAGTAATACCATGCAATTACAGTTACATATAGCTTATAGATGACGGCATATTAACTGCTTCTGTTTCCCCACCTTTAAATAGGCCTTATTTAAGAAGAATTTTATTTAAAACCAGGATGTCATTTCACGGCACAAATCGAGCACAAATAAACGTGGCATTTGGTGTGGAGACCGCCTGCAATTTAGGCTATAGCCTATATATGACCTAATTAATATTAATATTACTATTAACGAATATTCGTGGGGAATAGTCCTAGAGGTTTAATATTCTAACGGCACAAATCGAGCACAAACTAATTAGAACGATTTAGACTCATAGTAAAAAAAAATAAAAAAAAAACGGGCTCACCTTTTCAACTTAATGCTGCCTTGACATTTATGCTTGGTCAACTTGAAATATGAAGTTAGTGAAAACTTGGAGCTGACTAAACCTAACATTTCAAGGCAGCACGAACACACTGTTTTTTAATTAAGTGCGACCATGTCAATTTTTTACTCGCACACTCAAAAAATGCTTGCAGTCTAGAGCCCTGCTTACGAGACATCGCTGATATATGATAATAGTCATATCGCCCAGCCCTAGTAAACATTGTATTACACCAAATACACAAAATAATGTTCTTTTTAGCAACATCCTTTAACTTCTCAGGCAATGTCCATGGTATAATGACAACGATTGTTTGATCAAAATTATTGCTAGGAACAATTCAGTTGTGCCCCTACAAAATTCTATGTCCTTGAATTGAAGGCATTTTTATGAACAAATTTGGAAAAAAACTAAAGTTTCCAAAGTCTAATGTAGTCTAGGATAGATTGCGTTATCTGTCTCAGGCAACGGCAGCACAGAGCACGACTTAAATGAACATTTCTTCAATTTAATACCAGTTATAACATGAATGTACATCAGTACACTGATGTACACACACACAAACACACATATACATACATATATATATTAGGGATGGGACGTTACACCTACCTCCCGATTCGATACTATCACGATACGATATGTATAGTGATTTTTGTAAAGAATTTTGATTCTACAAGTATTGCGATTCGATATTGCTATGTGTTGCAATTTTTGTTTTTTGTTTTTTGTTCAAGACCATGGGAAAAAGTTGAATGATACACTTAATATACAGACTGTCACAATTAAAAAAAAAAAACACTTAGCAGTCACTATTGCGATTCGATATTATTCGATTCGATATATATATATACATATACATATACATATACATATATACATATACATTATACATATATATATATATATATATATATATATATGTGTGTGTGTGTGTGTGTGTGTGTATGTATACATACATACATACATACATACACACACACACATGTATAGCATGTTGTTACCTAATAAGTATCAGCTGTATACAAAGTTTTTAACATTTGGTTTTCGAGCACTGAAAATGGGTAATATTCAACAATCTGGCTCAGTACGGCACGGAACAGTTCGGCTCGGTTTGCGTTTCCACTGCAGTTTAGTACCGCTTTACAGTGGGCGGGATTATGCACATGTCGTTATAGTTGCTACGCCACTACTGCCGTGACTCCTGAAAAACGTTTTAATTCCTTGTCGCTCCAAGCTCTCTATCAACGAGGGGACAGTCTGTACTTCCTCAAAAGACAATGAAACAGCCATTTTTTGGTTGTTAAAAGAAAGGTGCACGCATTCAAAACAGATGCGTTCGATCCTTCGCTAGCTGGGCTGATTTAAATCTAGCGGGTCTCTTGTGCCTCGTGCCGCAAGTTCAATGACGCAGGCAGTGACGATTTTCTCCACCCAATTAGTGATCAGCAGAGTTTACACGTCACGTTTTGGTAACGGTTTGGTAAGCGCCAATTGAGACCCCCCTATCTTTGGGACTGAATAATGTAGGGCCTTGAAAATGAAGATTCCAAAAGAAAAGTTTATTAAGAACTAGAATCTAAAATCGTATTGCGATATATTTAATACATCTTGAGTTATAGGCACGCAAACTTGGGAAAAATAATATTTATGGCACTTATGACAGTTATGTTCAATGCAGTTGTTTTGACAGAAGGAAACGAGATGCATCTCTAGTTTCAACATTAGGCTATTTGATCTTCAGACATTCCTCTTTAAAAGAAAAGTATCATCATATTTTTGCAAATTGACGCACATTTGGTTTTTGACCACTGAAAATGTGTACAATTTAACGATTTACCCCAGGAGCCATATTGAGATCCCAATATCTCTGGAACCAAACCATATAGGGCCTTAAAAATTAAGACGCCAAAAGAAAAGTTTGTTAAGACCCAAAATCTAAAAGGGCATTAAGATATCTTTAATACTTCTTGAGTTACAGGCCTGCAAACTTTGGAGAAAAAAACTTGAAGTGCTCTTTCCCCATGTTTGAACTGTCACCATTGGCACATAATGCAACAAAGATTGCTAAAGTCAACAGATTTTACTAATAGACCTACCATCTCGGTTTAAAATTAACATTATGATGCTGCCAACTTTCTGAAGTCATTTTTACCCCCCTGTAAATTGGCTCTGAATATCAGGTGAAAATTGCCATTTTGACCCCTCTACAAAATAGTGGATTACTCAGTTAATATTAATCCATGACATTTAATATTTTGGCTATTCTTACTATACATGTTTATCTTTCTTCAGAAAAAATATTAGCAAAATCAAAAATTTGAGCAGGGGAAATTTCTGAAATTTGGTTGATTTGACACGGAATGACCCAATAGTAAACACTAAATTTTCAGTTAAAGGCAGATCATCATTGAATTCAGTGATGTCATCATCCAGCTCAGTTCAGTGTACACAGTATCTGTGCAATAAGTCGACGATATCACTGAAAATTAAGTGTTTGTATAAGCCTATGAATGTGTGTGAAGTACAAAGCCTATAGTTTACATTATAAATAATAGCTTATCATTCAAATACGAATATGAAAACATTGATTTGTGCCGAATGAGAGAATTACGTGAGCAATTCTTTGTCTTGTATACACACACGCACTGTCACGATCTAATGCACTTGTTAAGGCCAGATCTTTAAAAACAAATTTAAATCCAAACACAGAAATCCAAAATCTGACATTTTCCAGAACAGGATCTGGCTCAAATTAAGCACTGGTTATGATAGCGTTTAGCTGTCAGCATTTAAATCTACAATTACGTTTCTGGGTACCAGTGGCAATCCTAGACTTCTGGGGGCCCTACGTAAAACCGTGGGGGGGGGGGGGGGCATGGTGAGTTATGAATGAATGAAATGCCTTTGTCCGTGTTCACTCTGTCTCGAATCGCGCTCACGGAAAGCGCTTGAGATACAGTGTCACTTCTGCAGTTCGGTACGCTTTCAACTTGTTTTTTTTTAGTCTCGAGCAAGAGACTGTATGACATTCACATAACATGATTTGACTGATTTTTACGTAGAAAGGGCAACAGCGCACCGCATTAAAAGAAGTTAACATTCATATTTTCATAACCGCTGGCCAAATTCAAAAACGAAACTCAAATTAAATCATCTTTGAGAGCAAGGGGGACCCCTGGTGTTTCGGGTGCCCTACGCATCTTGCGTAATTTGCATATAGGGAGGATTGGCTCTGCTGGGTACTCTCCTGGGATTACCAGGCTCGGCATATAAAATTATATGTTGTTAAATAACATGAATCTGTTTGTTAATGCCGCTATTATTATTTACAGTGTTGTAATTTATTTATTTTTTCTCCGTTTCTGATAAGAACGAGGCAGGAGAGGTTTCTGTGAGGGTCTCAAGAGTCTCTACCTATATGTAACACATATAAAATGAGCTTCACCGGAAATTTACAAGCTGGCTTATCATTATGCGTAACTTCTAAAGAATGCTCTGTGCATATGTTCAATTCTAACCAGAAGTAGTAGACCATCCGGGAATCTTTGGCATACTCTTTTCAACATACAGGTGCATCTCAATAATTTAGAATGTCCTGGAAAAGTAAATTTTTTCTTGTAACTTATTTCAAAAAGAGAAACTTTCATATATTTTAGATTCATTACATGTAAAGTAAAACATTTCAAAAGGTTTTTTTGTTTTAATTTTGATGATTAGACCTTACAGCTCATGAAAGTCAAAAATCAGTATCTCAAAATATTAGAATATTTACATTTGAGTTTCAATAAATGACCATCCATACAGTATACATTCTGGGTATCTCTTGATCTTTGAAACCACAATAATGGGGAAGACTGCTGACTTGGCAATGATCCAGAAGACGAACATTGACACCCTCCACAAATAGGGTGAGTCACAGAAGGTCACATAGGGTAAGTCACAGAAGGTCATTACTGAAAGGTGTGGCTGTTTACAGAGTGCTGTATCAAAGCATATTAAATGCAAAGTTGACTGGAAGGAAGAATTTGGGTAGGAAAAGGTGCACAAGCAACAGGGATGACCGCAAGCTTGAGAATACAGTCAAGCAAAGCTGATTCAAACACTTGGGAGAGCTTCACAAGGAGTGGACTGAAGCTGGAGTCAGTGCATCAAGAGTCACCACACTCAGACTAGGGCTGTAACGATACGCGATATGAAACCGAAATCGCGACACTCAGATCCACGATCCTGTGTCGCGGTGTGATAAGGGAGAATCGCGACACACCCCGTGACTACCTTTCCAATCATGTGACGCCTGCCTGCAAAAGTTGAGCTAGTTCAGTGTTTCCCACACATAGACTTTACCTGGGCGGGCCGCCCAGGTATATTAACGGCCGCACAAGTATATTTGGTGACACATTTTTGTTATCTCTTACACTTTTTATTTTTTTTTATCCACCCGAGATAATGAAACCATCCGCGATCGATTAACTAGAGGAAAATCTCCCCGCGCCCGACGCGTTTCACACTGCTCGTTCTGTGTGCTCAGGAACGGTCCACACTCCCTCAGACAACCTCTCTCTCTTTATTTGTGGCGGGGTGCAACAATATCCACCGCCCGCTGCCGTCAGCTCCCGCATCTCACACACAAGAGCGTGACTTTAGCACAATATTTAGCAACTTTCAGACCCTTTTGGCGGCTTTTTTCCCACAACAGGTACATACTGACAAACCTAGCGACTTTTTGGGATAAACCTTAGCTATCGTTCAGTTGGAAGATGTCTCCAGTACTGCCCCGCGAACGCGAGATCTGACTCTCCCGGCGCAGTGTCGACTCTCTCTGCGTCTATTCTGTGCAGTGAGCGAGCGGCAGAGAAGCAGAGCATTCTATTGGCCGTAACGCAGCAAAATCGTCAGTAAATCATTTACAAAACAGCGTTTCCAAGCACCTTACTGACTGTTTGGACTTTTAAATATGAACATAATTCGTCTGTTAATATGCGCATAGTTTGTTACTCTCAGACGCAGACAGTGCGCTGAATGAGACAAAACGGTAATAGAGCCAAAACCACCGCATATAGTGGCTTTTTAGTGTAAGTTAGATGTATATTGATGTTATCAGACGATGTCGCGATTATAAATCAGGATTATGATTTATAATCATACACAAGATAGTGAGAGTGATTCCTGGTTAACATGTAAAATTAATGGTTCCTGTTTACTATTTATACTTGTTTTATGTATGACAACAGAAAATATAATGTGAACAGCTTTATTGGGCATTCAGTTGTATTAATTACAGTATGTGACATTTAGAACAGATTTTAAGTAACAAAACTCGTCTGAATGCACACTTGATGCAATGACGTCATGAATATGCAAATTAATGTGACGTCACCTGCCGCCACAAGTCCCACAAAATCCTGTGGGAAACACTGGACATTGTCACAGCACAGAGAGCAAGCCTCTCACCAGACAATGTTGACATGATGGTGTTTCTGAAGAAGAATTTTCAACTCCCTTAAATCAACTCCACAACGAGTTTGGTTTTCTTAAGAGAAATAAGTTGTTTATTTGTTTATTGTTTACTTGATTTGTGGTTTGCAGCACAGGCAGTAAGCCTCAGTTACCTCAGTGTGAAACAGTAGCCATTTAATTTACTTTGTAAATGTAAGAGAACTTGATTGAAGAAGAATTTTCAACATGCTCGAATCATCTCCACAATGGAGTTTAGTTCTGTTTGTTTTTCAACAGTATTTTGTTACAAAGAAAACAGAAGTGTTATAGCTTTGGCTATTTATTTATTTTATATATGGCTATTTATATTGTTAATAATTTGCATAGTTAATCTTGTTCTTTGGTGTTCAGTTTATAAAGATTTTTCAAATGTTATTTAATAAAAAATATTGTTTTAAAAAATTCTCTTTTTTTTTCTCCCACGAAAAAAAAATCGTGATACGAACCGAATCGTGGATCAAAAATCGTGATACGAACCGAATCGTGGGTTTGGTGTATCGTTACAGCCCTAACTCAGACGTCTTCAGGAAAAGGGCTACCAAGCCACTTCTGAACCAGAGACAACGTCAGAAGCATCTTACCTGGGCTGTGGAGAAAAAGAAAAGTTGCTCAGTGGTCCAAAGTCCTTTTTTCTGATTAAAGTAAATTTTGCATTTCATTTGGAAATCAAGGTCCCAGAGTCTGGAGGAAGAGTGGAGAGGCACAGAATCCATGTTGCTTGAAGTCCAGTGTGAAGTTTCCACAGTCAGTGATGATTTGGGCTGCCATGTCATCTGCTGGTGTTGGTCCATTAGCCGCTTTTCCACAGTCGGGCCAGTGCGAGCCAGTGCTTTAAATGGGCCGGGCGGGGCTAATAGCCTCGGACCTGTAGCACAGAGCCCAAAATCACGCTGCGTTTCCACCGTTGGACCAAAAGCTCCACAGCGCTTCACTAAAACCCGCCCTTTACACACCTCTCTGGAACAATGTCACACAACCTCAGCATTTCACCAACAAAGAGAAGTTATCAGAAAACTAATAAGAATTAAGTCACTGGAAATATAGCGTGATCACAAAACGAACATGATAAAAGCGGCCGTTTGTTTGCATATTTTGTTAACGATTTCAATCCAAAAGCATCGATGTTTTACAATAATAAGTGATACATTGATCATAATGAATTAATCAGGATTGAAAATTAGTCACACAGAAATAAAGCGGTATGAACCGTTATTTCGCAAAAGAAAGAGGACACATAGCCTACTTTCAGTCCAGTCTGTTACTGTTTATTTGTAGTCACAGAATACATCACATTTAGGATAATTTCTATATATTTTTTTTCATCAAAAATACAACCCGAGTAGAAGAGGGAGCTCCCGAACAAAAACCTTATTATATTTTTTTATGAAGTATTCTAATTTGTTGAGATAGTGAATTGGTGGGTTTTTGTTAAATGTGAGCCTAAATCATCACAATTAAAAGAACCAAAGACTTAAACTACTTCAGTCTGTGTGCATTGAATTTATTTAATACACGAGTTTCACAATTTGAGTTGAATTACTGAAATAAATTAACTTTTCCACGACATTCTAATTTATTGAGATGCACCTGTACTATCCCTGCATCCCAATGTGCATACTATCCACCCCATCTGCCCTAAATAGTATTGAAAATTACTAATATCACATAGAATTTAGGATGGATAGTATGCACATTTGGGGGCAGGCTATGATTTGGGACATACTAATTCTATTTTCACATACTATTTAGGACGGATAGTATGCGAATTGGGACGCAGCCAGAAGAGATACACTAAAAACTGAGAAGAATTGGAGCATGCGCATATGCACAACTGTATACAACCACAACAAGACGACTAACATGAAACAATATTTTTATAACACTATTTATTAATCCGTAGTAATGTTAGTTAATAAAAGAACAGAAAAGGACATAACTAAACACCTACCTCAAGAGCTCTCTGTGGATCCTTGTCTATGAAACCGTCAGAGAAACGCCTGCAATGAAATATGAATGATATGCATATATACCTGCATATATGAACGCACTGTATTAAAATGGCCTTAAATTACCCACCCGCTGGTTGCCATGAGTCCGCTCTTCGTACTTTCTCTCTTAAGCTCTAGAAAGTTCTGACAGGAAAAAGAGACGCTAAAGGAAGTAAACATGTGGGCCTGTCAACCCCGCTCTACTTCCGGAATGAAGAACTATGGGAAAATACCTGACAAAATACACTGCGCACAAGAATTAGTGGTGAAAACAGATTTATTTACTTGTTTGTTTGCTTATGTATTTATTTACTTGTTAGGTAAAATAATAATAGTAATAAAATAATAATAATAAATAAAAATAAAAAGACATGTACACCAGTCATTCTTGAGACATGGGACAAAACACGTCCAGCAATTGTAACTGCTATCAGGTTTAAAAAATATATATATTTTCAATTGTAAATGTTATGGGGATTAATAATAGATCCCTGCTGAAAAAAAACAGCTTAAACCAGCCTAAGCTGGTAGGCTGGTTTTAGCTGGTTTAAGCTGGTTTTAGCTGGTCTCCCAGCCTGGCCAGGCTGGTTTTAGCTGGTCTCCCAGCCAGGTCAGGCTGGTTTTAGCTGGTCTCCCAGCCTGGCCAGGCTGGTCAGGCTGGTTTTAGCTGGTCTCCCATCCTGGCCAGGCTGGTTTTAGCTGGTCTCCCAGCCTGGCCAGGCTGGTTTTAGCTGGTCTCCGAACCTGGCCAAGCTGGTGTCTATTTTACCTAATTACAAATTAATCAGATTGTTCCACTTACTGACAAGGTTAAATTCAAGGGTAGTTTAGTATCATAGTCAAGCAGGCTAGATGGTACAGCTTAAATTATTCTAGTTGCTAATGATATAATATATCTGAGAGGAGTCTAAAACAAAATGATAAAACTGGTTTCACAAATAAATTATAGCATAAAATATAACATAAATCTGTAGCATGCCCTGACTCAAATCAGATTAAATTATTGTCTTTAGAAATACATTCACCATAGTTGTATGACCAAATATAATCTGCTGTTTTATTTTTAACAAGTGTTTGGGTTTTGAATAGACTTGTACACAAAATACAAATGAAACAAACACAGTATTTATATAATAAATAACAATTTTAGTGTCATCAGTAATTAAAAAATACTAGACTTTTTTTTTTTTACAATATCTTTGACAAGAAATGCTTAAAGCATAATCTGATACACAAGTTTATATTAATTTAATTCCCATTCAGACAAGTTACACATAAATAAATATAACTTCTGGAATGTTTGAGTCATTGAGGATTGATTGAGGACGTTTAGTATGTACAGATTATCATTTTCTTTGTTTTCTGTAACCCTTTGTACTATTTTACATACACTCCAGTTATTTCCAAGGATGGAATTCTTTTAAAACTATAAACACAAGCACCAAAGTTACAAAATCAATTGTGTGATGTTTGTAAAATAATTAAACACTACTTGTTATAAAGAATGCAAACTCACATTTGTTTTTCATTAACATCTTTTCTCTATTCTGACAATTTTACAGTTAAGGCAAGACATGTTGTTGTTGACTCCTGGCAAATTTCCAGGCTAAAGTAATCACAAGTCAACTACTTCCATTGTTCAAAACTAGGTTTCCCACTTACTGTTAAATACAATTCTCAAAAGCATAACTGACAGTAGCAAAGATCTGAAAGTGTAGGTTGTGTGTGTTGGAGTGGGGTTTGGGGGTGAGTGAGGGGAGAGAACAGACTGACAGTCATCACTACATGAAAAGAGCTGCACTATCTGTGACACACCTACATCTACAATCCCCCCCACCCTGGACTGCTACACACACACCCACTCTTCCTCATCGACACCCCCTCACCCAAACCTCCCACAGCCATACACCCACAACCCACATCCCACAAACCCACTCTTACCACACTTTCTTCACCCATCCACACCCCTCACATCAACTACCTCTCACCCAATCCACTTCTCCCACATCGATATACCCACCTGTGCCCTGCACTTACTTAAAGAATAGAAAAAGAATAATGATTTAATAATAATTAATTATATTTAAGTTATTTATTTATGTAATGTTCTAATTTTATATGTTTATGTAAATTCTTCGTGACTGTGACGTGTTTTAATGGGCGTGCGTGCTGAACAATCGAGTCTCATTCAAACACTGGCGCGGAGGGAGTTGCCATGGAAACGAGGCGCCAACACGACGACTGACAAGTAGGAAGCTCTGTCTTTCGCTGCTGTTTTTATTGTTTTCGGTAAGTTTAGTCCCTAAAATCACACAAATATTACATACAACTGTTCCTGACACTTCTCTTGCTTGTAATTGACTCGCTTCTTTTGAATTTAATTTATAAATGGTTTAATGTCTTCGAACAAGTCAGTTAGAATCTTAGCCGTTTACAGAGGACTTAACGTTAGGCCAACTCCATAGACTGAGCTCTTTATGAAAGTTTGAGATTTTAATTATATATTTATGTGTAGATGAGAGTTCTGTAAAAGTTTGCTGGTATTTTTTTCAGTTGGGTAATTGGAAATAGGCTCATTTATTTAACCTAAACATATATCCTACACTGTACCGTTAATCGGTGACGTCACTTACATCAGCGCGACAATAGACCAATAGACCCCTTCAATGTTTGTAAACATCGAAAGCCTAGGTTGGGTGCGCGCGCAGCATGGGGTCAGAAAAATGGCGCGGCTAATAGACCGGCATATTGTGTCAAGGTATGCACTGTCTTTGACACCACAGGACCGGGAACAGTTCCATTCTAAACTTGTTTTAGCTAATGGCGATTGTCTGCCTGATCCCGAGCTCCTAACAGAATGGGTAGACAACGTTAGCAACCGGCAAGATATTTACTTGCCCGCCATATAAGTTACTGCTATCTGGTGGACAAGCCGAGTGTTTACACACGCGAAAAACTAAGAGCCTACAAATCGCTAGACGCCTATAATTATGTAGTCTGTGGGCATGTCCAGACGGTTTTATATAGCGATATAGGCGATGACTTTTGTGTTAAAAGCGGTTTTAGGTTTTACCGAGCCTGATATGAAGTGAGCACTACAAACACGAGCCTCTTTGATCGTAGCATTGTCCCAGTCTTCCCGTTTAATAGCTTGCAGCCACAGATGTCGTCTATTTTTTTTAAACGGATGAGATCCTGTAGGAATCCTGAAAAACTTGACTCCAGAACTGGTGTGATTTTCACAGTCCACGACGCAACAAGTAGGCATTTTTTTCTTGACGAGAAATTCTCTGGAATTAACTTTCTGACCCCGACATGCGCACTGCGAACTGTGAATTTTCCTGTGACGTGAACCGTGAAGGGGTCTATAAACTGAATCAAGTTCAAACGTGTTGTGATCTCTCATGGTAAACAAATATTGACAAAAACTATTGATTGCAGGAGCAACAAACAAACAACAGGGGAAGCTCCAAGATTTCACAATTTCTGAAGGGAGCCCTAGACGGAGAAGGACAGGTGAACTGGGAAAGCTTCTTAATTTTTTAAGGCTTTGACATCCATAAGTAAGCAGTATGAGCAATATTAAATAAGTAAACATAGAAACAAATTCTGTTATGTTAAGAAATAAATTTTAAATTTTCCAAATTTCACCTCTGCTTTAGAGGTGACATTTACATTTTCCTTGTAATAAACCTGGCATTGTATACTAAATATGGTTGTCTCTGTGACAAATTGCTTGTTATGTTCCTAGATTCTTCAATGCTGATGGCCTGCACCCCAGAGTCTGAGCGAACCTCATGTCAGACATCTTCAAATCACAGTGAACATCAAATATACACTTTTGTTCAAAATTCAGTAAGATATTTTATGTTTTTTGAAAAGATATCTCTTATGCTCACCAAGGCTGAATTTATTTAAAAAAAAACAGATAAATAAAAACAGTAATATTGTAAAATATTACAATTTAAAATAGCTGTTTTCTGTGTGAATATATAGTAAAATGTAATTTATTCCTGTGATCAAAGTTGAATTTTCAGCATCATTACTCCAGTCTTCAGTGTCACATGATCTTCAGAAATCATTCTAATATGCTGATTTGCTGCTCAACAAACATTTCTGATTATTATCAATGTTGAAAACAGTTGTGCTGCTGAATATTTTTGTTTTTTTCAGGATTCTTTGATGAATAGAAATTTCAAAAGAACAGCATTTATTTTAAGCAAAATTCTTTACACTCACTTTTGATCGATTCAATGCATGAATAAAAATATGAATTTCTTTTTTCTTTTCTTTTTTAAACTAAACTTTTAAACTGTGGTGAGGGGGCGTGTTTCATCCCACTGTTTTCGGGAGAAGCACGCACAAGCTCTCAGTCCAGTCTCTCCACCTTCCCGTTCTCCAGTGGCTTTTTATCCGGCCAATTGTACCATCATGGATCACAAGTATAACCAAACCATCATATCAGTTATCATATCAAAACATTACAACTCTGATTGTAATGTTTTGATATGATAACTGATATGATGGTTTGGTTATACTTGTGATAACCAAACCAATCAGCATAACCTTATCCACGCCAATTACTGCAATCAGACACAGGTGTTTATCATTTTGCACTTTACTCAATGCTCGGCTCCCGAATCTCTCTCCCGCTGCAGACCTTGCTGAACCACGCCCCCCCTTGCCACATAAACTTTTAGTGTACAGTACAATTCAGAGGTTTGGGGTCTATTGTGACACTGAAGACTGGAGAAATGATGCTGAAAATACAACTTTGATCACAGAAATAAATTACAGTTTAACAGATATTCACACATAACACATATCATAACCGTGCATTACAGTTATATGTGATGAAATAGATAATCTTTTGTGTGAAATAATACGAACAGCAGCTATGCTAATCTTTCTCCTTTTGGTTTCCTGTTTCTGTCTCGGGATGCCCATCCCAAGGTTACTAGAGTTTATGCAAGTTCCAGTTTGGATCCAGCCTCACTTGTGAAGACTTCAGAAGATGCCAAAACTCACGATGACTTCAGATGATGCCAACTATAGATGAACATACAAAGCAGCCAAATATTATCCTTATATTGTAATCATTGCCCTAAAAGGTATGTTAACATTAGAGATCGACCGATATATCGATTTACCGATATTTTTCCCGATATTTAAGCATTTTACCATAATCGGATATCGGTTTTGTAATATCGGAATTTCCGATAAACGCCGCCATCTTGTGGGTGTTTTAAGAATTGCACGCATGATCGCCATTACAGCGCATCTGAGGGGAGACGAGACAACAGCGTGCACAGGTAAAGTATTACTTGCTTTGCTGTAATTAGTAAATTTTATTAAACATAACAGCCATTAATGCACAAATTAGATGTGATACATATGCTTGATATGTAGTTTATGCAGCTTGGCTCTAAGAAATAGACGAGTCACGTAAGATAATCCGTCAAGTCCTGTCCCAATAAAGACGTAACTTTGCATGAATTAAATAATACAGCCATGAATGAGCGCAAGTTGGAAGTAAAAGCGCTGAATTAAATTCTCTCTCTGTTGTATATTTGCTCATCATTAGTCTCGTGAAGCCGCTTCATATTGCTGTTCACTCAGTGGGTTGATGCTCAGGAAATGCTACAGCAGGGCCACCGCATGTAACTTTTAAAAATATTCACGATTAAAACACCGTAATTATATAAACACTTACTATATAACCATCAATTCCCTAATAAACGACCTAGTAAACACAACTCCAGTGTTTCCCACACATAGACTTTATTTTTGTTTTTATTACTATTATTATCTTACACTTTTTTTTTTTTTTTTATCCGCCCGAGATAATGAAACCATCCGCGATCGATTAACTAGTTGAAAATCTCCCCGCGCCCGACGCGTTTCACACTGCTCGTTCTGTGTGCTCAAGAACTGTAGACACTCCCACAGACAAGCTCTCTCTCTTTACTTGTGGCGGGCTGCAACAATATCCACCGCCCGCTGCCATCAGCTCCCGCCTCTCACACACAAGAGCACGACTTTCAGTATTTAGCAACTTTCAGACCCTTTTGGCGGCTTTTTTCCCACAACAGGTACATACTGACAAACCTAGCGACTTTTTTTGAAAAAACCTTAGCTATCGTTCAATTGGAATTTGTCTCCAGTAACGTTACTGCCCCGCGAGTGCGAGATCTGTCTCTCCCGGCGCAGTGTCGCCTCTCGCTGCGTCTATTCTGTGCAGTGAGCGGCAGTGAAGCAGCGCATTCATTTGGCCGTAACGCAGCAAAATCGTCAGTAAATCATTTACAAAACAGCGTTTCCAAGCACCTGTCGCTTACTGACTGTTTGGACTTTTAAGTATGAACATAATTCGTCTGTTAATATGCGCATAGCTTGTTACTCAGACGCAGACAGTGCGCTGAATGAGACAAAACAGTAATACAGCCAAAACCACCGCATATAGTCGCTTTTTAGTGTAAGTTAGATGTATATTGATGTTATCAGACGATGTCGCGATTATAAATCAGGATTTAAGGAGTATAGTGAGAGTGATTCCTGGTTAACATGTAAAATTAATGGTTCCTGTTTACTATTTATACTTGTTTTATGTATGACAACAGAAAGTATAATGTGAACAGCTTTATTGGCATTGTTGTATTAATTACAGTATGTGACATTTAGAACAGATCTTATTTAGAACAGGCCGAAAAAAAAAAAAAAAAAAAAAAGAACAGATCTTAAGTGCCAAAACTCGTCTGAACGCAAACTTGACGCAATGACGTCATGAATATGCAAATTAACGTGACGTCACCTGCCGCCACAAGTTTTATTTATTTTTTAATTGGTGAGAATTACTTTTATGTGCTTTATTTATTTTACCTGTTTGTTTTTTTTACCTCATTGAAGATTTTATTTTTAAACAAAAACCGTTTAGTAACAGTGCACTTTTTTATTTTTTGTACTCTCAGACCCCTCTATTTATTGGTGTATAAATAAGATTTATTATGAGTAGATTTGCTACTCATACAGAAGCGCACGTAAGGCTTACGGTGATATTAACGTCTGCCGCCTCACTAAATGAGGACATAAATACATGAACAACATCTCCAGAACTGCTCTGAGAGTCACTTCATCAGCATTTGACCGTTTCATTTGAGTAAAACTATCCTCATATCATATACACACAGAAATGTAAAGGTATTCACGGCAACCTGTCAAAATAAAAGTTTGGGTTTCAATTGTAAACATTGCGGCAGAAATATATTACTATTGTTCAGTAGCATGTCCGTAATAGCCTACTAAAATGATTAAAACCTTATTTTTAAGGAGTAATAAAATATGTCTTTAATGTTTTAATTGTAATATTAAATCCCCTTTATTTTCCAAAAAAATAAGATTTAATTTTCATTAATTAAAAGATAAATTAAATGAATGTTTTTATGCTGGAAAAAAGACGGAACAACAACACCCCCCCCCCCCCCCCCCCCCCTCGCCTAGAGAAGCTTTCTATTGATGTATGGATTGAGATACAACTATTTGAAAATCTGGAATCTGAGGGTGCAAAAAAAAAAAAAAATATTGAGAAAATCGCTTTTAAAGTTGTCCAAATGAAGTTCTTAGCAATGCATATTACTAATCAAAAATTAAGTTTGGTATATTTACGGTAAGAAATTTACAAAATATCTTCATGGAACATAATCTTTACTTAATATCCTAATGATTTTTGGCAGAAAAGAAAAATCGATAATTTTGATCCATAAAGTGTATTTTTGGCTATTGCTACAAATATATCTGTCACAAATCCTGTCCATGCACTTCCGTTCATTCACCACCAGAGGTCACTCACTCACCACATTGACTCTTGCACTACACGAACTGTTGCACACCATCACAAAATACAATTCCCATCATCCATTGGCACTGACGTCACACAGCTGATTACACTGATCATGCTCACACCTGAGAACTCTCACACAATCACTATCACCCAATCACACACGCTTTATAAGCCTTGGACTTCCTCTTCCTGATGCCGAGTATTGATCTGCGTTTAGCACTCCCCTAGTGTTAGCTGCCTTACAAAGCCATTCTGTGTTTTTCTGTTTAGTTCCAGTATTGTTCTGCGTTTATAACTCCTAGTTTTAGCTGCGATACGGAACCCTCTTTATTGTCATAGTCTTGTTTGTTTTTCTAGTGTTTTGATTCTTGCCCGTGTTTCCTGGATTTACCCTTAGCCTAGCCCTTTGGACTCTGTTTGCACCTCATTTGGATTATTGCTGTTTACCTGGATTATCTCTCTTTGCCTTGCCCCTGTTGGATATTGTTCGCCGATCGTCGGCCCACGTTTGCCCTAAGGATTACTCTGTGTCTTGCCCCTGCCATACCTGTTTGCTGTTTATTGACCCTGCCTGTATTATGACCATGTTTTGGAATAAACCTTGCATATGGATCCGCACGTCTCACGTCTTGTTCGCCCCGTTACAGAATACTCGGCCACACAAGGATCCAGCGGCTTTCATGAACAATACTGGCCCGGTATGTACACTGCAAGACTATTATTACCCCTCAAGCAGGGTAAGCGATCACTCGAGGACTTTATTCAAGAATATCTAGACGTTGCTAATTATTCAGATTTTCCGGATGATGTTGTAAAGAATTTTAATCCTTTTACATTGTTTAATTTAGCTCTTTTGTTTAAGCTTTATTTTAGCTTTAGGGAATCTTACGATTTGATATTGATATGATCAATTGGTATTAATCAAAACGTCCAACTTATAACTTATTTAACAATCGTCCAGTGAATTGTTAGATTTCAGTATATCTGATAAATTCTGTTTATTCTCGTGGCCACGATAATACAGAATTATTTAAATAACCGTATGACAGTTATTAGCTTAGGTAACGTGATCTGAGCAGAGTTTGATTTGAATATTACACACAGAACACTTCTCTATAAATCAAACAAGAGTTTATTTGCTATCTTACTACAATACATGAACTAAGCTAAATAACATAAAACAAAATAAGTACATACACACAGGCACAAGCAATGGATTTAATTGAGAATGATTACAATCTAGCACTGTTCTATTTCTACACGATTTTACTCGTGTCGATCATCAAATGGAGAACTCTCTTAATTTTACTTTAGAGATAGATACCCCCCGATTCAGCAGAATAAAGGTTTTGTTTGGATACTTGCTTTTAAGTTGAAATGATCCGTGTGCCTCGAGGAAACCCCGCGTGTCGTTGCGTGACGTCACTCTTGGGGATGCCCTTCTGTTGTTGCTTGGTTGGTTGCTCGGCGCCGTTTGATACTTGAAAGAAGTCTGTTTCGATTTCTTATGGCTTTAGATGTTGAAGTTCCTTTCACGTAGCTTCAGACTTTCTTCAGAGATTTAACTAGATGTTGGTTAAATGTTCAAACTCGGCCAGGTGTTACAGGCTGCGAGCTTTTGTTGGAGTAGCCCCAGTTTCAAAGAAGCGCGCGATTTCCAGGCAGCAAGAGAGAGAGAGCGAGCAGCTGGGAGTCAGTTTTAGACCGGAGAATTTTGGTCCCTCCCACTAGATGCTCTTCCAATGAAATAGGTCTTGAAGGGCGGAGCTCCGCCTACACAAGGCTTCTTCCGGTGCATACATTATCTGCCTATTTACGTTGTCACATGAAGAAAATATCTTTTAACACGTTCTAATCACATATTATTATACTCAATATTAACTTCCCATGCACACCAAATTCTTGCATTTGTCCTGACCGTAAATATGAAACCAAATATAAGGTATTTGACATGCATTAATAGCTTTCATGCTAAAACTAACTCAAAAAGGGTTCTATTTAAAGATTAGAAACAACACATCATGTATATGATCCTATAAGTGTAGTACTCACTTTACAGGAGAAAATTATACCTCAAAAGATTATAAAAACATACCATTGATTACAATGACACAGCAAGCTTATAAATGACATAAAATACACATTGATATATTTGTAAAATATATTGTATATATTGCTTTTGATAACAGCAACAGGTATTAATTGTCTTTTGGAACACTTTATAAAAGTCTTTGAGTCCTTTTAGCAAAGTCAATAAACAGAAACAAGCTGTGGAATGTGGGAGAAACGGGAGGTCAGGAAAGTCACTGTCCAGGTCATAAGAATGTCCTGTTTGTGGAGATCTGGTCTTTCTTAGCTTGGACGTCTGTCGTAAAACATCTTTTCTTGTTGATAAAAATAATTGAATTATGCGTTAACGATCAGAGGATCCATAAAGTTTGTCGTTTTGACCATTGCCAGATGTTTACCTCAAAGCTCTCCTATTTTTAGAGGTTTCCTTACGATGATAACCCAAAGGCATAGCAGCAGGAAATTGGCCAGCCAGTTGGGTGAGGTGCTCTTCCTCTGTTAATTTTATGACTTGCAGATAGAGACGAAAGTTTTTTTTTTGTGACCGCATTAATCAGCCACTAAAGTCTAAGCTTATTTGTGAGGGTCCACGTTCCTCACTCAGTCAGTTTTTGGACTATGCTTTGTTGTGTGTTGGCTCTTCATTCACTGTGGGTGTTGAAGAGGAGGAACGCGACACCGCACTCAATTGTGTGATCGCAGCCACGCCAGAGCACACTTACAAAATGGCGGCGATAGCAGAGCCCGTTCACAAAATGGCAGCCACAACAACAACACCCTGTCATGTAATTGCTGCCAGTCACGAGTCAAGCCAAGTCACAGTTGATCTTCATGAGTCAAGCCAAATCACAGTTGATCGTCACGAGTCAAGCCAAGTCACAGTTGATCCTCACAAGTCTCTTCACGTCTCAGCTCTTCAGCCAGAGTCTCTTCACGTCTCAGCTCTTCAGCCAGAGTCTCTTCACGTCGCAGCTCTTCAGCCAGAGTCTCTTCACGTCGCAGCTCTTCAGCCAGAGTCTCTTCACGTCTCAGCTCACCAGCCAGAGTCTCTTCACGTCTCCACCGAGCTGCCAGAGTCTATTACACCCAGAGATTTAAGGTCAGTCCTTCGAGTTCCCTGTCTGGTGTCCAGCGTGAGGGATGCACCGCTGGTGTCTGCACGCGCAGTTGGTATCCCCAAATCCACTCACTTTAGTCCTCCTGTCCCTGAACTGATTCCCCTGTCTGAAGCGCTTCCCATGATGGGGATCGTCTTATGTTGCGTTTCGGCTGCGTACACCACCTCAGAACTGCCCCAGGTGATGCCACCCGCTGCATCTTCTCCAGAGGTGGCGGCACATGCTGCAGAACCTCCCGAAGCGGCGGTGCTCGCTTCAGCTCCTTGTATTGTGGTGGCACCCAGCAATGTACTCTCAGCATGTCATGTCACGGTCAAAGGAACCATTGATGAGCACTGTACCTGTCCTGTTACTGAACTCTACCTGTTTCCTGATGTTACCACTGTAGAACCTCCAGAGGTGTCAGTGGTACCCTCATATGAATCCTTGTCTTGCCCTGTCACAGCTATGGAGGCCGCCTGCGAATCCTTGTCCTGCCCTGTCACGGCTATGGAGGCCGTCTGCGAATCCTTGTCCTGCCATGTCACGGCTAAGAAGGCCGTCTGTGAGCTCTCGCCCTGTCCTGTCACGGTTAAGGAGGCCGTCTGTGAGCTCTCGCCCTGTCCTGTCATGGCTAAGGAGGCCGTCTGTGAACTCTCGCCCTGTCCTGTCACGGCTAAGAAGGCCGTCTGTGAGCTCTCGCCCTGTCCTGTCACGGCTAAGGAGGCCGTCTGTGAGCTCTCGCCCTGTCCTGTCATGGCTATGGAGGCCGCCTATGAATCCTCGTCCTGCCCCATCATGGCTATGAAAGCCGTCTATGAACTTCCTGGTTGTTCTGTCCTGGCCACAGAGGCCACTCTTGAACCTTTGCCCTGCTCCGAACCGGCCGAAGAGGCCATCACTGGACTGTCACTGTGTCCTGAACTAGCCAAGGTGTCTGAGGTTGAACCATTTGTCTGTCCCATTTCAATCTGTGAATCTGTTTTTTGCCCCACTAGTCCAGTCACGACCCCAGAAACCTTACCAAGCTCTCTCTAGGCTCTAGTAGCCCTGTCACAGCCCAAAGGCCTGCTGTTGAACTCTTAACCCTTTCTGTCATGAACTTCGAACCCATAAATGCACTGCCTGTGTTGTCTGTCTCTGCTCTCCCTGTGTTGTCTGTCTCTGCTCTCCCTAGATCTCGGTCTCTGCCATGGTTTCCTGCTCAGTCTGCGTCCCTGTGCTGGTCTTCCGTCCGATCTGCTCCACCGAGGTGGCCTTTTGCTCAAGTCTGGTGGCCCTCTGCTCTGCCGTGGGGGTCTTCTGCTCGGGTCCGGTGGTCTTCTGCTCTGCCGTGGAGAACATCTGCTCCGCCCTGGTGGGCTTCACAGTTCCGTCCGTCCGCTCCGCCCTGGTGGGCTCCTCAAAATTTCAAGAAATAAAGGCTTGAAATATTTCACTCTGTGTAATTAATCTATATCATATCATATATGGGTTTCACTTTCTGAAATGAGTGATAAAAAATATTTACCTTTTTCACGATATTCAATTTTTTTGAGATGTACCTGTATATTCCCTACACTCCACAAAAAAATCCTGTAAATTTAGCAGGTTTCAGAATAGAAAAAAGAATGAAAATATTAGTAAAAAACAAACACAAATTGTAGTGGCATTCACTATAGACATATTATAAACGCCCAGCATAAATATTTAAAGCAAAACTGAAACTAGCGGCGTGGTTGCTGAAAAAAAAAAAAAATAAAAATAAATTATAATCCAGAAAAACAGTACTATATCCATTTTCATAAAAATGTGTGTGGAAAATAGAAGAAAGCATATCTTAGCAAGATAAAACAACAAATTATTTCCATGTTTTCCTCACAAAATTACAGCGCACATGAGCAGGTGGATAACACTGACATTTGTTCTGATACTGGAAAGTCTACAGAGCATTTTAATCATTTTTAAAACAGTTCCAATACAATTTAATTTATGCATGAATTCATGGTAATTCATGTACCCTTACTGTAAAGTGTTACTGAATCCTAAAAATAACTAATCCCAGATGTGAAATGAAATTCATTTCATTAAAATAATTTCAGTTCCTGATTCCACGTAAACTGATTGAGATAATTATGTATGCTCTGATAATTTAACAATAACATTAAGATCTTAATTATTAACTATCAAAGTGTTTGATCGTCTGGCCCGGGAAAATTTTTACATTTCCTTTATAATTGAGACGGTACAGGTTAATTTGTTCTAATGATTTGAATAACGCAAAGAATTAGTAATTGGTCAGGCTTAGGGATACGAAATTAGGGATGTGGAATTTGTAATTTAATTTCATAATTACGAATTTGAAAATTCTAATTCAATTTAATAATTAATTACAGTTCCTGTTTCCATATGGCAACACTATTGGCTGATCAATGAAATGTAATCGCTTGTAATGTTAATGAAAAACATCATTAAGATTTTAACCCATGACTGCCAATAATGCTCTGAAATTTTAATTTCATCTGCAACTCATTAGAGCTTGTATTACTCTGCTTCAATACTTACGGATTATTATAATCACAGGTGTTCTTCTAATGTTAATGACAAACATCGTTAAGTTAGATCTTTAACTATCAGTCATTGCTCTGAAATTTTAATTCCAGGGTCTGAGCATCCCTACCTCAAGGAATCAGACACAGGACCAGCTGGATGACAACATAACAAGCCTCATGGCACAAGACCCAAGTCAAAGCTACAATCACAAAGAATTAGCCAAGATCACCGGCTCCTTAAGCCACACAGTCATCGCCACCCTCAAGTTGAGCGACAAGCATGCTGCACAACGCCAGCAGCAGCTGACACACGCACAACGACGCATAGAGCAGCTGGAACTTGAAGCTCAGGAATGACGGGAAGGGTCGGATGAGGCGGAACAAGGCGCTGAGGAGGAGATCAACAGGCTAAAAGAAACCCTAGCAGCTACTAGCCAAGAAATGGAACACGCCAAGGCAGACTACGATGATCGGTCCAAAAAGCTACAGTATGCGGAACAGCTTCTGAAGAAAGCAAAGGCCGACTTCAGAGATAAAAACGGCAGAATCAAAGCCCTTGAAGCTCATCTGGAGAAACGAGGTTAGTCGTCTAACACGACAGCTTGACTACGTCAAAGAGGAATCTGACAGTTTCCAAGAGGAATTCAAGCACGCTTACAAACTGCGCCGTGAGCCATCAAAGACATGACGCGCACCGACCTCACCCATGCAGAGCAGGACCGGGTCACCTGTTCCTGGACTGACACGTGAGAAAAAGGTGGAGGGGGTGGTGTTGAAACATTCACCAACTCACTCTGGAGAACTTTACCTCACTTTACCTCAGCCAAAAGAATCTGCTGCAGCCAGTCACAGATCATCGCACGGCTTGGACCTAAAAGACCTCGACAAGCTCGCCAGGACCATTGGCAAATTCACCCCGAGCGTGCCCAATAGCCCAAATGTCCAAGCTTATCTCCAAGATATCGATTTCCATCTGGAAATGCGACCTAACGTTATGGACCAAGACAGACTATACTTACTTCGAACGACATCCAGTTCTGAAGTTCGCAGCACAAAGACTGATTACCAACTGCTCCGAGAAGCCCTCATTAAAGAGTTTTCCGATCCTGAGTCCGAACAAGGCCTCGTGGCTGCCCTGGAGATGAGACAAGGACTTCACGAACCTCCTCAAGCCTACTACAGCCGACTCAGACGGGCATACTTTGGAACTCGCAACGAACCTGACATGGAGGATGAACTGAACTTTAAAACTCTCTTCCTACGAAACCTTCATCCCGGCATAAGCCACCATCTTGGCGTTCTCGCATGTCCACGGACAATGAATGCTCAGCAGTTGCGAGACTTGGCGCAGAAAGCCTACGGCATACAAAAGATGGCCTCAGAAAAAAGTGCCAAAACCCCAGCCGTTCTAGACTTCAACACTCAAAGTCAAGGGCTGGCGCTAGAGGGCGCCCAATGCCAAGACAATGCCACGCCGCCACCCAGAGAGTGGAATGCCCCCTCGTCCAACAAAGAACGAGACTTCCACGCTGGTACCCGATCTAAACAGAGGTACGAACGCTGGGATGGACCACGTGGACGTCAACGCTCACCTGGACGGCACTGGGAAAAGACATGGGACCAGTCAAGGCCTCACGAAAGTCATTGGGAGAGATCGTGGAACCAGCCAAGCTCATTTGGAAACTCAAGAGGAAAAAAACTCATGGGAATCCAACGGAAACTCCAAAGGAAAACGACAAACTCACCCTGGAGCAACCAGCCCAAGGAATCGACGAAAGAATCCGCAAAGATTCCAAGCTGACCGAGCTCAAACTGAACCCACGCAGGAACAAAAGACACCACCGTGTTTCGACTCACAAGAGCTGATGAAAATGATGATGAAAGAATTCTTCCAACGGAAAGAGGAAGATCGGAAATGGGAAAAGAAAGAGAAACCAGATTCAGCCTGACTAGCGGCCGGACGAGATGGCAACGACCAGTTGACACAACCAGCCACGGAGAACAGCACTCCTTCACCTCACTCTCAGAGAACCGTAATCACACTAACTTCAGATGGACACGAAACCCCACCTGAAAACCCAGCAACAGAGTTAGACACTAACTCAACACCTAATGCTCCGAATTACAGCAGCATCCAACAAACACCTGCTGACGAAACCCCTCAAGTACCTGAAAGTGCTGTCTTGGTCGTCTGCCACTCCTCCGAAGAACACATCAGTCCTGATATCCTAACTGTTTCCTCCCAAACTCCAGTCCCTCAACTCCTAGGCGATCTCATTGAGAAAGGTATAGCCAGAAAGTTCTACCTCTCCATCATCATTGAACTCAAAGTCAAGGGCTGGCGCTAGAGGGCGCCCAACGCCAAGACAATGCCACGCCGCCACCCAGAGAGTGGAAGCCCTCCTTGATACCGGAGCCGACATTACTCTGTCTACCGAACTCCTGGAGGAAGTCCAAGAAAGAACAAAGAGGACTAACAGAACCCAAAGACTCCAAAGGTGTGAACTAAACCTTCAAGCATACTCCCACACGGGGCTACAACTAAAACATGTGGCACCTATTCACCTAAAGGTGGGATCGATGGACCTCGTCCATCCCGTATACGTTTCACCACTTAAAACGTGTCCACTCCTCATTGGGAAAGATCTGCTTAATCGCTTCGAACCTCTAATAGACTTCAAGCACCTAAACATGTGGACACAAGTCTGCAAACCTCTGCCTTGCCAGGCATTAGACTCCAACGAGTCACAGTGTCAAGTCACCGACACCGCCCCTAAGTCACTGATCGATGATGCAGTAGCAAAGCCAGGATCTGGACCAAGCACAAACAGCAAGGACAAGGACCCTCTCCTCTGCTCACTGCAGGAGCCTGAATCAAACGCAGGCCCCCTTCAAATCATGACTGCAATAGATGTCCAAGGCACATCAGTGTCCGACACGGTACTAGCCCTGTGGGCAGAGAACTCAGCCATCAGCCTGAAGCTATTCAAAACATTGAAGCAAAGACATCAGTGTCTACCACATGTCGTTAAGCACAGCCGCTTCCCTCTCAGTCCCTGGTCGACAACCATGGCCACCTGCAAGATCATCTGCGCTCTGGACATACGATGGAACAACAGACAGCTGACTCACTACTGCTTCATTGTCTCAGACCTGCCGCGTGACAGCTACATTGGAGCAGATATTCTGGTCCGGCTCAATGCTTGCATTGATACCATAAACGACATCATATGGGCTCCCCTGTCACACCAACTGACAACGTCAGTCAACCTCAAGAACCTCCAATCCGGTCAAACCATGCCAGACGCATGTGCTGTGATCACGGAGCAAGAAGCCACAATACCTGCCTACAGCAAGAGTGTCAGCGTCCGCCTCAACATGCGACCTGGCCAAACTCTCAACAGTAAGCTAGGCTTCTTCCAATCTTCCAGGACCTGCCTAAAACTCGGACTGACTCTGGAAGCCACACCTCTCATGGAAGTGTCATCTCGTGCTGTGTATGTGTTGTTCAACAACTGTACGGCCCAAGACATCCATGTTCCCAAAGCCAATCACCTGGGATGGCTCATCAGCCAGGCGTTCCACGACTTTGAACTGATGGTACCGGTCATAGGCCCTATACCCACACAGCTAATGTCAGACGAATACGACGACACCGTAACGTTCACAAAACCCCATGAAATCATTGCCATCACTTCCATTCTGCCGGTGTCCAGAGAAAGCGTCTGCTGGTCAGAACTAACAGATGACACTCATCTCGCTGTCTACGCTGTCTCAACATAGCCTGCGACAGAATCACCTACACAGGTGACCATCGGGGCCCTAAGCCCCTCAAATGACCTCACTGCAAAAGAACCCTACGCCGGGTTCAACGCACAAGTTCAACAGATCCTGAGTGAGGCGGATGCCCTCCACAATGAAGCGGATCTCCAAGGACTCAAAGAGGTTCTGCACAAGTACAAAAACTCCTTCGCAAAGGATTCCCTGGATTGTGGACTGACCAACATCCACACTGTGCGCATCCCGACAAACCCAAATGCGCCACCCACATTTGTGCGACAGTACAAGATTCCAATAGCGTCATAGCCCACAGCCATATCACCCTGCAGCCCAAGACTGGTTGCCCACAGAAGCTAAGCAGGGCTGAGCCTGGTCAGTACCTGGATGGGAGACCTCCTGGGAAAACTAGGTAGCTGTTCACCCTGTGGTCTCTGTGGGTCCTAATGCCCCAGTATAGTGACGGGGACACTATACTGTCAAAAGAGCACCGTCTTTCGGATGAGACGTTAAACCGAGGTCTTGACTCTCTGTGGTCATTAAAAATCCCATGACACTCATCGTAAAGAGTAGGGGTGTAACCCCGGTGTCCTGGCCAAATTCCCTCCACTGGCCTTTGTCAATCATGGCCTCCTAATAATCCCCATCCACTTGATTGGCTCTATCTCTCTCTCCTCTCCACCTGTAGCTGGTGTGTGGTGAGCGCACTGGCGCCGTTGTCCTGTGGCTGCCGTCGCATCATCCAAGTGGATGCTGCACACTGGTGGTGGTTGAGGAGAGACCCCCTCATATGATTGTAAAGCGCTTTGGGTGTACAACAATACACAATAAAGCACTATATAAATGCTTCATTCATTCATTCATTCATTCATACGAGCCAGTGCAAGAAATTGTTGACTCCATGCTGGAAAAGGGGGTCATCTGGCCCTGTAACAGCACATACTCTGCCCCAATATGGCTAGTCCTAAAACCCAATGGCAAATGGTGGCCCACCATCGACTATCGCAAGTTGAATCAGCAAGTACCATTGTCACGATGGCCTATGACCCAGTTGGATCAAGAAATTCAAAAAATCAAAGGCTCGACAATCCTTGAACTATGTCGGATTGCTTGTCGGAAGAAACGGCATCGAGCCACAGTCTAACCGCACCCAAGCGATCCAAAGCATAAAGACGCCGGCTAACATCTCTGAGCTGCGAAGCTTTCTGGGAGTCTGCAATTATTCACGACAGTTCATTGAAAACTACGCTGCCATCGCACAACCACTAACTTCCCTTCTGAAAAAGGATGAACCCTTCATTTGGACGGATACACAGGACACAGCAATGGGCCAGCTCAAACAGCACCTGTGCTCTGCTCTGTGCCTTGCCTACCCAGACCCAGGAAAATAATTATATCTGGACGCTGGATTCTCCAATCATTGCCTCAGCGCAGGCCTATACCAGCTCCATGACAAAGACAAATGAGTGGTTGCTTATGCCAGCAAAACGCTGCTTCCCCCAGAATGCAAGTCCTCAAACTGCGAAAAGGCTTTGCTTTGCACTGTGTGGGCTATCCAGCGTTTCTCTAATTATATCGGTGCACAGAAAGTCATTATCAAGACTTGTCATCAGCCAGTCACCTTCTTAAAGTGCAGCTTCCAAACACTTCAAAACTTTTTACATACATAGAGCAAGTCATTCTGAAGAAGTATGGTTAGTTTCATGACTTTACAAAAGGTCTATGAATAACAGAAAATTAATAAACTATCAAGACATTTGATCACACTGGCTCTGTGTATGGTGGGGGGATGGGTGAGTCTGTGTGTTAAGTGTGAGTGTGAGGAGGTGGGTGAGAGAGACTTTTAAACATCTCTTTAATCACTAGGAAAAAATCAATCAGTATTTATTTATTTAATTATTCATTTTATTTTATTTTATTTATTTATTTTATGTTTTGCATTATAGCTTAAGAAATCTCCTAGGCCTTATCTTTTTCTGTCAGTCTTGGGGACAAAACATAAATAAAAATAAAAATCCAAGAACCAGTTAATTTGTAGGGCACTGACAACATAATTTTATATAGTTAGGTTAATAATTATGTTAATTACAACATAAAAAAAAATCTAAAAGATACATACACAGTCTTATAATTTTTTGTGCTGCAAATAATAATTTGACACTAATTTGATACTGAACTATGACACCCTCTGACATGATATTCATCTGAATTTACATCATCTCATGAATGTAACAGTAAAACAGTTCAGCTCACAGATGAATACTAAGCTGTAATGCAGGCAAAATATTTCACAAATGCTTATAGATCAATAATACCTTTTAAAAATGCTTATGAATCATTAAAGGTTTAGGTAACACTTTATAATAAGGTCTCATTTGTTAACATTAGGGAATGCATTAACTAACTTCAACTAACAATTAAATATCTTTTTACAGCAAGTCATTCTGAAGAAGTATGGTTAGTTTCATGAATTTACAAAAGGTCTATGAATAACAGAAAATTAAAACATTTATCAGACATCTGATGTGTGTGCACTATGTGTGTGTGTGGGAGGTGGATGGGTGTGTCTCTGTCTGTCTGTGTGTGTGTTGAGTGTGGAAGTGAGGAGCTGGGTGGGGGTGGGAGAGAGAGAGAGAGAGAGAAAGAGAGAGACTTTTAAACATATTTTTAATCACTAGAAATAAAGATCAATCAGTATTTATTTAATTTATTTATTGCATTACAGCTTATGAAGTCTCTTAGGCCTTATCCTATTCTGTCCATTTTAGGGAGAAAATAAATCCTAGAACCAGTTAATTTGTAAGGCACTGACAACATAATTTTATATAATTAGGTTAATAATTATATTAATTACAACATAAAATTATATATATTTTTTAATCTTACACGTGGACACATACATTTTTGTGCTGCAAATAATAATTTGAAACTCATTTGATACTGACCTATGACATCCTGTGAAATGACATCTATCTTTAAAGAGCAGCTTCCAAATACTTCATAAAAAATTACATACACAGAACAAGTCATTCTGAGGAAATGTGATTAATTCCATGAATTTACAATACACTATGGATAGCAGAAAATTCCAAAACTATCAGACATTTGATCACACTCTACTCTCTATGAGTGTATGGGGTGTGTTGGTGTGTGTGTGTTGAGTGTGAGGGTGAGTGAGGGGGGTTGGTGAGAGACAGGGAGAGAGAGGGTGAGAGACAGAGAGAGAGAGAGACTTTTAAACAAAGTTACTTATAGTCAGTAGAATATCTGTTGGGAGATCAACACAATAAGGAGTTAGTAGATATGAAGCAGACAGTCTACTAATACTCTTATGAGAGTTTGATGACACATAGTTGCAACATTATTTATTGTCAACAGCATGTTCAAAAGGGACCATCAAAATAAAGTGTTACCCATAATTGGTAACACTTCATAATAACGGCACGCTATGAGTCATTAGGTAAGCATTAGTAAATAGTTAGTTCATCCTTTATTAAGCATTGTCCCAACATTAATATTCATTAGTAAGCAGTTTATAAATACAGCTATAAATGCCTTGTTCTTTATTTATTAGGCATATCTATTACAAAGGAGATTTAAAGGCTCAGTTATCTCCCTAACAGAAAAATAAACAAACACAACACAGAGGGATAGAGAACTCAGAAATATTTTTTTCAAGATGCAAATAATGAAACTGTAAACTTGAATTTTTATTTATTTATTATAAGTGGTTTATAACTACCTGACTTCATTATGAATTACAGCAGGAATATGTGTTAATAAAACATGTATTAACACACTGAGCAATTATTATGATGTGTTTAAATAATAAGATTTATAAATGTATATTTAAATAGTTTATTAATCATTTACTTACACTTTCTAAATGATCTTATGAACCACTGACAACTCCTAAATAACTGGTTTGTAAATAACGCAATTTAGAAATGTTAGATTGATCATTAAAGTATGAAAATACAATTATTAAACATTATATATATGCTCAGGAACAAAACATTTATAGCTGTATTTATAAAATGCTTACCAATGCCTATTAATGCTGGAACAATGCTTTATAAAGGATGGATTGACTATTTACTAATGCTTAACTAATGATTCATAGTGTGCAGTTGTTCTAAAGTGTTACCCATAATTTTATATCATTTTGTTAATAATTGTTAATTAGAACATACAAAGATCTAAAGATACATAAACGTGTTTATGTATCTTATGTGACTTATACATTTTTGTGCTGCAAATAATAATTTGACACTCATTTGATACTGACCTATGACATCCTGTGACATGATATTCATCTGTATTTACATCATCTCATGCATGTAAAAGTTAAACAGTTCAGCTCACAGATGAAGACTAGGCTGTAATGCAGGCCAAAATATTTCACAAATATTATAATCAATAAAATAATTAAAAAACGCTTATAAATCATTAAAGGTTTTGGTAACTCTTTACAATAATGTTTCATTTGTTAAAATTATTAAATGCATTAACTAACATGAACTAACAATGAACAATATATTTTCACAGCATTTATTAATGTTTGTTGATGTTAACTAATAAAAATGTTCATGTTAATTCACAGTGCATTAACTAATGTTAACAGATAAAACTTTACATTTTAATAATGTTTATAAGTTTTGAATATTAACTAACATTAATAAATGTTATATAAGTATTGTTCATGTTAATTAATATAGTTAATGTTAGTAACTGAAACCTTTGTAAATAACGTAATAATTTAGAAATGTTAAATTGATGATTAATAAAGTATGAAAATACAATTATTAAACATTATATATATGCTCAGGAACAAAATATTTATAGCTGTATTTATAAAATGCTTACTAATGTCTATTAATGCTGGAACAAAGCTTAATAAAGGACGGATTTCCTATTTACTAGTACTTAACCAGCGGTGGGCAGTCAGGGGCAGCAGGGCCTTCTCTGCTGGCCCTATAAAAAATTAAATTGTGTTAAAAAATGTTTTTATTGATTATTTGGGTATCATTTTCATTTGTGTAATGTCTACAAAATTGCCTATGATTAGTTTAGTTGAGGTTGAACTGGAATAGCCTACATAAAAAAAGTCTGAGGCCAGCACAACAGATAGTACTACCCTTTTGTTGAAAGACGTCACATCTAATTTGTTATGAGCATTAGTGACAGAATCATCGGCCAATCAAATTTTGACGTTTAATGACAGCCTGTCCTCTGAGTCTAGCTACGTGCCCAGTGCTACCCCTTGTGTTAAACCGCCCCTCTAGTCAGGGATTTCCAGAGATGGTCCTCACTGCAGAACACAAGATCCAGGGGGTGTGGCTGGATCTAGATCCAACTCCTCCCACCTTACATACACCTAAACCTACCATCTCCAACTACATTGTCTGATTTTGATCAAACTTCAGGGGTTTGTTCGGTGAATGATGGCGATCGCATAGATGTGACTATTAGAAGTCAAAGTTATAGCGCCACCATCTGGCAGCAGGAAGTGTGTCATTTTCAAAATGCTTTGAATTCAGCATTTTACTTGTACTCGATTTGTTTCAAACTACATCAGAATAATGTCAAAACACGGCCCATGTAAAACTGTTGAAAACTGTTGAAAACTGGCGAAAATTGACATCTGATATATGTTTCAAACGTGGGTGTGGCAAAATGGCTCGACAGCGCCACCTTTACACATTCCACGGTGTGCACCTCGAGCTGCGTTACACATACATGTATAAAAGTCTGTACACTCATGTAACACACCAATACCTACAAAAAAAGTCTCTTAGAGCAAAATCCAAAATCCAACAGGAAGTCAGTTATTTTGAATTTTCTCAGCAAATTTTGTGTCATTTTTGCCAATTTCATGTGTCATACTTTAACGAACTCCTCCTAGAGATTTATTCAGATGAACACCAAATTTGGTAAGTGTAATCTAAAGCTTTTTGTGACGTTAAATTGCGAAGATCTAGAGTTTTCGTTGAAGGGCGTGTCCGTGGCGGCCTGACAAATTTCGATGATTCGCCATGAAACAGGAAGTTGTAATAACTCAGCCATACAATGTCCGATCTTCCCCAAACTTGATTTGTTTGATAAGAATCCTGACCTGAAGAGATCTACATGCCCATATTCAGCTATTGTCATAGCGCCACCTGCTGGCAACAGGAAGTGACATGTTTTACTCTGTAACGAACTCCTCCTAGAGATTTAATGACATGAAAATTATATTTGGTCGGTATCATCTAAAGGCCTTTGCGATGTTAAATTGTGAAGATCTAGAGTTTTCGTTGAAGGGCGTGTCCATGGCGGCTTGACAAATTACGCTATTTCGCCATGGAAATAGAAGTTGTTGTAACTCAGCCATAAAATGTCCGATCTTCCCCAAACTTCACAGGTTTGATAAGAGTCCTGGCCTGAACACATCTAAAGGCCAATATTGCATTATAATCATAGCGCCACCTGCTGACAACAGGAAATGACTTGTTTAACACTAACTTAAGCATGCAATGTCCAATCTACACCAAACTTCACATGTTTGGTATGAGTCCTGGCCTGAACACATCTAAAGGCCAATATTGCATTATAATCATAGCGCCACCTCCTGACAACAGGAAATGACTTGTTTAACACTAACTTAAGCATGCAATGTCCAATCTGCACCAAACTTCACATTTTTGGTATGAGTCATGGCCTGAAGACATCTAAAGGCCAATATTCAGTTATAATCATAGCGCCACCTTTTGGCAATAGGATATGTCATGCTTTATACTAACTCAAATAACTATGCTCAATCTGCCCCAAACTTCACACGTTCAATAAGAGTCCTGGCCAAAACACATCTAAAGGCCAATATACCATTATAAGCATAGCGCCACCTGCTGGCAACAGGAAATGGCTTTTTTACACTAACTTAAACAGGCAATGTCCAATCTGCTCCAAACTTCACATGTATGGTAAAAGTCATGGCCTGAAGACATCTAAAGGCCAATATTCAGTTATAATCATAGCGCCACCTGTTGGCAATTGGATACGTCATGCTTTATACTAGGCTGGTTGCCTAGTTCCCGGGTTGCCACTCCCCCAGGCGCGCCGTTCGCGGGAGATCATGCCACCGGAACGCCTCTGACTCAATGCCCGCCGGCCCGCCTCTGACTCAATGCCCGCCGGATCGCTGCTGATTCAGGCCCGCGGATCGCCGCTGACTCATGCCCGCCGGATCACCGCTGACTCATGCCCGCCGGATTGCCGCTGACTTAAGCCCACCGGATTGGCGCTGACTCATGCCCGCTGGCTGCCGCTATCCCTAGCCCCGTGGATCAAGTCCACATGTCACGGCCAGGAGTGCCGTGTGTCTGTTTTGTCGTGCCCACAGGAACAACTATCTTGTCATGTCTTGTCCACAGAGACTCGTCTGGGGCAGGCGGCTCCTTTTGTTGTGGCCAGGGAGGCCATTCTAGCCGCCTGTCGCCGAAGTGGAAGCGGTTGCTGAGGGACCCTGTGAGGGCCCCTGACTCTGTCATGCCCAGAGGAAGCCTCAGCTTCCAAGCCAGCCTAGGAGGGCTTCTGGTTCCTGTGGGCTGTCCTGTCCTGTCTGTCTGGCCCTGGAGGGCTTTCCTGTCATTTTGTACTGTCCTGTCTGTTTAGCCCCGGAGGGCTCCTGATACCCCCTAACTTCCCCAGGGAAATTTTGGGGGGGTAAAAGGGTTCTGGTTGTAGGGGCCGGGCCAAGGGGACCGAGGCCACGGCCACAAGGACCCCACCTGCCATGGCCTCCTGAGCTCCCTGCACCGCCGTGGCCTCCTGAGCTCCCAGCTCCGCCATGGCCTCCTTTGTCTGTCTGTTCCGCTCTGGAGGTCCCCGTCCTGTTTTCCTGTCCGTGTTTGTCCTAAGGGGCCTCCAGAGCGCCCACCCCCCTCCCCGGTGGAACTGTTACGGCGTGGGACATGCCTTCCAGGAGGGGGGAGTTATGTCAGGGTTCTGTTTTGTATGTCATCTGTTCCTGCCTCCTGTGTCCATATTTGGTTTGTTTCCTGTCCTCGTCTGATGTCATTATGAGTTAAGTCTGTTCCAGCTGTGTTTGTCTCATTAGTCTGTGTATATTAGTTCCTGCCTTTTGAGTTTGATGTGGTCTGGTCTACTCGTTACTTCCCGGTGTATCCTGTCTCTCTGTCATGCCTTGTCCTGCCTTGATGTCTCCATTAAATATTATTATTTGAGTTTACGTCCTCGTCTGCGTGTTCCTGTTCCTCCCTCGTGTGTGCACCGTGACACTGTTAGCCTGAAAATGCAAGTGAACTGAGATTTCATTACTGAGATATTCTACAGAATGTGAAACAAGCTCACAGTTACATAAGAGTTTTGGATTCTAGTTTGTCGAATATTGTTTGTTACTGTTTCACAGGTTTAACACCTCATTTACTTGAAGACATGTACTGTATAAATCACAAAGTTTTCCACCGTAGTAGGCCGACTCTGAAACCAGACCTAAAAATAATAGCTTGAGACTTAGTTGTAGCAGTATGAAAATTGTTGTGTTTTTATATTTTTTATGATTTGTTCGTGTTGTTCTGAACCACGGTTTCATTTTTAACATCACAATTCATATTGTATTGTCATGTGTGATTGTAAATTTTGTGTGTGAGTGTCTTGTTTTTCCTTTTCTTTTGACTCTCTGCTGGTGAGAAACATGCTAGTCAAATCAGGCCATGGATATTTCACGCTTCTTACAATTTTCATTTCGTTCTTGAGATTTGTTTCACGTTTGGTATCTCCCGTACAATCGTGATTCGGATCGCACGCCGCCCTGATGATCTTACGCATCAGTCCGATCATTTGCCCTCTGTAATGTAGTTTAAACGTGGGGTCTATGACGTCTTTTACAAAACACATTTTTCCCGTGCCGCAGTCGCACACCAGTTGCTCATCCGCAGCTTTTCCAGAACTCCAGTCACGATCCATTAGCTTTTGCGCAGCGTCAGACGACTTTTTCAGAATTCGATTTGATTCTTCCAAGAGATAAATTTTGTCCCCTAACCGATATAGAGCGTTGTCGCCGTTTCCTAGAATCTTGATTGACTTTTTTAATCTGTGACGGTCCTGTGGAATTTCACTTTCAGTTTCAGTTTCCGGTTTATGGTTTTATAATTTTACAGATGCTCTCTGCTGTGTTTAATATTTATTATAAAAAAGTATGACTTGTTATAAAAGTACAACGATTAATATTTATATTGTTAAAATAACATTCTGGTCTGTAAATGCACTGTCTGCTGGTTTATTTAGCTACTTTTCAGCACACCACATTAAGTATGCCACTTAATACCCTACTCTTTAAGACTTTGAATGTTAAAGTGCAAATTAACACCTGACCACTCTTGTAAGTTTGCACCTGTTATAATTAAAAATCACAGAAGGGTAAAAACATGCCAGGCAGACAATGGTATGATGTAACCAACACAGCTACAACAAACAAAACTGAAAATGAGTGTGTTAGATTTATAGTGTGTGAATAATACTTATGCTTTGACACTATCCAGTCATATTGGCGGCACTGAGGGGTCCCCCCAAAATTTTTTGCTTAGGGCCCCATAAAGGCTTGGGCCGGCCCTGTGTCTGAGAGTTTGACCAAAGACTATAGAAATACACATTGGTCTGTTATTGTAACGACATTTCCATGCCCCTAACCATAACACAGCACAAAACGAAACGTGATTGGTTGCTTTTCCTGTCAGTCATATGGCCTCTTGGGCAGGCCTCAGCCATTCAAAGTGGCCAAGGTTCCTAGACCTTCTGCCATCAGTTTGAAGGTCTGGCTACGCGAGACTATTGGACAGGCACAACTTCACAACATGCTTACAAAATATTTAATACATATTTCATTAAAAAAAAACTTGAATAAAGTGCGAAGAAGCAGTTCCCTCTCGAGCTTTCACGAGACATCACAGAGAATTCTCCGTTATGGGAACTCCTTCCTTCCAACCTTCCTGAAGTCCTATTGGCTCACGCCAGTCAAATGACTGGCCAATTGTCGCGAAGTAAGCACATCGCATGCAAATACTGACAAGCTGAGAGGCAGTATAAAATGCGGTGCATGCGACAATTACGTCAGAATCTTCTCCTTCACTTTGCTGAACAACCTAGATTTATGGCTTATAAATTAGTACAGCTCACAGTTGAGGTTCGCTCATCAGAGAGTGGTCTCTGTATGGCCGCTCCTTTGCAGCGTTCAGGTGAGTATGATGTTTTTCTTAAGATGAGTCTGTCTGCCCTCGATCAGCGGTGGACCTGGACTCTGGTGATGAGCTCATGCCGACTAAATGTCCGCATTCCTCTCACCCATCGAACCTGCAGGACAGGACATCAGCCCGGCTTCTCACGTCCCCCTTCCATGGCGAAGCGGAGAGCCGAGTGCAGATACCGGAGCTAAGGGTTCCTATGTCGCCGCAGATGCTGCACGGCCCACTGTCTAAGCATGCAGCCCCCTGCCTTAGAGCGGCGCTCTGCCGTGTACAAAGCACAATCACTTGGCTCCTCACTCACTCACACGATACCAGCCCCTAATCAGCGGCTGCCGTGTTTGGAAGACACTGCTCTCTTATTCACACGATACCAGCCCCCCCACAGCGGTCTGCCGTGTGTAGAGGACATGCTCTCATTCACATGATACCAGCCCCACATCAGCGGCTGCCATGTTTGGAAGACACTGCTCTCTTATTCGCACGATACCAGCCCCACATCAGCGGCTGCCGTGTTTGGAAGACACTGCTCTCTTATTCACACAATACCAGCCCCCCCACAGCGGTCTGCCGTGTGTAGAGGACACTCTCTCATTCACATGATAACAGCCCCACATCAGCGGCTGCCGTGTGTAGAGGACTCCGCTCTCTCACTCATTCAAGGTGACATGGAGCCCCTGCTTCAGTCGCTCACCCAATCGCCAGTAGTGAAGCGGCCCCCACCTCAGAGCGGCAGTGAGTCATATTATGAAACGGCGTGCAAAAGCGAGGAGTCACCTGATGCCCCTGCGCAGAAAAGCGCGCGAAGGCGATTAGTCACCTGGTGCCCCTGCGTGGAAAAGCGCGTGAAGGCGGGGAGTCACCTGATGCCCCTGCGCAGAAAAGCGCGCGAAGGCGAGGAGTCACCTGATGCCCCGGCGCGCACCCTATCAGCCTTCAAGTTTCGCTGGACTATTACGTCAGTTGTTCACGCCCCTACGAAGTGGTGTTCAACTAGGTCGTATAGCATAGTCGCAGTCTGTAGTGGCAGGTGCTGATGCATATCTGCACAAAGATCGGGCGCCGCTCACAGTCGTCTGCCACCCTCACCGGTTAAAAAGCAGCAGACCGTGAGATCGAGGTCTTCTTTGGCACACGGCTCATCGCAGTGCAGGGACACAGTGGCCCGCGACCGCTCCTGCCAAGAGCCGGATGTGCGGGGAAAAGTGTAAAGAGGCCCGGGAAGAGCCCGCAAGCTGTCTCAAATTGTTCAAATTTGTGTGATAGTGTATGTTCATTAAAGTGCATATATTTGCGCAAAAGCGCTCTTTCCTCCTCACTCAGTCAATACAGCGCTGCTCGCCCCGCCTCAGAGTGGTACAGAGCCACTGCTCACGTGGGTTATAGCTGCCCAGCACTCGCCAGCGCATCCAACGACCAAGCCGCTAAAGCCGCTATGTCAGTCACTATGTCAGTTCTTGAGCGTGTGTGAAAACTATTCCGAGAATCTCAAGCTTGTTACTCTGCGTGATAGAGCGTGGGTACGCCCCTCAATTCAGATGCAGACCACCCTGTTTCAACGGCGTGGTGCAGTCTCTAACATTGCCCTTGTCCTGAGACAAGAGCTATGCAACCTGCTCGAAAAAGGAGTGATAGAACGAATCTCGGTGAGCGAACTGGAAAGTAGCTTTTACAGCCGCTATTTTGTGGTGGCCAAGAGGGATGGAGGACTCCGCTCGATTCTAGATCTCAGGCCCATCAACAGAGCGCTCTGCAAGCGTCCGTTCAGAATGATATCGCTGGAACAGATCCTGGCGCAAATTCGCCCCGGGGACTGGTTGCGTCCGTGGATTTAAAGGACGCGTACTTTCACATTCAGATAGCACTGCATCACAGACGCTTTCTGAGGTTTGCTCTCGAGGGCATAGCGTACCAGTACCCTGTCTGTTCTCCTGTTTGGGCTGGCTTTGGCCCCCGCGCACTTTCTCGAAGTGCATGGACGCAGCCCCTCCCATCCCCTCAGAGCGAGCGGAATGCACGTTCTCAATTATTTAGATGACTGGCTGATATTAGTTCAGTTACGGGACACGCCAGCCAGCCATATAGACAAACTGCTTTGTCACTTGGAGTTCTTGAGGCTATGCGTGAATATGCGTAAGAGCATTCTTGCCCCGAGTCAGTCTAACGTATCTGGGAGTGTGCTTCGACTAAAAGCAGTGGAGATGCGCGCTCGGCCGCCAGTTTGTCTTCCCTGTGCCTTTTCAAACTGGACAGTTTACTACACATGCGCCCGCTGCAGTTTTGGCTGAAATCTCTAGTCACTTGGACGGCGTGGACTTCGGGCCGTTTGCGCATCGTGGTCCCCCGCGGCTGCATCGAAGCTCTGAGGCCGTGCCGCTAAAGTCTCTTCAGCCGGGTGTTCCCCTGGGCTTGGTGACGTCACGTGTCGTGGTCACGACTGACGCATCGACTGGAGGCCGGTGAGCAGTATGCGAGGGCATGCCGACTTTAGGGCTGTGGTCAGAACCTCAGAGCCGTTGGCACATAAACCGCTTGGAGCTGGAAGCAGGGTTCTTAGCTCTAAGGATTTTCGGCCGCAGCTGGAACTGCGGCATGTATTGATTCGCACCGACAACATGTCTGTGGTTTCGTACATAAATCACCAAGGAGGCGTACGATCCAACAAGAATGCAGCGAATCTCCTGCTATGTGCGGACCGTCACTTTCTCTCAATCAGAGCAGCGTACATCCCTAGTCTTCTGAACTACAGGGCGGACATGCTTTCGAGGAAGGGGATTCCTCAAGGAGAGTGGAGGTTGCAACCTGAGTTGGTTCGAATGATTTGGACTCGCTACGGGGCAGCGGAGGTGGATCTGTTCGCCACGAGCTCGAGAATGCACATTGCCTGCTGTTCTTCTCCCTGTCTCACTCCCCGCTGAAGGGGGACGCGCTGACATCGCACTGGCCAGCAGCCAGGCTGTATATATATTTAAAAAAAAAAAAGAGGTGCTTCGGTGATACTCATCGCCCCGAACTGGACGACCCAGCTTGGTTCCCGGTCCAGACAGAGCTGCTGGTGGCATCGCCCTGGCCGATCCCCATCAGGAAGGATCTGCTATCTCAGATGAGCGGTTCGGGGTGGCACCCGAACCCGGAGTTGTGGAGCCTTCATGTGTGGCTACTTCGGGGATATCAGAGGAGCTGAGTGCCCTGCATTCTCGTGTGCTCGACATGCTCTCGGAGGCGCGGACACCCTCTACGAGGCATTTGTATGCTCTGAAATGGGGCGTGTTTGGGAAATAGTGCCATTATGTTCATATCGACCCGGCTGCTTGCTCCGTGTCGGATGTTCTGCGTTTTCTACGGTACAGACTGGATAGTGGATCTTTACTATCAACACTGAAAGTCTACGTGGCCGCTATTGCCTTGTTTCGTTCCCCGCTGGGCGGGCAATCGATTGGTAGGTACGCGCTGGTGGTGAGTTTTCTTGTAGATTGCATTCCCCGCGCCCTCCTTCAGTCCCGCCCTGGGTCCTAGAGGTGGTGTTAATAGCTCTTTCACAACTACAACTCGAGCCTTTAGCATCCGTTGATATGAAGGACTCTCAAAGTGCACTTCTTCTTGCCCTTGCTTCGGCTAAGCGCATAGGGGATTTACATGCGTTTTCTGTGGACAGCGACTGTATTCAATTTGGACCCGGTGACTCCGAGAATCACGTGCTTAAAATCACTATCTACCCCCTTCAGAACGCAGACTGTTTCGCTGTCTGCCCTGTCTTCTGAGTCATCGACCTCACGTGATGCGAATGCTCAGATTCGGTGTGCCCAGTCAGGGCTTTGAGGATTTACATCGACCGTTCGGCCAGCTTTCGGCAATCTGACCAGCTATCTTGTGTGCTACGGTGGTTGTGCGAAGGGCTGTATCAAAACAGAGGCTTCCCACTGGATTGTGGACGCTATCACGTCTGCTTATACGAGCCAAGGTTTGGAATGCCCCTTTCACATTAGGGTCTACTCAACAAGGGTTATCGCCTCCTGTGCGTGTTTGAGAGGTATGTCTATTCAGGAAATATGCTATGCAGCCGGCTGGTCTTGCCAGGTTTTACAAGCTGGACGGTCAGTCCTTGGCCTCCTAAGTGCTGTCGGTGAGTGACTGATTCACGTTTATGCTACCTCTATTCATATGTGTTTGCTGCCTCACACAGTAATTACTCTGTGCAGCCCTTTATGCTATTGTTGTTGTTGTCTGCCCTGTACTCAGTGCAGCTCCAGTTATACAATGTATATTCTATTGGTGTACCATCATGTTTTGTGTTGACTGCTGTTTAACACAGTTATCTCTGTGCAGCCTTCTCACAATGCTGTTGTTTTTGCTTCTGCCCTGTTTCTCAGCGCAGCATATTACTGACCAGATATGCAAATTTCATATACCTGGGCTTTAGACGCTCATTGGCTTATCTCCACCTATCAGCCGCGAGCCCGCCTTCAAGCGTCGCTATTTGTGGGAATTGTGTGTGTGTGTGTGTTCTATCTTCGCTAGAGTGTAACTTGTACAGGCTGCTCGTAGCCTCTCTCACGGCGGGATTGAATATCATTCCCATAACGGAGAATTCTCTGTGATGTCTCGTGAAAGCTCGAGAGGGAACGTCTCCGGTTACTATCGTAACCTCGGTTCCCTGAGAGCGGGAACGAGACATCACGGAGGTTGCCGTGCTCGCTGCACGACCAGCTAAGCGGCGTTCAGTATCCGATTCTGACGTAATTGTCGCGTGCACCGCATTTTATACTGCCTCTCAGCTTGTCAGTATTTGCATGCGATGTGCATACTTCGCGACAATTGGCCAGTCATTTGACTGGCGTGAGCCAATAGGACGTCAGGAAGGTTGGAAGGAAGGAGTTCCCATAACGGAGAATTCTCCGTGATGTCTCGTTCCCGTTCTCAGGGAACCGAGGTTACGATAGTAACCGGAGACGTTTTCCTAGGTCGGACATCACTTTTGGCCACTATTATAAACTCACATCAGCCTTCTGAGGCAGCTGACAGCATTCTGGGGTTATTTATGCATTCAGGCCTACATTCAACATTTTAAGTCGAATGCTGATTAATCTTGTGATTTTTGTAATTAGTAATGACAAATCCTTCAGTTAATGTGTTATTTATTTATTTGAAAATAGAATAGTATAGAATAGTTAGAATACTTGTAGTTACAACTGGGATGAAATATATCCATATGTTTTGCTTTAACAGAACAATAAAAGAAAAGCATGTCTTACACACATATGAAAACGGGAATTCATATGAAATTAATTTGGTGTTATAACCCCCCCCCCTACATTTTTTATATAATAATAATAACAACAATTTAATAATAATAAAGCAGGAGGCAAACCCGTAATTACCTTATACTTTGAAACATTAAGCAGGGGCGGCGCCAGAGAATGTTGAACGCAGGTGCTGAGGGGGTGCTAGATCAATGACAGGGGGAGCTGGGCAATTAATAGTAAATATGACCAAAACAGGTTGTTATTATTATTATTTTTATATGAATAATAAAATCACTATATAGGCACATTTCAAATGTTTATGAGGAATGTGGGAGTATTATCGCGCTTAGCCTAGGCCTACTGTATGACATAAGCTAACACATGACGTAACAGTTACAGTATTCGTAATTTTTGGTAATTTCGTGACTTACCAACAGACAACGTTACCACAACGTCGTATGCTCGTAATTCCATTACCATCCCATTACCAACTCACAACGTCGTCAGTACGTCCTCATAACGTAACAAGATAACCAAAAACGTCCCAGACAGGTCCTCTATTCGTAATAATTTGGTAATTTCATGACTTACTGGCAACGTAACTGCAACGTCACTAGCCCGTAATTTCATTACCAGAACATGTCGCCAGTGTGTGTGCGTTTTTAGTCTGCAACGTCGTACGCCATATTTTAATTAAACAGCATTTCTTTAAAATATTTTATTGCTATGCGGTACGTTTGTGAGAAAACATAATTTTACAAAAAGGAACAAATATTTATCCATTTGCTATAAACAATTTTGACTTTTTATCAAATTCATTTCTGGGAGAAAAATCCTCCTTAGTGGGAGACATCCCCGCACATTTCATAAATGTATAATGAAAAATTAAAATTAATACAATAAATTTGCAGTGTGCAAGATAGGATAAAGACAAAACACACACACTTTTATACTTCATGTATCAGACATCTAGAGCTTTCAGCATATTCAACACCCACCTGCAACAGTTGTCTAGTGCTTTGTAAAAAAGCTCAGATACTAGTCATTTATGATCATCACAGGTAAGTGCCCACACACTATTGGTCAAAGAATATAAAGGTTTTTTTCCCATTTGTAAAATGCAGTATTAAGACAAAACAAGTGCATAACTGTCCTTATGTATTATATCTACAAGTGATCACAATTCTATCTATGGTTTTTCAACCCGATTAAGCATTTGCACACTGGATTGAGACAATAACCAAATTCAGTTATTGACTACTTTTAAATGCATAGGTATCGGCTTATCACTTATAAACGAAGTTCATTGTATATGCAAAAATCTTTAAATGAAGTTTATTTAATTAAGTTTACCTGTTTCATACAGAAATGGTGCATAAGACACAGAAACCACAAACCACAGAAACCCTCTTATTAACATATTTAATTTACCATAACACATCTAGTTCTTCACACCACAAAACTGAAAAAAAAAACAACAAAGTATAGTCACTGATTTGTGATATGTAATTCTCAAAATACTAACATACTACAGCCTAAATACTACAGCAGTAGAGGACATTATCAATTAATATGTATTAAAAGGACAGAGGTGAAAAGCAGAAAACAAACCAGAACAAATGAATACAAATATTCAAGTTCAAGGGACAATCATGGCCCAAGAATAGAAATTACACAAAATTCGAGACCTAACTCATATTAAATTTATGTTTTGATTGCGAATGTAATGTCAATAATGCTGGAATTGCTCAGTGGTTCCCAAACTTATTCTGCCAGGCCCCCCTTTTGTAGAGAAAAATATTTTCAAGACCCCCCCCCCTTTTTTTTTTTTGGAAAGTCTCTTATGCTCACCAAGGCTACATTTATTTGTTAAAAAATACAGTAAATACTGCAATATTGTGAAATATTGTCAATTTAAAATATCTATTTGAATGTTTTAACATATAGGCTACTTTATTCCTATGATCAAAACTAAATTTTCAGCATCAATACGCCGGTCTTCAGTGTCACATGATCCTTTAGAAATCATTCTAATATGCTGATTTGCTTCTCAAGAAACATTTCTGATTATCATCAATGTTGTAAACATTTGTGCTGCTTAATATTTGAGGAAACTATTTTTTTTCATGATTCTCTTATGCATATTTTAAAATTGTCCTTTGTGTCAGAGTGCTGGAGTTCGTCAGAAATAGAACGGGACATCAGTTTATTGTCATGCATTTGTCGACGAGAGGAGCATAACCTCGGCTAGTCGTTCTGACATTTGCCGCTGGCTCTGATGTCTCTGTAGTGGTTAAACAATAATTCGTTTTGGGTAAATCAAACAGGTAATCTTTGGTCTTTATTCTATTAATATGTTAAAATGAAAATGAAAACAGATAATGTTTGATATAATATTTTGTTTCATTGCAATGTATGTACGTTCCCTGAACTACATTTCTGCGGCTATTAATATGTTTAAATGAAAATGAAAAGAGGCAGTGGTTTTTAAAATATATTTCGTCTATAAATACAGTGAGGAAGATTGCAGCAGCCGAGGCGAGCTGACTGATGTTATCAAGTACGCTGCTGTTCCATTTGCAGAATTACCGGACTTGCGTCGTTCCGCCCACTGATTCACACTCCCGAGTCGAACTCGTGAAGTCCGAAGTACCGAGGATGCAAGTCCGAAATTTACGTACATGGTATTGAGAAATGCGCGCAGACCTGACGTTACGTCACCAGACTATTTGCCTAATCTTCTCTGTAGTTTAGACCTCAATGGAAACGCAGACAGCAAAAGGTCTGGGGGGAAAAAAGGTTCCTGCGAAAAAAGTTCCTGGGACATATTGTTACAGGTAATTTCGGTGGAAAAGCGGCTTTATGTTTCTACATGTGCTCCTGTGGCTCAGTGGTAGAGCATTGCGTTAGCAGCGCAAAAGGTTGTGGGTTCGATTCCCAGGGAACACACATAGTGATAAAAACATGTATAGCCTGAATGCACTGTAAGTCGCTTTGGATAAAAGCGTCTGCTAAATGCATAAATGTAAATGTACATGGCTCCCTGCAATACAACTCTGAATCTTCAATCGCGCCATCTAGTGGTCTGTTATTGATACAACCACAACTGCTACAACTGATAACGGAGTGCTCAAGCCGGTACTGCGAGTCATGTTGAGGTCATTAATATATGTCAAATTAATATTTTGCATTCAATTATTTACTTATCAGGCAAGTGGCCGCATGATAAGCGGGAAAATTACACAGTGTAGTCTTTATCACCCTGCAGAGGTTTCTTTTGCAAAATAATCTGCTGACTGTACACTATCCCTCAGCCTTGCCGCGCCCCCCTTGTCATAGCTCCGCGCCCCCCCCCCCTAGGCGTCGCGCCCCCCAGTTTGGGAACCACTCTAATGTGATGCTGGTCTTTGAAATACCGGTACTTGCTTTTTTTGCCCAAAGTTGTGATGCTAGTTTTTGAAACACTGCAAAAAAAATTGCACAATTTCAAAACTGTTTTTGTGAATGTTCATAAAACATTGTGCTTCACATTTTCATTCATTTACAGTTTTATTTATTTATTTTTATTTAATTTTTTAAAATAAAGAATCGAGTTAGGTGTATTAATGCCCTCTAAACTGCCCAAGTTTCTCTTGTGGCCCCTTAGGAAAATTAATTGCCGACCCCTGGTCTATATGCAAGCAGGCTTTCTAATGAAATAAGGTGGTTGAGTGTTCATTTAAAAATAAACATAAAAAAACAACCTTAAACTACAAAAGTGCTGCTTTATCCGACGATCACGTGCAGAGTGTCATAGAACTACATTTAAATAAATTAAATGTATGATTTAATAATAATTTCATTAGATTAAGTTATTTATTTATGTAATGTTCTAATTTTATATGATTATTTATTTAATTCTGAGTGACTGTGACGTGTTTTAATGCGTGCGCCTGAACACTGGAGCGGCTGGAGTTGTCATGGAAACGGAGCGGCAACACAACGACTGACAAGCAGGAAGCTCCATTCCCTCTCGAGCTTTCACGAGACATCACGGAGAATTCTCCGTTATGGGAACTCCTTCCTTCCAACCTTTCCTGAAGTCCTATTGGCTCACGCCAGTCAAATGACTGGCCAATTGTTGCGAAGTATGCACATCGCATGCAAATACTGACAAGCTGAGAGGCAGTATAAAATGCGGTTCACGCGACAATTACGTCAGAATCTTCTCCTTCACTTTGCTGAACAACCTAGATTTATGGCTTATAAACTATTACAGCTCACAGTTGAGGTTCGCTCATCAGAGGGCGGTCTCTGTATGGCCGCTCCTCTGCAGCGTTCAGGTGAGTATGATGTTTTTCTTAAGATGAGTCCGTCTGCCCTCGATCATCAGTGGACCTGGACTCTGGTGATGAGCTCATGTCGACTAAATGTCCGCATTCCTCTCACCCATCGAACCTGCAGGACAGGACATCAGCCCGGCTTCTCACGTCCCCCTTCCATGGCGGAGCGGAGAGCCGAGTGCAGATACCGGAGCTAAGGCATCTGTCTAAGCATGCAGCCCCCCGCCTTAAAGCGGCGCTCTGCCGTGTACAAAGCACAATCACTTGGCTCCTCACTCATTCACACGATACCAGCCCCTCTTCAGCGGCTGCCGTGTTTGGAAGACACTGCTCTCTTAGTCACACGATACCAGCCCCCCCACAGCGGTCTGCCGTGTGTAGAGGACACTCTCTCATTCACATGATACCAGCCCCACATCAGCGGCTGCCATGTTTGGAAGACACTGCTCTCTTATTCGCACGATACCAGCCCCACATCAGCGGCTGCCGTGTTTGAAAGACACTGCTCTCTTATTCACACGATACCAGTCCCCCCACAGCGGTCTGCCGTGTGTAGAGGACACTCTCTCATTCACATGATACCAGCCTCACATCAGAAGCTGCCGTGTGTAGAGGACTCCGCTCTCTCACTCATTCAAGGTGACATGGAGCCCCTGCTTCAGTCGCTCACCCACTGGCCAGTAGTGAAGCGGCCCCGCCTCAGAGCGGCAGTGAGTCATATTATGAAACGGCGCGCAAAAGCGAGGCGTCGCAGAAAAGCGCGCGAAGGCGAGGAGTCACCTGGTGCCCCTGCGCGGAAAAGCACGCGAAGACGAGGAGTCACCTGATGCCCCTGCGCAGAAAAGCGCGCGAAGGCGATTAGTCACCTGGTGCCCCTGCGCGGAAAAGCACGCGAAGGCGGGGAGTCACCTGATGCCCCTGCGCAGAAAAGCGCGCGAAGGCAAGGAGTCACCTGTTGCCCCGGCGCGCACCCTATCAGCCTTCAAGTTTTCGCTGGACTATTACATCAGTTATTCACACCCCTACGAAGTGGTGTTCAACTAGGTCGTATAGCATAGTCGCAGTCTGTAGTGACAGGTGCTGATGCATATCTGCACAAAGATCGGGCGCCGCTCACAGTCGTCTGCCACCCTCACCGGTTAAAAAGCAGCAGACCGTGAGATCGAGGTCTTCTTTGGCGCACGGCTCATCGCAGTGCAGGGACACAGTGGCCCGCGACCCCTCCTGCCAAGAGCCAGATGTGCGGGGAAAAGTGTAAAGAGGCCCGGGAAGAGCCCGCAAGCTGTCAAATTGTTCAAATTTGTGTGATAGTGTATGTTCATTAAAGTGCATATATTTGCGCAAAAGCGCTCTTTCCTCTTCACTCAGTCAATACAGCGCCGCTCGCCCCGCCTCAGAGCGGTACAGAGCCACTGCTCACGTGGGTTATAGCTGCCCAACACTCGCCAGCGCATCCAACGACCAAGCCGCTATGTCAGTTCTTGAGCGCGTGGGAAAACTATTCCGAGAATCTCAAGCTGGTTACTCGGCGTGATAGAGCGTGGGTACGCCCCTCAATTCAGATGCAGACCACCCTGTTTCAACGGCGTGGTGCAGTCTCTAACATTGCCTTGAAATGCCCTTGTCCTGAGACAAGAGCTATGCAACCTGCTCGAAAAAGGAGCGATAGAACGAATCCCGGCGAGCGAGCTGGAAAGTAGCTTTTACAGCCGCTATTTTGTGGTGGCCAAGAGAGATGGAGGACTCCGCTCGATTCTAGATCTCAGGCCCATCAACAGAGCGCTCTGCAAGCGTCCGTTCAGAATGATATTGCTGGAACAGATCCTGGCGCAAATTCGTCCCGGGGACTGGTTGCGTCCGTGGATTTAAAGGACGCGTACTTTCACGTTCAGATAGCACCGCATCACAGACGCTTTCTGAGGTTTGCTCTCGAGGGCATAGCGTACCAGTACCCTGTCTGTTCTCCTGTTTGGGCTGGTTTTGGCCCCGCGCACTTTCTTGAAGTGCATGGATGCAGCTCTTCCCATCCCCTCAGAGCGAGCATAATGCGCGTTCTCAATTATTTAGATGACTGGCTGATATTAGCTCAGTCACGGGACACGCCAGCCAGCCATATAGACAAACTGCTTCGTCACTTGGAGTTCTTGAGGCTATGCGTGAATATGCGTAAGAGCATTCTTGCCCCGAGTAGGTCTAACGTATCTGGGAGTGTGCTTCGACTAAAAGCAGTGGAGATGCGCGCACGGCCGCCAGTTTGTCTTCCCTGTGCCTTTTCAAACTGCACAGTTTACTACACATGCACCCGCTGCAGTTTTGGCTGAAAACTCGAGTCACTTGGACGGCGTGGACTTCGGGCCGTTTGCGCATCATGGTCCCCCCGCGGCTGCATCGATGCTCTGAGGCCGTGCCGCTAAAGTCTCTTCAGATGGGTGTTCCCCTGGGCTTGGTGACGTCACGTGTCGTGGTCACGACTGACGCATCGACTGGAGGCCGGTGAGCAGTGTGCGAGGGCATGCCGACTTTAGGGCTGTGGTCAGAAGAACCTCAGAGCCGTTGGCACATAAACCGCTTGGAGCTGGAAGCAGTGTTCTTAGCTCTAAGCTCTGAGTGCCATGCATTCTCGTGTGCTCGATATGCTCTCGGAGGCACGGACACCCTCTACGAGGCATTTGTATGCTCTGAAATGGGGAGTGTTTGGGAAATAGTGCCGTTATGTTCATATCGACCCGGCTGCTTGCTCCGTGTCGGATGTTCTGCTTTTTCTACGGTACAGACTGGATAGTGGATCTTTACTATCAACACTGAAAGTCTACGTGGCCGCTATTGCCTTGTTTTGTTCCCCGCTGGGCGGGCAATCGATTGGTAGGCACGCGCTGGTGGTGAGTTTTCTTGTAGATTGCATTCCCCGCGCCCTCCTTCAGTCCCGCCCTGGGTCCTAGAGGTGGTGTTAATAGCTCTTTCACAGCTACAACTCGAGCCTTTAGCATCCGTTGATATGAAGGACTCTCAAAGTGCACTTCTTCTTGCCCTTGCTTCGGCTAAGCACATAGGGGATTTACATGCGTTTTCTGTGGACAGCGACTGTATTCACTTTGGACTCGGTGACTGTGGCGTCACTCTCTGGCCGAGAATCACGTGCTTAAAATCACCATCTACCCCCTTCAGAACGCAGACTGTTTCGCTGTCTGCCCTGTCTTCTGATTCATCGACCTCACTTGATGCGAATGCTCAGATTTCAGTGTGCCCTGTCAGGGCTTTGAGGATTTACATCGACCGTTCGGCCAGCTTTCGGCAATCTGACCAGCTATCTTGTGTGCTACGGTGGTTGTGCGAAGGGCCGTATCAAAACAGAGGCTTCCCACTGTATTGTGGACACTATCACGGCTGCTTATACGAGCCAAGGTTTGGAATGCCCCTTTCACATTAGGGTCTACTCAACAAGGGTTATCGCCTCCTGTGCGTGGTTGAGAGGTATGTCTATTCAGGAAATATGCTTTGGCCTCCTAAGTGCTGTCGGTGAGTGACTGATTCACGTTTATGCTACCTCTATTCATATGTGTTTGCTGCCTCACACAGTAATTACTCTGTGCAGCCCTTTTATGCTATTGTTGTTGTTGTCTGCCCTGTACTCAGTGCAGCTCCAGTTATACAATGTATATTCTATTGGTGCACCATCATGTTTTGTGTTGACTGCTGTTTAACACCGTTATCTCTGTGCAGCCTTCTCACAATGCTGTTGTTTTTGCTTCTGCCCTGTTTCTCAGCGCAGCATACGTTATTACTGACCAGATATGCAAATTTCGTATACCTACGGAGAATTCTCCGTGATGTCTCGTGAACGCTCGAGAGGGAACGTCTCCAGTTACTATCGTAACCTCGGTTCCCTGAGAGCGGGAACGAGACATCACGGAGGTCGCCGTGCTCGCTGCATGACCAGCTAAGCGGTGTTCAGTATCCGATTCTGACGTAATTGTCGCGTGCATTGTCAGTATTTGCATGCGATGTGCATACTTTGCGACAATTGGCCAGTCATTTGACTGGCGTGAGCCAATAGGACTTCAGGAAAGGTTGGAAGGAAGGAGTTCCCATAACGGAGAATTCTCCGTGATGTCTCGTTCCCGCTCTCAGGGAACCGAGGTTACGATAGTAACCGGAGACGTTTCTCGCTGCTGTTTTTACTGTTTTTGGTAAGTTTAGTCCCTAAAATCTCACAAATATTAAATACAACTATTCCTGACACCTCTCTTGCTTGTATTTGACTCGCTTCTGGTGAAATTAGTTCATAGAAATGGTTTAGTGTCTTCTTACAAGTCCGTTAGCATCTTAGCCGTTTTCAGAGGAAGTAAGTTAGGCTAACTCCATAGACTGAGCTCTTTTTGAAAGTTTGGGATTTTAATCACATCGTTATGTGTAGATGATGTTTTGACAGTTATGTAAAAGTTTAGCTGGTAATTTTTCAGTGGGTGCTTGGAAATGGGCTCATTTATTTAACCTAAACACATAGCCTACACTGTTACCGTTAATCGGTGACGTCACTTACATCAGCGGGACAATTAACTAAATCTAGTTCAAACGTATTTTGATCTCTCATGGTAAACAAATATTGATAAAAAAAACTGTTCTGTGATTTCAGAAGAAGAAAAAAAACACTGCAACATGGGAGGCTCCAAGATTTCACAATTTCTGAAGGGAGCCACAGACAGAGAAGGAACACAAGTGTACAGGTGAAGCTTCTTAATTTTAAGAGGGCTACGACATCCACAAGTAAGACGTATGAGCAATATTAAGCAAACCTAGAAGCAAATTGTTAAAAAAATATTTTCTGTATATTCTTCTCTCTTTTCTACATTTCACCTGCTCTAGCTTGGTTCCTTGTAATAAACCTGGCTGGCATTGTATACTAAATATTGTTGGCTCTGTGACAAATTGTTTATGTTCCTACATTCATACATGTTGATGGCCTGCACCCCAGACTTAGAGCAGACCTCCTGTCGGACAACATCTCCCAGGCAAAATGAACCATATGGCTAGTAAGCTAACCTCAAAGTAAAATACTTTGTTTTTGAAAAGAAGTATCTTATGCTCACAAAGGCTGAATTTATAAAAAAAATGCAGATTTTAAAAAACAGTAATACTGTGAAATATTATTACAAATTAAAATAGCTGTTTTCTGTGTGAATATATTGTAAAATGTAATTTATTTCTGTGATCAAAGCTGAATTTTCAGCATCATTACAGTCTTCAGAGTCACATGATCCTTCAGAAATTATTCCAATATGCTGATTTGCTGCTCAAGAAACATTTCTGATTATTATCAATGTTGAAAACAGTTGTGCTGCAGAATATTTTTGTGCGTGGTTTTTTTTCAGGATTCTGAATAGAAATTTCAAAAGAACAGCATTAGTTGAAACAGAAAACTTTACACTAATTTTTGATCAATTTAATGCATCCTTGCTGAATAAAATAAGAATTTCCTTTAAAAAAAAAAAAAAAAAACTTTACACTGTTAAAACATTCACACAAAAATACTCAGCACAGGTTTTTTTTTTTTTTTTTTACATTCATATTTGGGTCATTCTACAGAAACATCCACTTTTCGTATGGCAAGATGTCTTAAAATGTATTTCTTTTTTTAACATTTAAACTTAGACCACATTATTAGATTACCTTTTGACTTTATGAAGACGCATAAATGACAGCTAAATTATATTTTTTGTGCATTTTTTAAAGACCACATGTAAAAAAAAATGTTGTCACTGGTGTTACCTCCTTTAACAATTTTAGAGGTTTTTATGAAATATTATTTCTCGATTTTTTTTCAGCACATGTAGTCAGAGTTACAGAAAAACAATCATAATGTGACAAATAAGGAGATTAAGTTTTATTTATTTTAATCAGGTTTCTTAAAAGTGTGATTGAATGATGACGCCTCACACTCACAAAGACTTCAGATGATGGCAACTAGATGAACATACAAAGCTGCCAAATAATCCTTATATATGATGTTAGTACATTTGCGCAACCATGTATTTGAAAGTGAAAAAAAGTGAAAGTGACGTGACATACAGCCAAGTATGGTGACCCATACTCGGAATCTGTGCTCTGCATTTAACCCATCCAAAGTGCACACACACAGCAGTGAACACACATACACACACACACACACACACACCGTGAACACACACCCAGTGTTGCCAGATTGGGCGGGTTGCTGCCCAATTGGGCTTCTTTTGATCGGCTTGGACCAGAGAATAATGCATTGGGCGGGTAGACAAAATTTGGGCTGCTTTTAAAAAATTAAAAGCCGCCCAATCAGCTGCTTTTTTTCTTCGCATTTATCTTTAGTCATGTTATTTTAATATGTTCGAGCTCAAAGTATCACAGTAAAATAATGTGTAGTGCAGTCATCAACTCATTTTTCCTTAACGCAACCCTTATTGGTTCAGTTTAACCGAGACCTGTCAGTGAATTTACCATCTTTTATGTTGGTGAGATGTGATGACTGGGGTTTTGGCGCTATAAAGGGCAAGATTTAAATGTGCAGCTATATATTCATTAAGTGATTGCGATGGCAAAGTGGCCTAAGTATAAGTTACACGAGAAAGAGTCTAGAGACTCAAATCTCACAACGTGGATTATACGTGATGAGAGATGAAAAGAAGATTTCTAAATATAACTGTAACTGAAATGAGAGAACAGTTGAAGGATTTATTAAAAATCAAAACTGAATATGGCGATGCTGTTCTGCATCAGAACATCTTTTAAACCGTCCAGACTCTACTTGGGTATACTTGGCATTGACATGCAGCTGCTGAACTTGACTGTGCAAAGTTCTGCATTATGTTCTAAAATGTGTACTTCGTGAAATACGTGCTGTAGTTCTGTCTGAAGATAAAGCACAAGACAAAGGTAAGCGCATTATTGTTGCTAATTGTTATTATTATTATTTTATTTTTGCTGTCAGATTATCATATACAGTATGTATCAATGAATATTTTTTGGCTGTCGGGGGTGTGTGCATGAACGAGAGTAAATGCCAGCTAATTTACATTGCTTTCTGATCACGTTATTGTGCACAAAAATTAGCTTATTCTTACTGTAGACATTGAAAATGATGCATTTTTTTCAGGGTAAAAGTCATCAGTTAATTTCTTGATTGCCGCTTTTAACTCATTTGCCCTCCATGTTCCTGTGAAATTGATGTATCTTTATTTTATTTTGTCATCATTATTTTATTTTAAGGAGATAAAAATGGTCCTTATCAACCTTGATTGACATGGCAATAAAATTCTCTCATCATTTTGGCAGTTAAAAAGTTGGGCTGGTTTTTGTTGAAGTGGGCGGGTTTTGGTGAGCTTTTGGGCTGGAAATCGTCAACCCGATCTGGCAACACTGCACACACCCGGAGCAGTGGGCAGTCATTTATGCTGGGGAGCAGTTGGGGGTTCGGTGCCTTGCTCAAAGGCACCTCAGTTGTGGTATTGAGGGTGGAAGAGAGCGCCTCACACTCACAAAGACTTCAGATGATGGCAACTAGATGAACATACAAAGCTGCCAAATAATACTTATATTGTAATCATTGCCCTAAAAGGTAAGTTTGCAGATTTTCAACCAGCTTTGTATTGTTACAGTGTTGGTAATATATATGTAAATGAACAAGGTTTACCTGTTCTCTGAATTACCTGTATAGAGATTTCACCATTTGTGACCTGTGCTGGCAAAATGAGTCAAAATGAACAAATTTTCAAAAATGAGTCACTTTTATTGTTATTACATTCTCCAATAAAAGACCTTCATAAGGATATGAGTTGTTAGAATCGGATGACAAATGACAGCTACTCCCGTTTGAAGTTGATAAAGTCAGCAAAGACCATTTTGAGAAAAACTGATTTAAAGTTTTCTGAAGGTTCCAAAGCAAAATCACCTAGCAACATTAATTCTTTCCACCCAATTATTTTCTTAATAATCATTACTAGATTAATAATCACAATTTAGCAATTTTTTTATTCTATCTTTGTTGTTATTAATATGAACCAATGCAAAAATATATATATATAGAGGAAAGAAACAAGTAATGTAGGGCTGCCACTAACGACTATTTTTATTTCGATTAATCTATCGACTAATTTATCGATTAATCTAAACCAGGGTTCCTCATATCTTACCCTGGAGGTCCAATCTGCTGCAGAGTTTATCTCCAACCCTGATCAAACTCACCTACCTGTGATTGTCTAATGATCTTGAAGACTCTGATTAGCATGCTCAGGTGTGTTTGATTAGGGTTAGAGCTAAACTCTGCAGGAATGGTCCAGATTTGAGGATGCCTGATCTAAACGATTAATTTCCCACAAAAAAATCAACAATTTTTCTTAAGAATATTTTATTAAATCCAAATTTCTATGAAATCCTTTTTTAAAGCAAAAGTAAAGTGCAACAAAGAGTGCAAGAAGCAAGTGTCCATCTCATCTCATAGTCCAAATCACTGAAATCAGTTCAGTATTATAGTGTAAGAAAGACAACATATCCACGTGTTCTAGTCTAATAATACAATTATAATCAGTATTTTAAATAAAGGAATATTTAGCAGAAATGTTATTTACCAGAATTTATTTAGGAGAAAAATGTAAATGTGCAGTATTTCTGAAAAAGAAAAAAAAAGTTAATGGAATCCAGAAAATAATGGAAAACAGAATTTGGTACAGATAAAACTGTAAAACTCAATTAATCAGACAGGCTTTTTGATTAATACAATTTAATTTAACCATTAAAACAGAGTATAGAAAAATGAAAATGGAAAAAACTGAATTTGGAAATAAAACGGATTTCATAGGGCCCTATAATTATAATATTTTTTTGTGGTTATAAAAATAGATGTAAGTGAACAATAGCTTTTAAAATGACTTAAATACATATATAATAGCAATGATGCAATAATAACTAGTTCAAATAAAGTATCAAAAGCAAGAAATCATATGGTTTTATTGAACAAAACTGTTAAAATACATAATGTATTATAAACAACGGAGCTAATGTAGATGACGCATAACAACAAAGGCCTGCAGGGGGCGCCGACGGGCTGATTATTATATTTTCACATTACTGCGCGATCTAATCCTTGTTTAATATTGACCAAGCACCATTTAATTCAAATGTCACCATTTAATGTCCACTTAATCTTTAATATTTGGCCATTTCTTTAGGACAGAAATGCTATAGCCACTGTAATTAAATGAATATGTGGACATCAAAACGTGTAAACTCAGAGTGAGGGTTTGAGCTTTTATTTTGAAATCGCGATATATTCTCCTGTGTTTGTGTAGATTTATAAATGATTTACCTTACAAATCTAATGAAATGGCGCACGTTGCATTCCCAGATGCAGAGCAGAGATGGAGTTTGAGACGCTCCACACATGTAAATGATAAGTTTCTGTGGAACTAACGTTACTGTGAACTGAGCCGCTGTTTGACGCACATACTTAACCTACACGCATGTAAATAATTAAAGCGCATATACTGTGTTAGAACTGCATCGCATATAATTATTTAATTAAATCATAGCGTTTGTGAATTCACAATTATGCTTAATTATGATTTTTAAATTGGTTTAATATCATGCAGCCTTGGAAAATAGTCTAATAATGTGTTTTATGGATTCTAGTCTGTGAAATGCGGCACTTCCGGTATTTTGCCGATTAGTCGACGTGAGCAAAATGAAGTCATGATTTTTCAAAATCTACTAGTCGACTAAAATCGACGAATCACGACAGCTCTAAAGTAATGTATTACTTTTTTCATTTTACATCTAAACAAAAGCATTCAAGTAAGTAAAACAAATAATCAAATGTAAAAATCACTTTAGTGTGTTTATTATGAATAAATTGATTACAAAAGCAGTTCAATCAAGAGCAGCGAGTGATTCCCTCTTTTCTTTTATTATTAGATTAACATTGAGACAGACGGCCTATATATTAGACATACTGTACTGCACGGATCTAATATAATGTCACATCCGATGTTTTTACCCAACATTTCCTCAAACGTTCACTTAAGACATAACAGATTATGTTTGCGTGAATACTTAAATACTGTAATTCTGTGTATATTTATTGGGATCGCACACCGTTAGAAGCGCCGTTATGCGCTCGCTTCGGATGACAGTCAGTGCGAGAAGCGAGCGGAGAAAAGGTACTCCTCTCAGAAAACATGCAAATAAAGATATATTTAGATGTTTAAATACTATTTGGAGCATTGGGATCGCTAGAAGAGGGCTTAATGAACTAATTTTTGTGAAAACCTCAAATTCGACTAAAATCAACATCTTTCACTTCTTTTGCCTGTAACTCGAAATTAGCTCATGTGCATTCCGACTCATTTTGCCAGCACTGGTCACATTTATTTTTAAGCAAAACTCTGTCAGATGATGCAAAAGGTTAGGGGGTGATTGTATGTCTAATTTCTTTGTCCTGTGTACTATAACTTTTGAACAGGAACTAATACTCCTTTGACTTTTTTGAGAATATTTAGATGGAGGGTTTAGCTGTGTTTCTCCCTTCTCCCTATTTTATTCGTTTTTTTTTATATACTACTACAATTAAATTATTAATCAGTTTGGAAATCTTTTTACCACATTTACTAAAGATCCCTTTGGGACTGAGTATGTATTTATGATGCAAATGTAAATGACTGTAAATGAACCTAAAAAGCTGTTACATGCCTTTCTCATAAGGTTAGCAATGTTATTTATTATAACAATAATATTATTTAGCGAAGTTATTAATGAGATCATTTAAAAAGGCAATATAGTGACTTCATTAAATGACCCACTATGAAAATACAGTTTTATCAATGTACTTTTAGGGAGGAACTTGTCAACAAATCTACCTCACAGCGCATCAATGAAAGCAGTTTGACAATTACAGATGGGTGTGTTGAATCAGAGTTAGATCTGAATTCTGCAGGTGAGTAGATCTCCAGGAACAGGATTGGGCAGTCCTGTTATATTGGTTATGTATGATGGATTTTGAACTGTACTATTTTTATTGCAGGTTTTCTGGATTCCCAGTTGAAGACATCAGTACATCAGATGTTGGCCTGGACAGCTGTATCTACAGTACACCACACTGACCTCTCTGCTTTTGCATAGGTGGCTGACTACTACCATGTTCTATGGTATTATTATTATTATTATGTTCTAAGGTATTATTATAGCAAAACTGAGCACCTGTGACAGTGCAATTTGTAGTTGTAAAGTTTAGTCACACATGCGTTTTACAGGTAGTAAATTTAAAGTCACAGAGAAAAGTGTTTTTCCTTTTTTTTTAGGAGTTCCAAATGTTTTTTTTTTTACTCTTTCTTTCTAACAAACACAACAGTTACATCATTTAAAATTCTGAGGTGCACAAATCATATTCTACAAATCACAAATTAAGAAACTTGTGTGACTGTGGGGCAAAACACATTCACACACCCGATGTGAAGTAATGAACAAATTTTGCACATTTGCATATATACAGTCATAGTCAGAATTATTTGCTCCCTTGGTATATATGAACAAAGAAGCCTGTGAAAATAAATCTGCATTGTCAATCCTTTTTGATAAAAGATCAAAAAGGGGGTAGGGGGAAGCTCATTAGGAGTAAAAAAAAATTCTCTAATACACATTGGCCACAGTTAATGGCACCCTTTTATTCAGTACTTTTTGCAATCTCCTTTTGCCACAATAACAGCTCTGAGTCTCTCCTATAATGCTTGATGAGTTTGGAGCTCACCTGACAAGAGATCTTTGGAGAGTCGTTGGCCACTCAAACTATCCTCCCTCACCTTGCATATAGACACACATCCTCTTCCAGGCAGATTTGTGACATTTTAAACAGTACAGATTTATTTTTACAGGCTTCTTTGATCATATTTACTAATGGTGCCAATAATTCTGACCACGACTGTAAGAATGAGAGCTTATATGTGAGATCTCACATGACATATCAGAATGTGAGATCACACTTGCACGCTTGATTAGAATTTGAAATTCGATCAAACTGAATAGAATTGAACTGAATAGAATAAGTAAGTGATATTCTCTACAAATACAAATTCCATGCTCATAGGTGCTCAGTTTTGCTACAATAATTCTAGACACAATAGATGTACTGTATGCAAATATAAAAAAGGGACATAAACAACTGAATATTCAGGGAAAATAAAATAATTTTTGATAATCTTTAAAATGAGAGAATCACTGACATAATTTAGGCTACTTCGACTGCAGAAAAAACAAAACTATTAAAATTTGCTAAGTGCCCTTGAAAGGTATCATTACGCCGTTTGGAACCGTAAGGCCAGTTTATGAATTGGAGGTAAAGATAATTTGCAACACAACTTAATATAGACTTTCAAACTGGTCATCACCAGTAGGCTACTATGCAAGGTAATTGCGACTTAGTGGCAACGTAAATAAGTTAACCATAATACGTAACTGCAATGTAATTTGACGTCCAAACTAGTTACGTTGTGACAACCGGAAAAGTGAAATTCCTGGATACGTTGCTACAACGTAACTTTGTAGTAATAAGTAATAAGGACGTTCTGACAATGTTGAGGATCACTGGTTATCTTACACATTTTCAGTAGATTCTTATGCCTTCGTTTCTCTTTTTTTAAGAATTGCCTTGTAACACTTAACTCTTATTTAAAAGTTAAAATGAAAACGACTAACCTGTTCTTTTTGTTGTTTCTTTAGGATCGCCTGCCAGTAGACCTACCTGTAGAAATTGAGTAGTTCTCGCCTGGACAGTTCTACGTTCCTAGGAAGTGTTCCATTTCTTTCTTTGTTCAAACAAAATAAATTAATAATAATATATATATATATACAAAATAATAATAATAATATAATTTTAATGTGTACTGTTTTCAAAAACAAAATAAATAAACTGGATTTGCCTAATTTTGAGTATGCGTCCATCATTCATAAAATATTTTGTCTTTATTGGGCAAATGAGGACACAAACTGTCCGCCCTGAAAATGACCAAATATGTACCAGCACACGATGTTGTCACAACATCGTGATTACTAACTGGCAAGGTCACGAAGTTACGTTGTAGCAACGTATCCGGGAATTTCACTTTTCCAGTTGTCACGCCACAACGAAAGTTTGGTCGTCAAATTACGTTGCAGGTACGTAACAATCACGTATTATGGTTAGCTGGGTGGGGGCGCGCACGCAATTATTTTTATTTATTTATTTTTTCCTGCGGAAAGAGCTTATACTCCTGTCATTTTTGGATGTGCTTTCTGTCGTATCATGCAGTCTCCGGAGCGCGTCACAACAATGAACCAGCTCACAGACATAAGAAATAAATCTGCAGAAAGCAAACCAATTAAAATAAAAAAAAACAAATCTTCTCTGATTATGTAGTCCGTATAGGTGCATTTCTCTATTAACCCTCTGGTTGTGTTCGGGTCAAATTGACCCGAAAAAGATTTTCTTTTTCCCGAAAATACTAGTTAACGTTATAGCATTGGACTCAAACTTACTGACTTTGTGCGCATAGGGTATAAGTACTTCTCACTAATTTTCTTAGATTTTTCTTAATTTTTTGTGGGTTTTATTTCACCTAGTCACACTTGTTGTGTTCCCGGTCAAAAATGACCGGACTCCAAACAACTGCTTATAAATCTGTCATTATGCTATATTATCACTAAATTTTGGATTCATTCTTTTTGTCAACTTGTTTTCTTTCATTTAGGACTGGTTTTGTGTTTCTATTTGCATCTGATTAATCGTAGGCCTCATTTATCTGAGAGTAGGCTCCTCATTTTTTGAGTGAAAAAATCTTTTTTTATGAATAATTTTCACAATATGAGATAAAAAATTATGAAAATTTGCACTGTTTCTCACACTAGTGTACTTTAATGATTAATCAGGAAGTTTGCTTTTAAATGCTTTTATTTTGTACAAAATTGCAAAAAGTCACACTTGTGGTGTTCCCGGTCAAAAATGACCGGACTCTGATCAATTGCTTATAAATCTGTCATTATGCTATATTATCACCAAATATTGGATTCAATCTTTTTGTCAACTTGTTTTCTTTCATTTAGGACTGGTTTTGTGTTTCTATTTGCATCTGATTAATCGTAAGCCTCATTTATCCGAAAGTAGGCACCTCATTTTTTGAGTGAAAAAATCATTTTTTATGAATAATTTTCACAATATGAGATAAAAAATTATGAAAATGTGCACTGTTTCTCATACTAGTGTGCTTTAATGATTAATCAGGAAGTTTGCTTTTAAATGCTTTTATTTTGTACAAAATTGCAAAAAGTCACACTTGTGGTGTTCCCGGTCAAAAATGACTGGACTCCGATCAATTGCTTATAAATCTGTCATTATGTTATATTATCACCAAATATTGGATTCAATCTTTTTGTCAACTTGTTTTCTTTCATTTAGGACTGGTTTTGTGTTTCTATTTGCATCTGATTAATCGTAGGCCTCATTTATCTGAAAGTAGGCACCTCATTTTTTGAGTGAAAAAAGCATTTTTTATGAATAATTTTTGCAATATGAGATAAAAAATTATGAAAATTGGCACTGTTTATCACACTAGAGTGCTTTAATGTTTAATCAAGAAGTTTGCTTTTAAATGCTTTTATTTTGTACAAAATTTCACAAAGTCACACTTGTCAAAAATGGCCGGCCATTGAAAGTGAATGGGGAAGAATGAAAGTAAGAGAAACAACTAGTGTTCAGGAGAATGTTGTGCTTGCAAACATAAAGGCCTTGGTCCTGTGCGTGTGTGGATGCATGTATACTCACGCTATCACACTCACACACACACACACACACACACACACACATCTATACATACAAACTATTGTGAGTATTGCATCTATTTCATCCTACCCTGAACTGTATGCAATATGCTTTTATGAATCTGATATTATAATTCTCTTTCTCTCTCTCTCTCTCTCTCTCTCTCTCTCTCTCTCTCTCTCTCTCTCACACACACACACACACACACACACACGTTCAAACTGCCTTGTCTTTGGCCTGCATTGACTTCAAAATAATATTTTATTTTCCAGCCTTCGACCAGAACGTTACATCAACTTCAGCTGGGTCCTCGAAATCAGAAGATTGCTCCACTTCAGTTGTTGCAAGGTTTTCAGCTTGTTCAGTGATGTTTTCCTCTTCCAAAATATCTTGCAATGCATCTTCATTGTAAGATTCATCCTTAGTTGTCCCTTCCTCATGTGAATGACAAGCAAGGCACTGTGAGGCATTTGTATACTCTAGAATTTATTTGTAAACTTTCGTCTACTCTGTGAGAACACGAAAGTCTCAAAACCTATTGTCATAATGTTTTGTCTAGAATATGTGGTGAAAGAAAAGATTCTTTTGAAGTCAATGCAGGCTAAAGACAAGGCAGTTTGAGCATGTGGTGTGTGTGTGTGTGTGTGTGAGAGAGAGAGAGTTATAATATCAGATTCATAAAAGCATATTGCATGCAGTTCAGGGTAGGATGAAATGGGTGTCATTCCAACCCAATCTCATGGCAATTCGTACATATTTTACGAGGTGGCTTATTCGTACGAATTCGTACGACCTCACTCGTACAAATTCATACGATTTTTGCTAAATCGTACGTATTTTACAAGTTGCCAATTCATATGAATTTGTACGAAGGACCTACACCTAACTCCGCGGCAAAACCTACCCATCACTGGGGTTTAGACAAATTGTACTAAATCGTACTAAATCATACGAGTGAGGTCATACGAATTAGCCACCTCGTAAAATATGTACGAATTGCCGTGAGATAGCGTTGGTAATTCCAGCCCGATCTCACGGCAATTCGTACATATTTTACGAGGTGGCTAATTCGTAGGAATTCATACGATTTTTGCTAAATCGTACGTATTTTACGAGTTGCCAATTCGTATGAATTTGTACGAATGACCTACACCTAACTCCGCTGCTAAACCTACCCGTCACTGGGGTTTAGACAAATTGTACTAAATCGTACTAAATCGTACGAGTGAGGTCGTACGAATTAGCCACCTCGTAAAATATGTATGAATTGCCGTGAAATAGCGTTAGAAATTCCAGCCCGATCTCACGGCAATTCGTACATATTTTACGAGGTGGCTAATTCGTAGGAATTCATACGATTTTTGCTAAATCGTACGTATTTTACGAGTTGCCAATTCGTATGAATTAGTATGAATGACCTACACCTAACCCCGCCCCTAAACCTACCCATCAGTGGGGTTTAGACAAATCGTACTAAATCGTACGAGTGAGGTCGTACGAATTCGTACGAATTAGCCACCTCGTAAAATACATACGAATTGCCGTGAGATAGCGTTGGTAATTCTCACAATAGTTTGTATGCATAGATGTGTGTGTGTGTGTGTGTGTGTGTGTGTGAGTGTGATAGCGTGAGTATACATGCATCCACACACGCACAGGTCCAAGGCCTTTATTTTTGCAAGCACAACATTCTCCTGAACACTAGTTGTTTCTCTTACTTTCATTCTTCCCCATTCACTTTCAATGGCCGGCCATTTTTGACAATTGTGACTTTGTGCAATTTTGTACAAAATAAAAGCATTTAAAAGCAAACTTCTTGATTAAACATTAAAGCACACTAGTGTGATAAACAGTGCCAATTTTCATAATTTTTTATCTCATATTGTGAAAATTATTCATAAAAAATTATTTTTTCACTCAAAAAAGGAGGTGCCTACTTTCGGATAAATGAGGCCTACGATTAATCAGATGCAAACAGAAACACAAAACCAGTCCTAAATGAAAGAAAACAAGTTGCCAAAAAGATTGAATCCAATATTTGGTGATAATATAGCATAATGACAGATTTATAAGCAATTGATCGGAGTCCGGTCATTTTTGACCGGGAACACCACAAGTGTGACTTTTTGCAATTTTGTACAAAATAAAAGCATTTAAAAGCAAACTTCCTGATTAATCATTAAAGTACACTAGTGTGAGAAACAGTGCAAATTTTCATAATTTTTTATCTCATATTGTGAAAATTATTCATAAAAAATGTTTTTTTCACTCAAAAAATGAGGTGCCTACTTTCGGATAAATGAGGCCTACGATTAATCAGATGCAAATAGAAACACAAAACCAGTCCTAAATGAAAGAAAACAAGTTGACAAAAAGATTGAATCCAATATTTAGTGATAATATAGCATAATGACAGATTTATAAGCAATTGATCGGAGTCCGGTCATTTTTGACCGGGAACACCACAAGTGTGACTTTTTGCAATTTTGTGCAAAATAAAAGCATTTAAAAGCAAACTTCCTGATTAATCATTAAAGTACACTAGTGTGAGAAACAGTGCAAATTTTCATAATTTTTTATCTCATATTGTGAAATTTTTGTCATTTTTGACCGGGAACACAACAAGAGTGACAGGAGTCCGAACACAACCAGAGGGTTAAAGGCACGTCCACTGTGGAGATGTTGAGTCTGAGAAAGCACTATTAATAAATAATTAAAATGTATTTTTCTCCGATGCATTCATAATCATTAATTTAGCCGGTGCATTGGGGCAAGCGTTATGCGTGCTTTTGAGCGCGGAATAATACGCCTAAATGCCTAAATAATAGGCATAAATAATAACCTAAATATATACTATCAATTTAATATAAACGTGCGAATAGTTGACTAGAAAAATCTTTAGTTTTAGGGGGCAGGCCTACTTGGCACAAGGAACCGATCCATTTTTTAAATAAAATACTGACATTACGTGCGACTGCAAATCACGTATTGCATTGCAGTATTTATCATGCATGTGTTTAATGAGTCAAATGTTTTTATTTTATTTCATTTTTTTATGGGGGTGTTATGGGGGTGCTTTGGTTTTTCTTGGGGGTGCTGGAGTACCTGCTAGCCCCTCCCTAGCGCCGCCCATGATTACAAGTCAAAGAATGATATTTTTATTTATTTTTTGGAAAGCGAAAGTGTTGGTCTGAATCGGCAAATTGGTGTTAGTCAGCTGATAAAATTATGGAAGGAAACCGGGACGAAGCTGAAAAATGTTTGAAAATCGCTACCAAAGCCCTCGAGGATGGCAATAAAGACAGGGCTTTGAAATTCCTCAACAAAGCAGAAAAACTCTATCCAACCGAGGACGCAAAAGGTATTGTACATTTCTCTTTTACAAATGGTAACTTAACTGTTACACCGGCTAGTCCAGCACAAAAGCTAGCTGCAGATTTGTTTATCTGTTTCAAAGGTTATTTAAAAAAGCAGGAAAAACACCTAAACGCTATTATTACACAACACAGAGAGCATAAACGCATACATTATAAATATACTAGCAATTAACGAACTTATATACTTTATTAAACCGACATAGGCTAGCAGAGGAATACATATATTTGCTCCTATTGTGTTTAATGATCAAAAAAACAAAAACAAAGCAGGTAACGTTATATTGTGTTGATCTAGTGTGCCTTTTCCAAAAACATCTTTAGCCGGTGCGGTAAAATTAGTTTCATGCTGGATATTTGTTAGACATTTGCCGAGCAAATTAAGGGACTGTCTCAAAAGTGCATAAAAATAATAAAAAATATATGCATTCCAAGATTCGAAAACATGTAAAGCGTCATACAAATAAAATGTGAAAAAACATTAATACATAATTTTAAGTTTGAATGGGATGGATATTCACTATGAATTGTTACATTGTTGTAACTTTGTACTCCAACCATTTCTTTTAACTGATAGAAACTGAAAGTGTTGTTATGGCACCTGTAATATATTCAGTAACACTTGTAACACATCATACACGACTTGGATTTTGGAAATGCCATTTTTCAAATATACAAATCTATGTAACTTCCTGGTCATGTGACCTGATGATGTCACACCACTTGCGAAATGTTCACACAAACCTGCTACACATCATACACGACTTGGATTTTGGAAATGTAATTCTGTGTATTTTTACTGAATTTCTAAAATTTTCAAATACATATAACTTCCTGCTCATGTGACCCAATGATGTCACACCGCCTGTAATATATTTACTAGCACTCGTAACATTTTTTTGACATGAACAACACTTAAGAAATTGTCTAAAAAAATATAATTCTATGTGGTTCTTTATCCCACAACGTATCTTTTCTTCTGAGATGTAATTTTCTTCCAGGAAAGTTACCTATTAAATTATCTAAATTTCACCAGCAAGTATTATTGGCTTGGAAAATTTGTTTCCATCACATTTTTTCTCCACATAAAATGCTTTTATGGAACAATTGTCTCATTACTTCTAGGAATAAGTCTTTATTTTTGCACAGGTTGTTTGAAAGAAATATATATTTTGTTATGGATTTGTTCTATGATAGTGGAAACATTCTGTCTTATGAAGACTTTATGCGTTTTTACAACTTTCCCATTCCTTTTAAAGAATTTCAGCAAGTGGTTAAAGCTATTCCAAATGGGTTGATACAACTAATAAATAATCACCTCTTTTTGGAAGCAATGAAAGGGTACTTCCAGAATTAAAAGTTAATGGTACTGAAATATTTGCTTCCTCTTGTAATAATAAAAATATTAGACAAATTTTGCAATCAAAACATAAAATCTCCCCTAGAGGAAAATTCTTATGGACTGCAAAAATTTCAGATATTAATTGGAAAGCGACCTGGTCAAATCCTTACAAATTTTGTATTTTTAACATAGTTAAAGAGGTGCATTTCAAAATATTTCACAAAGTTTACCCATGTAAAGTAGCTCTTTCTAAATCTTTCTAAATTCATGGACATTGACAATACTTGCATTTTCTGTAACACATATGAGGAAGACTTGTCTCATTTGTTTTATAATTGTGTTTTGTCTCTTAGTTTTTGGTCTGATGTTAGTGCCTTTTTATTTGTGTAAAGAAATGTTAATTAGCCTACATGCTATCTTTAACATATGTTATTTGTACTTATTCACACAAAAGTAAAATGATTTTGTCGTTAACTTTTACATTTTGCAAGGTAAATATTATATTCATAAACAGAATTTTAATTTGTGAAATGCATACCAAGGAGGTGTAATCAATTTTTTATTAGAAATGGAAGTTTTGAAAAATTATCTAATGCAAATTAATAACAAAAAGAATGACATACGATTAGATTTCATGGATAATTTTTTTTCTGGTACAGTTCCCCCACTGTAATCCTTGATTGTGTCCTAAATTAAGTAAAAAGGAAGAAAATTTGAACTCTTGTTTAGTTTCTTTTTTTTTCTCCTCTGAAACATTTCTACAGTTGAAGATTGCTCTTATATTTTGTGTATCTGGGTTGGGTTTACTTGTTAACATTTTTTTTGTTTAATTTTTTTTTGTTAAAAAACATTCTTCTTTAATGATAATAATAAAAAAAAGCACTCGTAACGTAATACATGACTTGGATTTTGGAAATTACATTTTGTCTATTTTAAATGAATTTTTCAAATATACAGTGTTTCCTATTCATTAACTAGACTGTGGCGGCCTGTCTAATCTCTTCTGTCACAGTTTCATAATAAACCGAAGATATATTTATACTCCTCATTATAACTAGGGATGTGCAACAGCGATCGAGTACTCTGCTGTGACAGCGATGATCGATCATGAAAACGATGATCGTGGAAAAAAAATAATTCTGATTGGATATAGCAGCACTTTGGGCGGCACCCTGAGCTCTGATTGTTTACCTTGCAACAGCATGCGGTTCAAAGTATTATGGAAGCCTGTTTCCGCCACTGAATAAAAAATAAAAAAGGTAATTACGACAATTTTTTATCTCACAATTCTTATTTTCTCATAATTACGTGATACAAACTCGCAATTCTGACTTTTTTTTCTCAGAATTGCATGATATAAACTCGCAATTCTGACTTTTTTTCTCAGAATTGCGAGACTTTATAACACGCAATTGCGAGTTACACGTCAGAATTGTTGGTACCCTTGGTAAATATGATCAAAGAAGACTGTGGAAATAAATCTGCATTGTTAATCCTTTTGATATATTATTTAAAAAATTCACAAAAATCTAACCTTTCATTGGTTATTCATTCAATTTAAAATGGGGGGAAATATTATGAAATAAATGTTTTTCTCTAATACACATTGGACACAATTAACGGTAGGCCTACCCTTTTATTCAATACTTTTTGAAACCTCCATTTGCCAAAATAGTACAGGAGTTTTCTCCTATAAGGCCTGATGAGGTTAGAGAACACCTGACAAGAGATCAGAGACCATTCCTTCACCCAGAATCACTCCAGATCCGTCAGATTCCCAGCTCCATGACGGTGCTTCTCCTCTTCAGTTCACCCCACTCATTTTCTGTAGGGTGCAGGTCAGGGAACTGAAATGGCCATAGCAGAAGCTATGCAGAAGTTTTGTGCACAGTGACCCATTTTTGTGTTGTTTTTAAGGTTTGTTTTTGGATTATTGTCCGGTTGGAAGATCCAAACATGGCCCATTATAAGATTTCAAACAGAGTCAGTCACTTTTAGATTTTTTATCTGTTGGTATTTGATAGAATCAGTGATGCCATGTGTCTAAACAAGATGTCCAGGACCTCCAGCAGAAATATAGGCCCACAACATTAAAAATACAGCAGTATATTTCATTGTACACATGGGGTACTTTTTATCCCTGTGTTTACCGAACCCATCTTGAGTGTTTGCTGCTAAAAAGCTAATTTTTTTTGTTACATCTGACCATAGAAGCCAGTCCCATTTGAAGTTCCAGTCGTGTCTTACAACTGAATATGCTGGAGATTGTTTTTTGGTGAAAGCATTTTCTTTTCTTGATTTTTTTTTTTTTTTTTTTTTCTTGAAGCCCTTTCAAACAACATGTGGTGATGTAGGTTTTTTAAGGTTTTCTGACCACGAAACTCAACCTTTTTCTGCAATTCTGCAGCTGTGATCCTTGAAGAGTCTTTGGCCACTCAAACTCTCCTTCTCACCGTGCATTAGGACGATATAGACACGTCTTCTTCCAGGCAGATTCATAACATATTCTGTTGATTGGAACTTCTTAATTATTGCCCTGATGGTGGAAATGGGAATTTTCACTGCTCTAGCTTTCTAATTTGTGAAGCTTAATTATCTTTTGCTGCACGTCAGAAATATATTCTTTGGTTTTTCTCATTGTGATGGGTGATTAATTTGGAATTTGGCCTTTTTGTTTTCCCTCCTATTTATATTTCTGTGAAACAGGAAGCCATGGCTGGATAATTTCATGTTCATAATCGCGCTGATGTGCTCGAATATGAATGGGAATATATTTCAGATATATTTTACTCATAAGAATTTCTAGGGGTACCAGTAATTGTCCATGTATTTGAGAAAAATCATTTATTTCATAATGATATTTCCCCCCCCCCATTATAAATTCTTATTCTCCAATGAAAGCTTAGATTTTTTTTTAATTTTTTTTTATAAAAGATCAAAATAATTAACAATGTACATTTATTTTCACAGCCTTCTTTGATCATATTTACCAAGGGTACCAACAATTCTGACCACGTGTGTATCTCTTACAAAGGAGATTTAAAGGCTCCGTTATCTTCCAAAGAGAAAAAAAATAAACAATACAGAGGGATACAGAATGCAAAAAATGAAACTGTACACTTGATTTTTTTTTCTATGACATTGCAGAGGTTTATTTTTAATTTTTTATCAAGTGTACAGTCGTACAGTTTAATTTTTTTGCATCTTGAAAAAAATATTTCTGTGTTCTGTATCCGTCTGTGTTGTTAAATTTTTTCTGTTTGGAAGATAACTGAGCCATTAAATCTCCATTGTAAATGCTTTACAAGGCATAAATAGTCCTCACTTTAGATGAGCTCACAAAAATAGATGACTGGCAACTACTAAATGTTTTATAATTACCTGACTTAATCCTGAATCACAGCAGGTATGTGTTAATAAAGCATGTATTAACACACCAAGCAACTATTATCATGTGTCTAAATAATAAGATTTATAAATGTACATTTAAATAGTTTAATAATTATTTACTTAGACTTTCTAAATGATCTTATGAACCACTGACAACTCCTAAATAACTGGTTTGTAAATAACATACTTAATTTAGAAATGATAAACTGATCGTTAATAAAGTATGAAAATACAATTATTAAACATTATAGATATGCTCAAGAACAAGGCATTTATAGCTGTATTTATAAACCGCATACTAATGCCTATTAATGTTGGGACAATGCTTTATAAAGGATGAATTTACTATTTAATAATGCTTAACTAATGATTCATAGCGTGCAGTTATTATAAAGTGTTACCAAAATGATAATAATAATGTTAAGGACTAAATCTAACTAAATATATCTTTTTATTTTTTCTCGGCATCATTGCAGGTCAGATAGATGGGCTGCATTCATGCTAATGTACATCTGTTTTAACATATCAGATGTTTTGTCCTGTCCTTGAGACATAACTGACTTTTTACAATTATTTCGCATCAAAAAAGCATTTTGACATACAAGTGCATTTAACTACTTACACTGAGTTACGCGCAGCTGCATGCCTCTATTATTCTTTATAACAAACATGCACAAAGCACACGTGAGCATTTGACAACAGCCATCTTTCAGTAAGTAAGCAGAATGTGGCTGTCTGTTGACAGAACCATTAAAGTCATGAACTGAGAAAACACAATTCCCTTGAACCTTTGACGTGTAAGAGGTCATTGTACAATGCTCTACTCTATGATGTAATAGTGTAGATAAGAAGAAGACGATTGACATCACTGCCCGTTTAGCCCGCCCACCAATTTGCGCATAGTGTTTACGAGAGAGGCGAACGTGCAGGTCTACGCAGAAACCAAACGATAAAGATGGCTTTGAAGACAACAAGATGCTGTGCAGTGCCAAGTTGTGGAAAAAACAGTATTTGTACTATGTACTGAGAATTTATGCGTTTTTATCCAAAATCACAGCAGCAGCGTCTATCTGTGAAGAACATAGACTGTCAAACATACACAAGCCAATTATAGCAGTGGGCGTTCACTTCAGAGTCTACAATCCGCCACGCCTATTTAAACAGAGCATTCTGATGAGGGGCTCAAAAACAGGACAGAAAATAGCCTATTACTTCTAAATTGTTTTTTTTATGTAAAAATCTTGATAACATTATAAGTTGACCTCAGAGAACAGTACAAAATTAAAAAACAGTGGCAGTTCATGGCCCCTTTAAAGAGAGTATTTTCATTGCATCAGAGATTCCTCCTTCAGGGAATCATCACGTCTGTGAAACTTGTTCAGTTTCTGTCTCAGTTGAATCTCTTTATTTTCATACAAATATTTACATGTTAAGAAATTTGCTAAAAGCAGTTGAAAATGAGAGGACGTTTCTTTAGTTGATAATTCTTAGCATATTTAAAGATCGATTTAAAGGGGTCATATGATGCCTTTTTAAAGATCATTATTTTGTGTATTTGGTGTAACAGAATATGTTGACATGCTTTAATGTTCAAAAAACACATTATTTTTCAAATACTGTACATTACTGTAGGTCCTCTATGCCTCGCCTCTCTCAAACGCTTCGTTTTCTACAAAGTCCCTCCTTCCGACAAGCACAGTCTGCTCTGATTGGCCAACCGGCACAGTGCATTGTGATTGGCCGAACACCACAAGCCGCGACGGAAATGTAACGCCCCTTTCCATAATCGGGAGCTTAATTTTTCAAAATAAATTTAAAGATCGTTAATAATGTCCTTAGTTTTACCATCAGTTCAAGCCCAAAGAGGGGAACAGAGTCACGTGACAGACACAGTGATGATGCTCGTATGTGTTTGCAAACAAGCCGCGATTAAGATGATTTCTGATGGGCTGTACACTCCGCTGTGATGTGACACCCCCCCCCCCCCTCTCTCTCTCTCTCTCTCTCTCTCTCTCTCTCACACGCACACTCACACAAACAAACACACAAACAAACAAACACACACACACAAGCCGCGATTAAGATAGCTGATGTTCAAGATTTATTTGTCACATACACGATTATACAGAGAGTATTAACCAGCAGTGAAATGTGAGTCAGGTCCGCTCCATGGACAGTGCAGTATTATAGAAAACAACACAAAGAAGTATATATAAAATGAAATGAATAAAAAAAAGATATAAAGAACAAAATATAAAATAATGTGCATGATAGTATACTGTAGACTTAAATATTAAGATAAGCATGACTGTACAAGAGAGGAATGTGCAAATAGGTTGTACATGGTTGACATGTAACCGCAATCTAAATCAACACAGAAAGTGATGTGTGCAAATGACACTGTCAGTATGAGGTAGAGAATAATGAGTGTGAGTATCTTACTGATTGTGAGTGATTAATAAGTGAAGTCATGGTGATGTTAAGAGGCTGAGTTTGAGTTAAGGAGTCTGATGGCCTGGGGGAAGAAACTCCTCCTAAGTCTCTCAGTTTTTATTTTGATGTGCTGTGATGTGACCCTCTCTCTCTCTCACACACACACACACACACACACACACACACACACACAGGACGCGCAAAACTCCGCATTTGAACAGTCAATTGCAAATACTTAAACTAATAACAAAACATACTTACAGTAGCTGATTCAGAAGCGCCAGATTGTCATAGCAAAGCCAGAATTACCTCCTCTCCTAGGTTCACGAAATTGTCTTTCATAAAATGCATTGATGTTCTGTTGTAAGTAAACTTAATGATTCCTAAATGCATCTACTTTCGGAAGGCCAAATAAAGTGCTTTTGCTTTCGCCTAGAAACACACTGCTTCTCCCTGACATGACTGCATCAACACTACTGCGGTCACTGAAACCACGCATTACACAAATATTTCCACATCGTGACGTAGACATGTGGGGGTGTGTTTGAATTAGCCGTTTTAGGGGGGCGTGGCAGAGTCTTAACTTTGATAAAGAATATCTCTGGTTTTGAGACTTTAGTCTTTGCAACTTCAGGGATCTTATCTATGCACAATCAGCTTGTAACACTCCAAAGAGAAAGGAAAACTTGAAATCGCATTGTATGACCCCTTTAAGACTGACCATTGCCAAGAACATTCTGATCTTTTGTGTAAAACATAACAAATTTATGTTCTAAGAACTGGAAAAAAAACATGCATTCAAATCTGCAATTTGACAATAAGCTAGTTGTGTTTTGTTGACAGTATTGTTGGAAGCCTTGCTGAGGAATGGTACTTCGACAGGGAACAGCAATGCATTTTGCAGGAAGGCATCAAATGGAACTGACCCCGGATCCCAAACCCGGCATGAGACACAGAAACAAGACTCAGCACCTGCAGACTTAACAAAAGGATTTACCAAGGAGCAAGCTGAAGGGGTACAAAGGCAAGTGATCTTGTGTATAAATTATTAGGGCCCAAGCACTGAAAGTTCGATGGCACCTAATATTTGCTCAAGGATTGTTAATTATGTATTTATTTTTTTAAGGTTTTGGAGCATTAGGGGCCTTTTAACATGCTTAAAAAACTCAAGAGTAGGGGGGTTCTACAGCACCCCCTTTTACGCAGTCCCTAAACTAGGAACATATATAGTACATATGTGTACATGGGTCAAAGACGTGATGTCCCATTTTGGTGTCTGCATCAAATAAAAAATGAAACTGATGAAATTATATATTCTGACCTGTACTTATTAAAATACATAAAAGAAAATGTGGTCATACTAAATAGGGGTGCTCCGATCAGGATTTTTGAGGCAGATCACCGATTGCTGATCACAGAAAGCAGTATTTGCCGATCCGATCACTAGGGTTGGGTACCGAAACCCGGTACCAATATGGCACCGGTACCTATGTAACCGGTAAGCAAATGTACACGGTATGATAACCGTACGTCTTTATATCATGGTATATCGTTATATCGGTATATCGTTACAACCCTATTAGTGGCAGCCCTACAGAAAAGCTTACACGGAGCACAGGCTTGATTTCACACAGGAGTCCACTACTGATCCATCTGTTTACCACAAACACAACATTTATCCATTATTTTGATTTCAAAACCAAACATTGTTACTGAAAATGCTTTTTCATTGTGATTCTTTTTTCTTTTACATTAATACAATCTTTATAGACGTGTTTAAATGCAATAAATATAAGAAACACATTATTCAATGCTTTTTACTTTTGCATTTAGGCTACTTCTAGATTTATATATTAAGGTGCTCAAGCAATTGGCAAAACATTTAAACTACTTATGTTATCACAAACATTCTAAATTAACTTATGACTGGCAGAAACAGTCAGCTCTACTGAATTTTCTTTTGCATTTAAATCTTTATTTACCCAATACCTAAACTTAACAACTACCTTACTAACTATTAATAAGCAGCAAATTAGGAATTTATTGAGGGAAAAGTCGTAGTTAATAGTGAATAAGTGTTCCCTATTCTAAAGTGTTACCATTATGTTATCTATGTTCTATTGTGAATAAATTATTGGCTCATGTGATTTGAAAGTCTTTAAGTTTTCATTTTATTCAAATTTAAAAAACGTCCCAACATTTCCGGAATTCGGGTTGTAATCCTGTTTACAGGAAATAAGCCTGCTCCCGAGCAGGTTTAAGCTTACGGACCTGCTGCTATGACAGGAACTCCAGGATGAGCTTTGAAGAACCAATCAATCCAAGATCTTCAACAATCAAATCCAGCTAACTTGTCTAATTATGCTTGACAAGATTTTTTGATATATATATATATATATAACTAACTATTGTTACTTTTTTATGTTCAAATATGTCAAATAACTTGGATGTCCCCAATATTAAATGTTAAATGAATGAAATGGACACTAAATATAATACATTATTATTATAAAACATTGCACACCAATCTACAATATTTTAATGTTTCTGTGGGAGAATGTGAGAGACACCTATCAAATTCAATTGATTATTGTAAATATTATCAACCCTCTATGGACACCTTGGCATAGTATATCAGATAATTAATATTGGTCTGGTGAGTAAACTAAAAAAATGACAAGCCAATGGAGATTATATTGCCAAGGTGTCCATAGAGGGTTGATAATATTTACAATAATCAATTGAATGATTTTCAATTATATATAATTATATCTATATAAAGCTTATGTTTGTAAAATGGCACAGTTTTTTTAAAAATATCTCACTTAGCATCAGTCAGTCAAACATTATAATATGATATTATGATAATTTAGCATTAAATTTGAGCATTATATGATGATAGAACTTTAGTAATTAGAATAACCATGTATGAATGCATATTCATGTTGACTGAGCTTAGGACTGGTGGTGGTGCTTAAGATATTGTTTGTCATTTAAATTGTTTGTGTTTCTATAAAAAAAGGAAAAAGAAATCTACAAATAATACTGATAAGATAACAAAACTACAACGAATTCTACTACTAATAACAGTATAAAACGCACTTAGGATTATTGAGCTGCTGGGTTCATGAATATTAATCAGGTTGTCTGCGTTCGCTCGAACTGATTCGCTGAAATCAAAACAGGGACGATGATAGGTGAGCGCCGGCCAATGAGATTGCCATTTACGCATTAGCTCCGCCCACTAGCGGAGAACCCGGCAGTTCTTAAAAGCTGAAGAACTCCGTTATTTTGACAGGAAAATACAACAAATGATATCGTTTACATGTAGCGCGTCAATTCTGCATGTTATGTAAGACCCGCGGACACGAAAACAACCCGCGGCAAACTGCAGACTTGGCAACATAGCGTGCCAACTTGATGCTTCCTCCTGAAGACTGCTTAGATGTGTTTGACTTGAAGCAGCACTGATAGACCGATCGTTGTGTGTGTCATCAAAGTACTGTGAGAGCTATAAGAGAGCAGAAGTCTCCCTATGCTTTCTCTCACCGTACTTTGATGTCATATGATCTATCTTCAAGTCCAACACAGCTTTACTCCTTCTCTCGCGTGTCACGTGACAGTGTAATCGCAGCCTCTGCGGTTGAAGAATCGCGTTTTCTCATATCGCGATATTATCGCAAATGCAATTAATCGTTCAGCCCTAATATATATATACATACATGCATATATATATATATATATATATATATATATATATATATATTTAGCTTTATATTTTACACTGAGTGACATGTATTCTAAGAATCATGGTGAAATTTATGGTAGTCATTATTTTGTGCTCAAATAAAAAATAAACAGGACACATTCTAATGTACAGAAAAAAAAATCAAAGCTATATTAAACTTTTATTGTTTTGGCAATTGAAAACATCTTTGTTATTGTAGGCTATTGCAATGGTGGATAAAGTACCTGAAAGCCACACTTGAGTAAAAGTACAGATATCTTAACAAAAAATTACTTTGGTAGAATTTGAAGTCACCGTTTAGAATATTACTTGAGTAAAAGTCTTAAAATATGTGATATTTATTGTACTTAAGTATGACAAGTACTTTTTATAATATTAGATGTACTTAAGTATTGAAAGTAAAAGTACAAGTAAATGCAAAATGGAAAAGCAGCAAATAAATATATTAAGAAAAGTTTATACACCGTTTGAGTTGCAAGATTGTGTTCAGTTTTAACGCTTTTCTTCTATTTTATATCTTTAGGTAAGCATTAAGAGCCACTTCATCTGGTACTTTGGCCCAATCCCATTTCTACCCCTTAGCCCTTCCCCTTTCCGTTGACATGAAGGGGTTGGGGTGTCTCGATTCTCTTTTGGTTGGAGGGGTAGGGGTAAGGGGAAGGGCCAGATAGCCCTTCAAATGAAGATTTTTCAGGACCACACTTCAAATGAAGGGGTATGAATTATCTCAGCATAAACCGGCTACAGCAGCAACATGGCTGCGATAACCACCATAGACATTGAGGAGGGCTAGTACCCCAATAATTATAAATCGCTAAACCTTTTTCTCAAATACTTATTGCCAATTCAAAAGAGAGAGAGAGAGAGAGAGAGAGATGAAAGTTGTGTGTATGCGCATCTTTGCGTCTCTCTTTACAATGAGTGAGTTTACTTCAAAAACAGCGATTTAATCCCCTCGTATCTGAAAAATGTAATGTAGCGATTTAGTATTTAAACTGTTATTAATAAAATTCGTGGGGCAGCGTTGACAAGTTTCTTTGCTCCTGGGTGTGTGAGCTGCGCAATCTCCGATGTGTGTGTCAAGTCAAGTCAAGTCAAGTCACCTTTATTTATATAGCGCTTTTAACAATACAAATTGTGACAAAGCAACTGCACAATATCAAAATGGGAAAATAGTGTCAATAATGTAAAATGACAAGATTAAACACTCAATTTTCAGTTAAAGGCATTTCATTGTTGAATTCAGTGATGGCATCGTCCAGCTAAGTTCAGTTCAAAAAAAATTTTGTTCAATCAAGTCGACGATATTGCTGGAAATGAAGTGTCCCCAACTAAGCAAGCCAGAGGCGACAGCGGCAAGGAACCAAAACTCCATTGGTGACAGAACGGAGAAAAAAACCTTGGGAGAAACCAGGCTCAGTCGGGGGGCCATTTCTCCTCTGGCCAGACGACACAGCAGTTCAATTCCAACTGCTGCAAAGTCAGATTGGATGGCTCAACAGGTTCCCGAGGTCTTTTCCTGATGGCTCTCTAGGTGACGGGGTCCTCACTGGGGGTCTGTCTCTGGGGCTCATCTAGGTGTCCTGGTCTCCGCTGACGTTCAGGGCTGTAGTAGAGGTCGTCTCTAGGTGCTGATCCACCATCTGATCTGGTGACTGCAGTGACCTCGGAATAAGAAAGAAACAGACTAATATTAGCGTAGATGTCAATCTTTTTACGATGTAACAAGTACATCATGTGTTATGGGAAGTGTTCCCGGTTCCGGTTGATCTAATTAATGCAGCCTAACAATCCTTTAACGGATTTGAATAATAGAAGTGTATTAGTGTGTTATGTGTACGCCAGGTTAAAGAGATGGGTCTTTAATCTAGATTTAAACTGACAGAGTGTGTCTGCCTCCCGAACAGTGTTTGGTAGATTGTTCCAGAGTTTGGGCGCTAAATAGGAAAAAGATCTGCCGCCCGCAGTTGATTTTGATATTCTAGGTATTATCAAATGGCCAGAGTTTTGAGAACGCAGTGGACGTGAAGGACTATAATGCGATAAGAGCTCGCTCAAGTACTGAGGAGCTAAACCATTCAGGGCTTTATAAGTAATTAACAAGATTTTAAAATCTATACGATGTTTAGTAGGGAGCCAGTGCAGTGTTGACAGAACCGGGCTAATGTGCTCATACTTCCTGGTTCTAGTAAGAACTCTAGCTGCTGCATTTTGAACCATCTGTAATTTGTTTATTAAGCGCGCAGAACAACCACCCAATAAAGCATTACAATAATCTAACCTTGAGGTCATAAACGCATGAATTAATATTTCTGCATTTGACATTGAGAGCATAGGTCTCAGTTTAGATATATTTTTAAGATGAAAAAATGCAGTTCTACAAATGCTAGAAACGTGGCTGTCAAAGGAGAGATTACTATTAAATAGCACACCTAGGTTCCTGACTGATGATGAAGAATTTACAGAGAAGCCATCAAGTGTTAGACAGTGTCCTAGGTTATTACTTGTGGGGGTTTTAGGTCCGATAAGTAACACCTCTGTTTTTTCAGAATTTAGCAGTAAGAAATTACTCGTCATCCAGTTTTTTATATCGACTATGCATTCCATAAGTTTCTCAATTTGGTGTGTTTCACCAGGCCGTGAAGAAATATAGAGCTGAGTGTCATCAGCATAACAGTGAAAGCTAACCCCGTGTTTCCTAATGATATTTCCCAAGGGTAACATGTAAAGCGTGAAAAGTAACGGTCCTAGTACTGAGCCTTGAGGAACTCCATACTGCACTTGTGATCGATATGATACCTCTTCATTCACTGCTACGAATTGATGGCGGTCAGATAAGTACGATTTGAACCATGCTAATGCACTTCCACTAATGCCAACAAAGTTTTCTAGTCTATTCAAAAGAATGTTGTGATCGATAGTGTCGAACGCAGCGCTAAGATCCAGTAGAACTAATAGAGAGATACAACCACGATCAGATGATAAGAGCAGGTCATTTGTAACTCTAATGAGAGCAGTCTCAGTACTATGATACGGTCTAAATCCTGACTGGAAATCCTCACAGATATCATTTTTCTCTAAGAAGGAATATAATTGTGAGGATACAACCTTTTCTAATATCTTTGACAGAAAAGGGTGATTCGAGATCGGTCTGTAATTAACTAGATCTTTGGGGTCAAGTTGTGGTTTTTTAATGAGAGGCTTAATAACAGCCAATTTAAACTTTTTGGGGACATATCCTAATGACAATGACGAATTAATAATAGCCAAAAGAGGATCTATGACTTCTGGAAGCACCTCTTTTAGTAGTTTAGATGGAATAGGGTCTAACATACATGTTGTTGGTTTAGATGAATTAACAAGTTTATACAATTCTTCCTCTCCTATAGTAGAGAATGAGTGGAATTGTTCCTCAGGGGATCTATAGTACACTATTTGATGTGATGATATAGCTGACGGCTGCATGGTTACAATTTGATCTCTAATAGTATCAATCTTGGAAGTAAAGTAGTTCATAAAATCATTACTGCTGTGCTGTTGGGAAATGTCAATACCTGTTGATGCTTTATTTTTTGTTAATTTTGCCACTGTATTGAATAAATACCTGGGGTTATGTTTGTTTTGTTCTAAAAGAGACGAAAAGTAATCAGATCTAGCAGTTTTTAAAGCTTTCCTGTAGGATAGGGTACTTTCCCGCCAGGCTAAACGAAATACCTCTAGTTTTGTTTTCCTCCAGCTGCGCTCCATTTTCCGGGCTGCTCTCTTTAGAGTGCGAGTGTGCTCATTATACCACGGTGTTGGACTCTTTTCCTTAATCTTCCTTAAGCGTAAAGGAGCAATTGTATCTAAAGTGCTAGAAAAGAGAGAGTTCATAGTTTCTGTTACATCATCAAGTTGTTCTGAGCTGTTGGATATGCTGAGGAATTGAGATAAATCAGGAAGATTACTTACAAAGCAGTCTTTTGTGGTAGAAGTGATGGTTCTACCATATTTATAAGAAGGAGTTGAATTTACAGCTTTAACTATATGGAGTTCACACAAGACTAGATAATGATCTGATATATCATCGCTTTGCTGCAGAATTTCAATACCATTAACATCAATTCCATGTGACAGTATTAAATCTAGAGTATGATTTCGACTATGAGTAGGTCCTGAAACGTGTTGTCTAACCCCAATAGAGTTCAGAATGTCTATGAATGCTGATCCTAATGCATCTTTTTCATTATCAACATGGATATTAAAATCACCCACAATTAGGACTCTATCTGCAGCCAGCACTAACTCTGATAGAAAATCAGCAAATTCTTTAATAAAGTCTGTATGGTGCCCTGGTGGCCTGTATACAGTAGCCAGTACAAACGTTACGGGGGATTTATCATTAATACTTTTTTCTCTAGATAATTTTATATGAAGCACCATTACTTCAAAGGAGTTATACTTAAAGCCTGTCTTCTGAGAAATACTGAGAATATTGTTATAAATTGTAGCAACACCTCCCCCTTTGCCTTTTGGACGCGGCTCATTTTTGTAACAGTAATCTTGGGGGGTGGACTCATTTAAAATAATGTATTCATCTGGTTTTAGCCATGTTTCTGTCAAACAGAGCAAATCTAGGTTATGATCATTAATCAAATCATTTACAAAAAGTGCTTTTGTAGAAAGGGACCTGATATTCAGTAAACCAAGTTTTATCAATTGTTTCTGTGTATTGTAAACATTTTTTATTTGTTGAACATCAATTAAATGGTTACTCATAAATAGTTTTTGACGTTTTCTGTATTTTCCAGTTCGGGGAACAGACACAATCTCTATAGTGTAATATCTAAGTGAAGGAGTCTCTATGTGCTGAGAATTAACTGACTTCTGTGACGTGAGGCGGCTAGCAGACGGTCGGTTTAGCCAGTCTGTCTGCTTCCTGACCTGGGCTCCAGTTAGTGTGTCTCAGTAAGCAGCGCATTAATATAGAACGGTAAGGCTCTAATGCACACCAGTATAGGTGTGTTTATTGTAGGAGCTAGACAACGTGTGATGTTATAGTAGTGGTGTCCCAATTCTTAGGGGAATATTTTCACCCCTACCCCTTGACACTCTGTTTCAAGGGACAAGGGGAAGGGGTATAAATTAGAATTGGGATTGGGCCTTAGTCTCTTTCATTCCAACATAAGAAAACATTTCTAGAATCTGCATCTGAAGTGATATTTAGATGTATTTACACATTTTCATGTATCTCAGAGGAGACATGGATGCGTTTAACCTGCAGTTACAAATGCATAAATAATGCTTTGTTTTAAACATCTCTGTGTGTGATTTCATGATATACTCGATAATGTAAGATGGCACATCATTACAACAACACTTACATTTACATTTAATCATTTAGCAGACGCTTTTATCCAAAGCGACGTACAAATGAGGAGAACAATAGAAGCAATCAGACCATCGAGAGAGCAACAGAATACAAGTGCCATGACAAGTCTCAGTTAGTCTAGCACAGTACACGTAGCTAGGATTTTTTTTTTTCTTTTTTAGAATAGGTAAGTGTTAGTATTAGTTAGTCAGGTGCTGGCGAAAAAAGATGTGTCTTTAGATGTTTTTTGAAAATGGCTAAAGACTCAGCTGTTCGAATTGAGATCGGGAGGTCATTCCACCAGCTGGGCACAGTCCAGGAAAAGGTCCGTGAGAGTGATTTGGTACCTCTTTGGGATGGCACCACAAGACGTCGTTCACTTGCAGAACGCAAGCTTCTGGAGGGCGCGTAAGTTTGAACTAGCGAGTTTAGGTATATTGGTGCAGTGCCAGTTGTGGTCTTGTAGGCAAACATCAGTACCTTGAATTTGATGCGATCGGCTATTGGTAGCCAGTGTAACCTGATAAAGAGAGGGGTAACGTGAGCTTTTTTTGGCTCATTAAAGACCACTCTGGCTGCTGCATTCTGGATCAGTTGCAGAGGCTTGATAGTACATGCGGGAAGGCCCGCCAAGAGAGCATTACAATAGTCCAGTCTGGAGAGAACAAGAGCTTGGACAAGGAGTTGTGCAGCTTGCTCTTGCAGGAAGGGCCTAATCTTCCTAATGTTGTATAAGGCAAATCTGCAGGACCGGGCCGTTGTAGCAATATGGTCTGTGAAGCTTAACTGATCATCGATCACAACCCCAAGGTTCCTGGCAGTCCTGGAAGGAGTTATGGTTGACGAACCCAGCTGTATAGAGAAGTTGTGGTGAAGTGATGGGTTGGCGGAGAACACGAGCAGTTCTGTCTTAGCAAGATTGAGCTGAAGGTGATGGTCCATCATCCAGCTAGAAATGTCACTCAGACAGGCTGCAATGCGATCAGTTACCGTCGGATCATCTGGTTGGAATGAGAAGTAGAGTTGAGTGTCATCAGCATAGCAGTGGTAGGAAAAGCCATGCTTCTGAATCGATCCTAATGACGACATGTAAATGGAGAAGAGAAGTGGTCCAAGCACTGAGCCTTGAGGAACTCCAGTAGCAAGAAGTTGTGACTTTGAAACCTCACCCCTCCAAGACACCCTGAAGGACCTATCTGAGAGGTAAGACTCGAACCACAGGAGGGCGGTTCCTGAGATGCCCATCTTTCTGAGGATGGACATGAGGATCTGGTGGTTAACTGTGTCAAAGGCAGCAGACAGATCCAGCAAGATGAGTACAGAGGATTTGGAAGCTGCTCTTGCCAGTCTCAGGGCCTCTGTAACCGAGAGTAGTGCAGTCTCAGTTGAGTGTCCACTTCTGAAGCCAGATTGGTTGTTGTCCAGAATGTTGTTCTGTGCAAGAAACAGAGAGAGTTGGTTGAACACAACTCGCTCAAGTGACTTTGCAATGAATGGAAGAAGGGATACCGGTCTGTAGTTTTCTAAAAGTGCTGGATTTAGAGCAGGTTTTTTAAGCAGTGGGCTTACCCGAGCCTGCTTAAATGCTGTGGGAAATGTACCAGTGTGAAGCGAGGTGTTGATAATGTGAGTAAGCGCAGGTATGACCGAAGAAGAAATGGCTTGAAGGAGGTGAGTGGGGATAGGATCTAGCGGACAAGTAGTGGGATGATTGGAAAGGATGAGTTTGGAAACCTCCGTCTCCGAGAGAGGAGAAAAGGAGGTGAGAGATTGTGTATTTGTCGTTATGAAGTTATTATTAGTTTGTGGTGTGAGGAATTGGTCACTGATGGTTTTTGTTTTATTTGTGAAGAAAGTTGCAAAGTCATCAGCTGTAAGAGTTGATGAAGGAGGAGGGGGAGGAGGACAGAGAAGAGAAGAGAACGTTTTGAAGAGTGCGCGAGAGTCGGAACAGTTGTTAATTTTGTTGTGGTAGTATGTCATTTTAGCAGTGGAGACATTTGCAGAGAAGGAAGAGAGGTGTGACTGTTACACACTAAGGTCGGTAGAGTTTTTGGATTTGTGCCATTTCCTCTCTGCAGCCCTTAGTTTAGCACGATGTTCACGGAGAACATCGGACAACCAGGGGGCAGAGGGGGTAGCACGTGCTGGTCTGGATGAAAGGGGGCAAAAGTCTAAGCAAGATGTTAGAGTGAAGCAAAGAGTGTCAGTAGCACTGTTTGTGTCGAGTGCTGAAAACTGAGAGGGTGAAGGTAGTGCGGATGAAACCATAGAGGATAGGCGAGAGGGAGAGAGCGAGCGTAGGTTACGTCGAAAGGTGACCTGCGAAGGAGCGTGTGCTATGTCAGGAGTTAGTGTGAGGTTAGAAGTGATGAGGAAGTGGTCTGAGGTGTGCAGCGGAGTTACTAATGTGTTGTCAGTGGAGCAGTAGCGTGTGTAGATGAGGTCCAGTCGGTTACCTGATTTGTGAGTAGCCGTAGTAGACACTCGTTTGAGGTCAAATGAAGTGAGAAGAGTGTTGAAGTCAGTAGCCTGGGGTTTTTCTAGGTGGATGTTGAAGTCACCGAGCAGTACCAGAGGAGTACCATCTTCAGGAAAGTTTGACAGTAACACATCCAACTCCTCCAGGAAGTCACCCAGTTGACCTGGGGGACGATACACAACTACAACGTGGATTTTAGCAGGGTGGGTAATAGTAATTGCATGAGATTCAAATGAACTGTTGCCTTTTGGAGATGGTAGAAGATCAAATTTCCATTCATTTGAAATAAGGAGACCAGTGCCTCCACCTCTCCCAATCGTGCGAGGGGTGTGGGGAAAAAGTGAAATTAGTGGAGAGAGCTGCAGGAGTGGCAGTGTCCTCAGGTTTGATCCAAGTCTCAGTTAGGGCCATGAGGTTGAGACCGGAATGGGTAGCAATAGAAGGAATAAAATCTGCTTTATTTACAGCAGACTGGCAGTTCCAAAGACCAATTGGAACAGAGAGTAAAGTAGTAGAGGACAGAGGGACCATTCGTAGATTATTAGGATTGGCCTGCCTCCAACGTACAGCGCGTGCTCTCCGAGTGTTAGTAGTAATAGTACAGATTTGAAAGCACATAGTGAGTACAATTGATTAAACAATTAGATGAGTACAAGTTAGACAAAACGTAAAGAAAGGGGAGAAAGCAATACTCAAGTGCCTTGTCGGTGTCCTTGCTCGGTGGAGTCGTGCAAGGTAGAGTCACACGAGGAGGGCTTCACACGAGGGCTGCCGCGACCGCTGCCGCGGTGTACAAACCAGTTTTATACTTGCCTAATTACTAGTCCCTGAAGTCAGCTGACCACGCCTTCCTACTTAGCAAACCGAAACTGGGAACTCCCGCGATAAGCACGAGAACAAACACGACTTGCGAACGCGTTTACCAGGTAACACACAGTATGCAAAAACAATGTTTCCTAGCAACGACAACTGAGCTGAAATCTAATGAGAAAACAAGACAAAACACTTACAAACTGCTGTTCTCTTCTGCTGTTCGACTGCTCCTTCTTCTAATACTTACCATATTATCGCAGACGATATACTGTATATCACACACACAGGCCTCAACTTGAGTGGACCATGAAAATGACCGTGGTCGTCTCTAGGTGCTGATCCACCATCTGATCTGGATACAGACTAGATCTGGGTGGCCACAGTGACCTCGGAATAAGAACAAAACAGACTAATATTAGCGTAGATGCCAGTCTTCTTATGATGTAACAAGTACATTGGGTGTTATGGGAAGTGTTCCTGATTCAGGTTGACCTAATTAATGCAGCCTAACTATCCTAACGGATTTGAATAATAGAAATGTGTTGGTGTGTTATATGTAAGCCAGGTTAAAGAGATGGGTCTTTAAATCTAGATTTAAACTGACATAGTGTGTCTGCCTCCCGAACAATGTTTGGTAGATTGTTCCAGAGTTTGGGCCCTAAATAGGAAAATTATCTGCTGCACAGTTCATTTTGATATTCTAGGTATTATCAAATGGCCAGAGTTTTGAGAACGCAGCGGATGTGAAGGACTATACATTTACATTTACATTTATGCATTTAGCAGACGCTTTTATCCAAAGCGACTTACATTGCATTCAAGATACAGTTTTTTACATTTTATCAGCTCTTGCTTTCCATGGGAATCGAACCCATGATCTTGGCGTTGCTAGCGCCATGCTCTACCATTTGAGCTACAGGAAAGCTATAGTGTAATAAGAGCTCACTCAGGTACTGAGGAACTAAACCATTCAAAGCTTCATAAGTAATTAGCAAGATTTTGAAATGAATACAGTGTTTAATAGGGAGTCACTTGGGTTCACCACTCGGTCCCTTAAAGGTGTAGTGGGAACTTCGCCGGGCCGGGGTCTCAGGACAACGTGAGAGAATGCCTTGCAGAACTCTAGGCATGACACCATCTCACCAAAGTCTTGTAGAGGTTCAAGATGGTGGCGTCAGTCTCATGGTCTAATTTTCAGTTTGTTTGTTTTACTCTGTTTTACGTCTTATTTAACACAGTGCACTTTGTCATTACTGGTCTATGACAAATCAACACTTTTAAGCTTGCAACCTAGTGCAAACGATCTGTTGTTTCAAGCACTAAATGGATCACATCACTCACCTCCTCCGTTTTTGATGTCAATACCTGGATATCTTCGCCGTTGGCCGTGTTCCCTACCGGCGCGGAAGACGGGGTGGCCTTGCTGTTAAGCTGAAGCTCTACCTGGCTCAGCAACGTGAGTCGCGGCCTTTCCGGGGTCTCCGTGGGAAGGGTTTGGCCTGCGATTACTTTATTCGTTGGCGCTCCCTGGATGTAGTATGCAATTGGAATATTACATTGACTCCATCTGCGGATGCTCTGTTTCCTGCTTACGGCTCGCCCCGAGTCCATCGTGGAGGAGTGTGTTTAAACCATCTTTGTGCTTTTTTCCGGGCACGGCAGTCTGAGGTGTCGTCTGAGGATCCGCCTCGGCTTAGGATGGCATTGTTAAATCGCGGGGGAGGCTTGGTCTCTATTTTTAAAGACATATTTTCTTGCTGGTCAACTGTGATAAATGACTATCAGAGTTTTGAGCTGCAGCTATTTACACTGAGATCTGAACTTCCCACTTTTGGTTGCTCTGATATACCGTCCCCCTAAACACAACACAAACTTTTTAAATGAGTTTGCAGACTTTTTGGGGGAATTTACAACGAAATATGATAAACTGTTGATTCTTGGTGATTTTAATGTTCACATATGCTGCACAGGGGACCCATTAGCCAAATAATTTTATTATTTTGCTAAATGCATTTGATCTAGAACAACATGTGAATGTCCCCTCTCACCAGTTGGGACATACACTTGATCTTGTGCTGACATATGGCTTTACTCTTTATGATCTCGAGGTATTTGATAATGGGTTTTCTGACCATAAATCTGTCATGTTTTCTGTTCCCTGGGTTTCTAATACTCCTAAAGTCACTAAACTTACTTGTCAATCTCGATTAATTACCTCTACTACTAGCAAAGCCTTTTCATTAGCTTTTTGTGAGGCTATTAAATCAGTGGATGTCAGTCAATGTGACTTGAGTGCAGAGGAGCTCCTGTTCAGGCTTAACTCCACATGTGTGGATGTCTTAGATTCAGTTGCCCCTGTAAAATTCTCAAAAACTAAACCTAGATCTGAGCCCTGGATTAATGACAACATATACTCTCTGAGGCAGATCTGTAGGAGGGCGGAGTGTAAGTGGAAGAAGGATCGGCTCCAAATTTCCTTTGAAATTTTAAGAGATTCATTATTCAAATTTCAGAAGGCAGTCAGAGCAGCAAAATCCACGTACTTCACAGCAATTATTGACAAGAATTACCACAGACCTAAAACTCTTTTTACTATTTTTAATGCTGTTGTTAATCCAACTGTTTGTGAGTACCCAGATGTGTCAAAAACTATGTGTGATGACTTTCTTAGATTTTTTTTATTAATAAGATCAGTGATATCAGGTTGGGGATATCTCCACCTGCTTTTGAACCTTCTGTTTCTTCTGTTTGTTCTGTTGATTTCAGCCAGTTTGAACCTATTTCTTTTTTACATCTTCAAGAAATAGTGTGTCAGTTAAAGCCGTCTGGCTCCTCCATTGATTCTATTCCACCATATTTCCTGAAACAAGCTTTTGATGCAGTGGGTCCCTATCTTGTGACCATGATAAATCGATGTTTTGAGACTAGTTCTGTGCCTGAATTGTTAAAACATGCTACAGTCTATCCTTTGCTTAAGAGGCCGAACTTAGTTCCTTCTGTTTTAGCCAATTACAGACCCATTTCAAATCTGTCTTTTACTACAAAGATTCTAGAAAAAGTAGTCCTGCAACAACTACAAAAGTTTTTAGATGAAAATAAAATCTTTGAGGTCTTTCAATCAGGTTTTAGAAAATACCACTCGACTGAGACTGCACTTCTGAAAGTTTTGAATGATATTCTATTAACTGGTGATGCTGGGGATCATGCTGTGCTTGTGCTCCTAGACTTGAGCGCTGCTTTTGACACTGTGGACCATGCTATCCTACTTGCTCACCTGGAACACTGTGTAGGCATAAAAGGAAGTGCTCTTAAATGGTTTAAATCATATTTCTCCAATCGACGTTTTAGAGTTAATATTGGTGAATACTCTTCTGGGGTAGCTTCTTTGTCATGTGGTGTTCCCCAGGGACCAATTTTGGCTCCTATTCTTTTTTTCACTGTATATGCTCCCATTGGGTTCTATTTTTAGGAAGCATGGTCTGTCTTTCCATTGCTATGCAGACGACACTCAAATTTATTTGCCCTTAAAACAGAGTTCTAATGGTCTGGAAGCACTTATGTCTTGCCTGTCTGATATGAAAGCCTGGTTGCCTTTAAATTAGGGATGCATCGATCTGATACTCAGGATCGGTATCGGCTCAGATCCGGTCATTTTCCGCGGATCTGGTATCGGAGAGAGGAGATCGATCCAAATCCGATATTGTGTGTATACTATTCTGTGTTATTGTTAAGTCCCACAAAAGCACAAAAGCATTATAAAGCACCATAAAGTCAAAGTCCAAGTGTTCTGAAGCCGTTCCATAGTTTAATGTGAGGTACAGATGAGTCGTTAAATTCAAGTTCATGTAAACTCTTCTCTCTGCTGCGGCTGTCTGCCATCCTCCGTTCAGCACTCAAACTGCGTGTTGCGTTCGGTTACTACAGTCAAAACAATGAAACTCTCTTCAAGAGCATTCAATAACTGAGATTTAAAACCATTAAAATAAAAGGCTCAAAAAACTATCGTGCAGATTTAATAAACTACGCATCAATCTCTCTTTCCTTTGTGCTTTGACCTTCTGTGGAGCTGCGCGCTGTGACTCTGTGCTGCTTCAAGCACATCATTCTGCGCAAGGGATGCGCATAAGCGCTTTGTACCACTCTCTATTTGAGGTTTTCGTATTATAATGCTTTTGTGCAATGAAATATTATTTAAGCGTTTCTTGTACTGTCCTATCAAGGCTATTAATAATCTAATATATAGCACAGTAATGGAGGCAGCAACATATGATAGGACTCTTCTATCATATGTTGCTGCCTTCATTACTGTGCTATATATTTAAAAGAAATGTCTTTTAATTTTGTAGTTTATATTTATAAATAAATACATTTACTTGTTTTCATTAATGTATTTTAGAACAATGCAAAGAGCAATGTGTAACATTTTACCAGATTTAGTCCTTCACATATTCACTTTTATTTGTTCCCCACTAAATAATGTTATTTCACTAAATGTTTAGATTTTATAAAATTGTGCACTCATGATTTTTCTAGAATAACTTTTGCTGCTAAATTATCCACTAACCTAGTTTATAATAGTATTTTTTTGTCATAGATTATGAATGGGTCTGTTTACACCTGGTCATTTCATGCGTTTTCTCTAATTGGATATCTATCTGATTTGTTTAAACGTTTCCATTTACACTTGGCCACATAAATGTGTCTTTACAAAACGGATATAAATCCGATCTTCAAGTCCCGCGCTATATTTCAGTTTAACTAAGTTCACGTCAACGAAATCAAAAGCGCTGCATTTGATTAATTATAAGCTCATTTCAAGGTCAAAGACCGCAATAGGAGAGCGCGTGGCATCAGCACTGGAAATATATGTTTGTCTTACTACTTTTAATGAAGATGATTGTGTGTTGAGCGTCTGCATCTTACTTTCAGTTTCATTTGCGGTAGTTTGAGCGTCTGCTTTCTGAAGAGATACTCAGCTACTCGTCTGCGGTGATGTGTGTTGCATTAGCGCAGTCATATCTGATTGTCATATAGCCTATAACACGGTCTCACACGTTTATTATTTTTACATTTTGGGAGGAGTAAAATTCACATATGTGGATTCAACAACCAGATGCATTTACACTTGTCCAGTTTCATCTGGAATGCGGCCCAGACCACCTCCTGAAGTGGCTTGAGCGATCGGATTTATATTACAAAACACATGAAGTGACCAGGTGTAAACAGCCCCTATATAATTTTTCATGTTATTTTTCATTAAAATTAAGTTGTCTAGTAGATTGTGTTTAACACACAAAGGAGTGACACAGAAGTATAGAAACTCTAAATTCATAAAAAAAAAAAAACCTGCTCTAGGATCGGATCGGATCGGAATTGGCCGATACTCAGAATTTTCTGGATCGGATCTGAAAAAATGGTATCTTTGCATCCCTACTTTAAATTTAAAATTCTTCTCTTAGTGTTTAAATCATTAAATGGTTTGGCCCCTGCTTATCTATCAGATTTATTGACTGAACATCAGCCCCTTTTGTCTCTCCGGTAGAGGTCTGCACGGGCTTTAAACTGAAGCCCGAACCCGGCCCGTACCCGAGATCGTCTGACCCGACCCGACCTGAGCGGCACAGTTAAATTTAGAGCCCGAACCCAACCCGAAGTCTTTTTTGTTTGTTTTTTCACAACGAATTATCTCATTTAACCTGTTAACCAGCACCCCCCATATTGGGAATCACAGCTGAAAATGACTAACTAACTTAAAATGGTAACAGCTTAAAATGGTGTCTTTGGAAAGAAGCCCTTTGGGCTTTACTATCCATCATCCAGAGTTGATAATGCTCAAAAATATAAAAAGTTATAGACACTGAAGTGCCTTGATAAAAATTGTACCACACTGAATTTTTTTTTAACTTCATATAAAAATACATGAAATCAGTCCTGAAGCAATCCAGAAAAGTAATGGGTTGAAAGTCACATGTCTCATGAGTTTATATTTCAAATCTGAAGAAGATACCATGAACAATGAGATTCCTGCAGCCATTTTTCTAGCCCCCCCCCCTCTGTTTGAGGAAAAGTATTTACCAAATTATTGAAGGGTTCTACTACAAACTATTTAGTCATTATACATGCCACTGCAGTTTTTCAATTATAAAACAGTAGACAGAATCTTAGACATCGTATAAGTGATTTATTTGAGCACTAGAAAAATACAATAATAATAATTTTTGAGTGATAAAAAAAACAATAATAATAAAAAATAACTTAAGTACATACTGATTTCCTGACATACAGATGCTCCTGCTCATACATTAGTAATCACATGCTGACGATCATTCATACAGATATTAATCATACAGATGGCCGCCCAATATAGTCAATAATCACATTATAATGGCCTTTTATATAGACTTCATTCACACTGATATCTGTGAACAGTCTGCTGATTATCAGCCATACAGATGTTAATCATACAGATACAGGCACATTATCCACAAAACACGCAAACATATATTAAAACTGTTGAAGAAGAAAAAAAAAAGAAAGGTTTATTTGTGCAAAAAAGATCGCTAAGTTACGCCCCCATCAGATGACAGGTGCGTCACAGCGTGCGTCACGCGCCGTCGCGAGGGAGCGCCAGAATTCAAATAAACAATCTTCCGTGTATCTTTGACTTTTTTTTTTTTTTGGATGATCTCATTCTGTTTGGGACATTGCCTGCTACAAAATCATGCTGTTTTTTTACCACCAAGACGCTGTTTTTGAGCATAATTTGTTCCATAACGGACACAAACAATAACTCTCCCTGAAGAGATGAGACGTAAACAAATGAATAACGTTCCAAATTACAACGTTGTTGTTTCTTTGGACTAAAAGTGCTCGATGGAATGTTGTTCAGTGGACCCTTATCTCTGAAATGAATCCGGGATTTACAGCAGTGGATACGTTTGAGAGTCGTTATCAGGATGAATCTGGTATGTACTGCGGTTTTTTTATACATGTTTTGATGTGTACTGCTTACACAAATTTAGCAAATACATTCCTTTATAAGCTTTCTATCGACAAACAGCTATCTGTTGTCGATGCTTGAGGCTTAGCCCTTCAAAATGATATATAGTTTGTCAAGATTCATTTTGTCCTGTTTTACTTTATCTGTTTGAAAACAATGACATGTGCAAACAAAGAGCTTTCAGTGCGCCGGCGTCCTGGTGCATGTTAACAGGTTAAATAAATAAATAAATAAAGATGCTGTATTTCATGATTGCATGCAAGGGCAGTAAACAAATACATGTAAAGAAACAGATTCATCGAGGCTCGGCCAGTTCACAAGGCAAAAGAAAAAACACTTACAGTTATGAAAGTTTATGAACATCAGGTGCAGCGGTCACATAAATTCTGCCGAGTTTTTGAATGGTTGTATACGACAAGACGATATTCTTCTATCGTGCAAATTATGGTCATTTTCGTCAGTTAAGGCTCGTTAGCATTCGGCCTGCTTTAAATCAGACACAGAGATGTAGTGCAGTAAGATCGCATTTATTTGAATTAATTAATAATATAATTTATTTGAATTAGCGCGCGAGAGAGAGAGAGAGAGGGATGAAAGTTGCGTGTGTGAACCTGCATCTGCGCGTCTCTCTCTACAAGCAATGAGGCTTAGTTACTTCAAAAACAACTATTTTACCCCCTCATTGCAGACAAATATAGCGTTGTGAGTAGGGCTGAACGATTAATTGCATTTGCGATAATATCGCGATATGAGAAAACGCGATTCTTCAACCGCAGAGGCTGCGATTACACTTTGTCACGTGACACGCGAGAGTAAACAGGTGTGTTCGACTTGAAGATCGATCGTATGACATCAAAGTACGGTGAGAGAAAGCATAAGGAGACGTCTGCTCTCTTATAGCTCTCGCAGTACTTTGATGACACACACAGAGGTCTAGCAGCGCTGCTTCAAGTCAAACACATCTAAGCAGTCTTCAGAGGAAGCATCAAGTTGGCACGCTATGTTGCCAAGTCTGCAGTTTGCCGCGGGTTATTTTCGTGTCCGCGGGTCTTACATAACATGCAGAATTGACGCGCTATATGTAAACGATATCATTTGTTGTGTTTTCCTGTCAAAATAACGGAGTTCTTCAGCCTTTAAGAACTGCCGGGTACTCCGCTAGTGGGCGGAGATAATGCGTAAACGGCAATCTCATTGGCCGGCGCTCACCTATCATCGTCCCTGTTTTGATTTCAACGAATCAGTTCGAGCGAACGCAGACAACCTGATTAATATTCATCAACCCAGCAGCTCAATAATCCTAGTGCGTTTTATACTGTTATTAGTAGTATAATTCGTAATTGACAAATGACAAACAATATCTTAAGCACCAGTCCTAAGTTCAGTCAACATGACAAATATGCATTCATACATGGTTATTCTAATTATTAAAGTTATATCATCATATACTGCTCAAATTTAATGCTAAATTATCATAATATCATATTATAATGTTTGACTGACTGATGCTAAGTGAGATATTTAAAAAAACTTTGCCATTTTACAAACATAAGCTTTATATAGATATAATTATATATAATTGAAAATCATTCAATTGATTATTGTAAATATTATCAACCCTCTATGGACACCTTGACAATAGAATCTCCATTGGCTTGTCATTTTTTTTAGTTTACTCACCAGACCAATATTAATTATATGATATACTATGTCAAGGTGTCCTTCGAGGGTTGATAATATTTACAATAATCAATTGAATTTGATCTCTCTCACATTGTCCCACAGAAACATTAAAATAGTGTAGATTAGTGTGCAATGTTTTATAATAATAATGTATTCTATTTAGTGTCCATTTCATTCATTTAACATTTAATATTGGAGACATCCAAGTTATTTGACATTTTTGAACATAAAAAAGTAACAATAGTTACTTTCCCTGGTAATTAGTTTATTTTATAATGATGTAACTCAGTTACTATTTGTGAGAAGTAACTAGTAATATAACTAATTACTTTTTTAAAGTAACGTGCCCAACACTGCATACTATACAATGATTTATTGATTGTCTTTGTTGAATAATACAGAATATAAAGAGCTTTAAAAAATAATCGCATATTAAATCGCAATCGCAATATTGGTAAAAAAAAATCGCAATTAGATTATTTTCCAAAATCGTTCAGCCCTAGTTGTGAGTCAGTAGCCTATCGAAGCTATTTTACTAATAAAAGTTTCCGTGCTGTGTGTTCGCTGCGTGATCTCTCTGTGCAATAATGTGTGTGTGCGCGTGCATTTATGAAAGCAGCGTAGCCTGCAACAAGCACGAGCCCGACCCGAGCCCGAGGCTATTCATTAAACATTAAGCCGAACCCGACCCGAAACCCGAAAGTATTTCAGGACCCGTCGGGCTTGGGTCGGGTAGCAGACCTCTACTCTCCGGTCATCAAACCAGAGATTAAGCATCCCGAAGTCGAGGCTGAAATGCAGGGGTGACCGTGCTTTTTCAGTTGCTGCCCCTAGTTTGTGGAATGCTCTGCCCCTCTGTATTAGATCTGCACCTTCAATATCTGTTTTTAAATCCATGTTGAAAACTTACCTTTTTGATTTGGCGTTTATCAATGAGAACTTTCTACTGTACTGTTTCTTTTAGTTATTATTTTGTACTGTCTTATTGAAATGTTTTTATTGTGCAACACATTGGTCAACCCATGGTTGTGTTTAATAGTGCTATATAAATAAAATTGACATTGACATAAATAAAATTGACATGAATTGGTGATGGAGAGGATTTCAATAAACAATGTATGAGGGCATTTAGTCCAAAAGTGCGCATATTTGGAGAGAAATTTATCCCAAATTTCTATAGAGAGTAGGGCTGTCGAATTTAAAATAAAATTCCACATTCGAATGCAAAAACGCTGCAATCGAATTTTAGATGTGCGTCAGGCAGCCTTTTATGTGGCACACAAGATGCGATGACGATGTAGTCCAAATATTGCGGAAAAAGAGATCAATGCGGAGATGATGTTGCTTACCTCAAAACTGGAACTAAGCCGTTCACACAGAATGCATATTTATCCCATGTTCTATAAGGACCTCTATCACCATTGCAGTCGCGTCTCGCACAAGAGAGCGGCATGTTTAGAAAGCCATGTAAAATTAATGTAAGTTAGGGTGACCATACGTCCTCTATTCCCCGGACATGTCCTCTTTTTGGACCTAAAAAAATGCGTCCGGCTGGGATTTCTTAATCGCCCAAAATGTCCGGGATTCGGCTGTTTCTAATCTCGCTCCCGCTGAATTTCTGACCATTGGTGCCTGCTCCCACAGAATGCGTTTCGCTCCTGTGATTTTCATGTCCACTCCTTTTGGCGCATCAGCATTTAAATCTCTTTTGAATGAGCATTCACACTGTTTACTTTCACTTTCAATTTTGCGATCACACGCACTCTGTGTAAGGGAGCACATCTTACAAGATAAGATATATGTCAGTGAGCTCAGGATCTGTTGAGCAGAAAATACTCCAGCATGGTCTTGTCAGTCATCTCTCCTTATTCTCGACCTGTGATCAGTCAAATCTTACTCCTGCAGAGCTTGTTGGATGCAGGGTTGCCAAGTTTGAGACCAGTGCTCTAACACTAGCGTTCCTTCTTTTTTCTATTCTATCTACTAGTGTTGTCACGGTACCAAAATTTCAGTATTCGGTACCAATACCAGTGAAAATCCACGGTTCTCGGTACCAATTTCGGTACCAAAGCAAAAATATGCTAATTAAAAAACACATTTTTATTAATAGTTAAACAAAAATAAACTGCACAAAAACCAATGACATTCTTTATGCTTATTTAAAATTATTTCAAGTTTTTCCACAAGTAATAAAAGTATGAAAAAAGTAAACAAGTTCCACCCAAAAGTTTTTGTCATATTTCTGCTGCCGCTGAAAAACAACTGTAAATTGTTGTCTGTTTTAGGGTTTGCTGGTGCTTCATGATCTTCCTGCAGCTGCAAAAGGAAAATATAATATTAGTAAAGCAGTGGGCTGAGTCTGACCAAATGCAACATTAGATCATTGACTCCAGCTAAAATATAACATTTCAGTAAATAACAAACCTCAGCTTTTATAATAAATTTAGATAAGATTACATATATTTTAAGACAAGTGCATATCAAATGGAAGGAAACTGTAGTATTAAAAACACTTTACAATAAGATTCCATTTTTTAGATAACATGACCAAATGATCAAATAAACAATAGTTATATATTGCAATTATTCTTCTTAGGGTTAATTTCAAAATTTACAAATACATAAAATCAATCAATCAATCAAAGTTCAATCTGTTAAAATTATTTAATGCACAATGAACAATGATCATTTGTTTGTATTAAATAACATTCACAAACATTAATTAATGTTGTAAAAATATATATTGTTCACTCACTGTAAGTTGATGTTAGATAATAACATGAAGTCATTGTAAAGTCTATACAGGAGATACAATTTGACTGTACTTTCATTTAATACAAACTGTGTACATATTTAATTTTAAAGGGCTTTTAAACCTGCTAGTTATCCAGCCAAGAATAACAACAACTAGCAACTAACTAGCAAAAAAAAAAGAAGAAACTTTCCCCAACACTGCTCAAGACTTTATGGTGGTTTTTCTGCATCCCACTGCATCTCGTTTTTTTTTCATCGTTTTTAAATGAAAAAAGTAGGCTACTCTTTGTGATTGGTTTAGTATTAAACGATACATTCTTACATGATGCTTGTTGTTTCTAATTGTTTAAGCAAAGTAATTAATTATATATGGTTTATAAACATTATTTTAAACATTATGCTCTTTTTTCAAAGATAAAGGTTCGGCTACATAAGGAGCTTAAAATATCATCTTGTTGTGATGTTGGGTGCCAGAATCGATGTAATACAGCCTCAAATTAGAAATTTGATCGCATACCTGCTGCCACTGCCAGACGACAGCTGTGGTTAAATGTGATAAAATGAGCGGACTGCACCGAAACCATCGTCAAAAATGCTTGCGTTTGCAGCGCACACTTCTCATCAGAAAAGGTTGAATAAAGTATTGTCTTTTGTTGTTATGGGCGCATCTAAAGATTTCTTGCATCTCATGACTATGTCGTGTATGAAATAATGTCTGTGTGCATGTGTGTAAAACAACAAACTGCCGATTTATATTAAATCATTTGTAATTGTTGTCGTGGAAAATCTGATTTAATGAAATTGATTTAATGAAACCAAACAAAGTTTGTCTTTGTCTTGCTTTAATTTCTGCAGAAATGATCAGTCTATTCACAGAGGAAAAAGAGCTGTGAGCAGAGTGATACCCCACTCTCCCAGCACCTGTTGTTTATACCATCCAAGAAGATACATTGTTGAAAACAGATAAAATTAGCCAATCATGTTACTCTGTGCACATCACCCCATAACACATGCTCACCCCTCATGCACAGCACATGTACATCATCATTATGTTTAGTTATTAGTTAATGATTAACACATATATGTATATTAAAAATGTTATATGAGATTAGTACAATTAATGCAAAGGAGACAAAATTAAAAATACCATAACATTGTATATACATTGTTGTGATTAATTGTGGCTGGAATAATAATGTACAGGGCTCTATGCTTGCTTTTCTTTTTAGGAGCGCTTGTGCTCAAAAATTTAGGAGCACCTTCAAATCAATCAAATTCTGATCAAAAAATGTATCTTCCCATTACGAAGTGATATTTGACTCCTTAAAGTGATTTACAGGGAATTTTGTTTTTACCTTTGTAATGGCATTTTTCTAACTATTAAAAGTGTCATCTTTTGTCAAATTAAAAAAATATATATTAAGCTTTTTATCATTTCTAATTAAAACAACAGAATAAAACAAGTAGAATAAGATTCCAATCAAATGAAATCAGTATTTAAGAAATAAATTTGTACTACAGAGGTGGCACAGAAGAACACACGTGGCTTGTAGGTGTATTTTCAGATGTTTGAAATGACTGAAATGGTCGCACTGTAGAGCCCTGATGTAGCTGTAAAAATAGTTGCTTGCTGAAATTGAAATGTGTATATACATCTTCATCATGACTAGGTAGACACGGTGAGTTTGTCTTAACTATACACGTTAGATGTGATCCACCTCATAGTATCAATCCTGTCAGATCGTCCATCCTTTGAGTGAGAGTGTAACATTACAGGTCGGCCGATCTGGTTTCGTCCGTTAAAGTTAACCTTTTCGACATGTTTCCATGTTGTTGCTCCGCAATGGCATGGACGCGATGTTGTCTGGGGGTTTGGCAAAAGGAGGGTGGGATGGTGGGCGGTGCTCGGGGTGGTGACTGAGTAGTTCGGACGTGACATTTTTACGGAAGTATACAGGCTGTGTGCATTTTACTGTGGATTGACTGTTTTGAAACTTATATGATAGTTACATAGCCCCTAGACCTCAGTTATCATGAAAAAAGCCAGGAAATGTCAGTTTTGACAATATGGGACCTTTAAAGTGCCCCTATTATGGATTTTTGAAAATTACCTTTCATGCAGTGTGTAACACAGCTCTAAGTGAATGAAAACATCCTGCAAAGTTTTAAATCTAAAAGTGCACCGTGTATAAAGTTATTGTCTTTCAAAAGAGTCGACTCCGAGTCATGAAAACGAGTCGTTTTTAAAACGAATCTTTAGCTGTTTCAATGTGACGTCAACATTAAACATTGTTTGGCAGGCATTTTTGATTTAGTCTTAGTCTTTATCTTGAGACGAAAATGCTTAATAGTCTTAGTCACATTTTAGTCATTTGAGTCTTTCATAGTTTTAGTCGACGAAAAGTCATTGCACTTTTTGTCAACTTTTAGTCATAACTTTTAGTCAAACTGCAGTTACCAACATTTATTATCGTTATCGAATTATCGCCCAGCCCTATCTCTATGAGTGTGTTGTTTGGGGGGGGGGGGGTGTTGAGTGTGAGGGTGAGTGAGAGAGAGAGACTTTTAAACAAAGTTACTTATAGTCGGTAGAATATCTGTTGGGAGATCAACACACATAACATCTGCACTGATTTTTACACCCATAACTAGGGCTGTGCGATATGGACAAAAAAAGAAATCGCGATTTCTTTGATAAATTTTGCGATTTCCATTTTAATCACGATTTTGACACACACAGACATGCTTTACAGTCATAAATGCATTCAGTGTGAATTTGAAATGTATTTCCAAAAGAAAACCAATTAGAGCTTTATCAAAAAGCTGTAACGTCTCTAGAACAGACATAAGGCAAAAAAATAAATACCGTGTCCAGGTTTTTTATTTTTTTTTTTTTTTGCCATGCATTGGTCATAGAGCTCTTTGTGGCACTGCCTCAGGTGTTGAAATAGATTTGTTGCGCCAGGTTCATACTCCGTCTGCAGTGCGTAACTGCGTATACAGTATGTGTATGCGGTGAAGAAGCAGCACAGACTCATTTTGCTTTCGCACAGGATGCGTTTGCAGTCCACTCCTGATCTGCGGCGGTTTACCACAAACACATCATCTATCCATTATTTTGATTTCAAATCCAAATGTTGTTACTGCAAATGCTTTTTCAGCATTGTGATTCTCTTTTATCAAAGTACAGTAATACAATCTTTCATAGACATATTCACATTTAAACTCAATAAATATGAACTCAAACGAGTGCCATATGAATGAATGAATGAATGATGCATTTATATAGCGCTTTGTGTATTGCTGTACACCCAAAGCTCTTTACAATCATTTGCCAAGGCAATCATATTGCCTTGTTTATCTAAAAGTGCACTTTTGCTTGTTTAAAATCTAGCCAAAAAGCCATGTGTTGACTGAAACAGTAGAATTTAATTATATGAATTTATGGTGTACATAAATGGTCTACATTTCCGTGTCAATCCATGTTTATTTTTACCACGAACAATGCGTTGTCATTCACTTTAATTCAGCGCGTGCAGCAAAGCAAGAATAGACTCCGTGCGGAAACGATCGCTGCATGACTGTTGCAGACGCACTGCTCCTGGAGCGCTCTGCCGGACTGCAACCGTGTGCAGTGTGAACACTCTGATCCATTAACATGGGCGCTGAAAAAATACACACCGCATACGCACCACAGACGGAGAATGTGTGAACCTGGCGTTACGTCTGTATGCCCGGTCTGTTCTGTTCTCGCGCTCCATTTAGGCGCGCTGCATTCTGATTGAATCGGATAGCATACTACGGGAGGTCGGGGGCGCGGGAAGAATCGTGCTATAAAGCGATTTAGAAATCGTGCACGCTCAAATCGTGATTTTATGACGATTTTGATTAATCGCACAGCCCTACACATAACGTCTGCACTGATCACCTACGACAAAAGTACACTCTTGGACATTGGAAACCGCTTCACTAACCTGGTTCAGGACACTTTATCACCAAATCCGAATCCATCGCGGCCTCTTGAGATTCTTCGGAACGTGGAGAACAAAGGCCATAGGAGACGGAACAAGAAACACCGTGGAAATAACGCTGGTATTCGAAACAGATTGAGGAAAAGGGCTCGCAGTTCTCCTTTGCGGAGCATTCTGCTCGCTAATGTCCAATCCTTGGAGAATAAGATGGACGATCTTAGAGCCAGGATAAGTTTCCAACGGGACATAAGGGACTGTAACATCATCTGTTTGACTGAAACATGGCTCAAGCTAGGGCTGTGCAATTAATCGAAATTCAGTTTCGATTTTGGCCTCCAACGATTATGAAAATACAATAATCGAGAGAAAACTATTATGGCGCCCATTCCGCCCCCTTTCCAGCAGTGCGCTTTCACTCCTCCATAAAAGCCCATTTTCACATGTACATAAGTAAAATCATGTAACGTGACTTTTGCAAAATTGGATGTGCTTGAGTTATTAAAGTTGATTAGATTTATTAATGTTTTTAAAAAGCACGAAAGAGAACTTGCGCTGTTCCTCAGGAGGATATCTGTGTATGCGCTCAGAGACGGAGCAGAGCACAGACATGTAAAGTCATCCCTTGAGTTGAACATATGCGCCTAAATGGTCAAATACACGCAAAGATGTGTCAAAATGCGGTGCTTAGTGATTATTCACGTAAACCCTCGTCGGTTATGTAATAAATGAATGTAAACGGATGATACTGAAAATACGCGTGTAACAGTAAGTTGGATCCGTGCGGCTCTTAAAGCGACAGCGGGCTATATTCCTGCTGCCGACTGTGTGCTTAATATTAATCAAACAACAAAAGACAAAGACAAAATCACTCACTGCTATTCACAGAAGGTCTTTTGTAGCTTTCATAAGAAACAAAGGAAGTTTAAATCTTACAGTGAAGACTACGCTGTTTTATTTTACATTTGATTATTAAATTTCTATAGTAGGCTGTTAACTGATTTTGGTTATACGGCCCGCTAATAATCGTGTTAAATAATCGTGATTACAATATTGACCAAAATAATCGTGATTATGATTTTTGTCATAATCGAGCAGCCCTAGCTCAAGCCCTCGGTTCCAGACACTGCTGTAACGCCGTCTGACAACTTTTCTGTTTTATGGATGGACAGAACAGCGGAGGCCGGTGAATCCAAAGGTGGAGGAGTGTGTTTCATGACTAACAAGAAATGGTGTGACCCCAGGAATATCTCCTCTCTGTCACGATCCTGCTCGCCTCATCTGGAACATCTATCCATAATTTTCCGCCCATTCTATTTACCCCGTGAGTTCTCAGCGGTGTTCGTTACTGCTGCTTACATTCCACCTCAGGCAGACACCGGCTTGGCTTTGTCTAAACTTCATGACGTGCTCAGCGGCTACATTAACAAACATCCTGACGCTGCCTTTATCATAGCGGGGGATTTTAACAAAGCCAACCTCAGGCAGGTCATGGCGAACTTTCACCAGCATGTATCCTGTCCAACTAGAGGACCGAATACACTGGATCATTGCTACTCTCAGTTTAAGAATGCCTACAAAGCCCGCTCACTACCGGCTTTTGGCAAATCGGACCAAGCCGCCATTTTCCTCACACCGGAATATAAACAAAGGCTTGCACAGGAACCCCCGGTGAAGAGGGAAGTGACGCGTTGGTCCTCCCACTCGGAAGCTATGCTGCTGGCGGCTCTTGATGATGTCGACTGGGACATGTTAAGGGCGAGCTCATCTGACGTCAGCGAGTTCACCGATGTAGCAGTGAGCTTTGTAAACACACTTAACGAACAAGCTACAGAACAGGGTGTCCGCGGGGTCTTAAAAAGTCTTAAAAAGTCTTAAATTTAGTTGTATCAAATTTAAGGCCTTAAAAAGTCTTAAATTGTACAAGAAAGTCTTAATTATGATTTCAAGAGGTCTTAAATTTGGAGACGGAAAGACCAGAATTGTGATATGGCTGAATGTGACGATTAAACTTCAAAAGGCTATGATTTCATTAAATAAACATGAGCGCTTCAAGTTCAAAGTCCGGTGCTGCGCTGCTTCAGTTGTCTTTGCCGGGAAAACTGTTATATTTCAGCCAAAGGCGACACCTGCTGGCAGAGAATTAATCAGTTAACAGGTTAAACTAGTGCGCGTATGAGTTTCACTGCACGATTCAGTCTATTAAAATACATTTAGAATGATCACATAATTTAAGATATGGGGGGCAGAAAATGTATAGCCTATATTTACGGTATATAATTTCATATACAGTTAATAATAACTCGAAGAGCGCCTTCTTTTCTCCAAAAGTCAGCATGATTACAAATGTGACTTTGATTTTATGCAACAGTTCAATAAACAATAAGTTAATATTAAGAGACTTACGTTTTAGACACCATATTTCCTGCTTTTGCTCTATTTCTCCAACAAAAATAATTCCAAACACAGCCACAGCGCTGTTTTGCGTCTTGCAACATGACAGTGATTCGTTCCTGAATGAATCAACCGTTTAAATGATTCGGTTCAGTCGCAATGACTCACTTATTAACACTGACTTACTGCCACCTATTGGCCGTTTTAATTTCACATTTAAAGTATTTTCATTTTTTTAAAATAATTTCAAACATCAGTTTTCACCGTTTTATGTTTCAAATATCAAAACATTATTTATGCATTTGTAACTGCAGGTTAGCATTCTGTGTCCTTCCGAGCTGCATTAAACAGTGTGTAAATACATCTAAATGCCACTTCATATGCATTGCAAAGATACATTTTGTTGATACAGATTTCATCTGCTTGGTAGCAGCCCAAATGCAAGAATTTGACTCAAAAGATGATGCACACTTTTAGTAAAAAATGGCTTAAAGGTAAACATGCCCATAAAACTTGTTGAAAAAAAAAAATTCTATCACTGCTGTGAACTGACCACACAGAATATGAAGAATATCAAAAAAATTCAGGAGTCAGCTGTCCACAGTAATCTTTTAGATATCAGCACAATAACACACTCAGCAAAATATAGTCTAATTATCATTATCGATAAAATCCCAGAAAATATCAAGATATATTGTTTTGTCAATTTCACACACCCCTAATTCATGTTATTTAATTTATATAATAATTTATTGATAATAATTGCTAAAATCAATATAATTAATACTTTTGACTTATCCATTTTCTTAAAAGTGGTTTAAAGCCTGAAATGTAAAGTTTATGTTTTATAAAACTTATAGTTTTTGTGAAAACTTGTATATGAATTGTAAATTATGCTTTTGACAGTCATTTTACAGTTTAATATGGTACTATAGACATTGCCCTGCCCCGATCATATGGTATTAATTTTATTTGTGGAGGTCTTAAAAAAGGTCTTAAAAAGTCTTAAATTTGATCTTAAAAATCCTGCAGAAACCCTGCAGAAACGATAACTGTAAGGACCTTCCCTAATCAGAAACCGTGGGTGGACAGAACAATCTGTGATGCGGTTAACAAACGCACTGCCGCATACAACGAGGCTCTTTTGTCTGGGAATATGAGCGTGTATAAAGCATCGTGTTATGCTCTCAGACGAGCAGTAAGTGCCGCCAAACATCGATACAAAGAGAGAATTGAGTCTCATTTTCAGCTCAATGACTCTCGACGCATGTGGCAGGGACTAAGGACCATCTGTGCCTTTGGAAACAAATCCTCCGTGGAGATGAGAGCAGATCCGTCGCTGGCCGATGAGTTGAACACATTCTACGGCCGCTTTGAATGTAATGGTGGCAGCGCGGCTCTACCGAGCAGCGCGTCAGGAAGCAGCAGGCAGAGAAGTGAGAATCATGTGATCACCGTGTTGGAGGACGAGGTTCGGAGGGCCCTAAAGAGAGTGAACGTAAGGAAAGCGGCTGGACCTGACGGGATCATAGGCCGGGTTCTGAGGTCATGCGCTGATCAGCTTGCTGGTTTGTTCACTTCTATCTTCAACGAGTCCCTTGCTACCTCTGTAGTTCCCACCTCCTTTAAAAAATCCATCATCATCCCTGTGCCTAAGAACAATAAACCCTCTTGCCTGAATGACTATCGACCAGTGGCCCTCACATCTATAGTCATGAAGGTTTTTGAGAGACTTATTAAGAGCCACATTAGCTCATCCATCCCTGTTACTTGGGACCCTCTTTCATCCCAATAGATCAACTGATGATGCCATCTCTCATATTCTCCACTCCTCCCTCACACACATTGACAGCAGCAATGGGAACTATGCAAGGCTGCTATTCTTAGACTATAGCTCTGCTTTCAACACCATAGTCCCTATCAAGCTGACTTCTAAACTCACAGGCCTCGGCCTAAACACTTCACTCTGCGACTGGATTCAAGATTTCCTCACCGGCAGACCTCAAGTGGTGAAGGTAGGCCAGTTCACCTCAAACTCCATCACCCTGAACGTAGGAGCCCCGCAGATTTGTGTCCTGAGTCCCCTGCTCTTTAGCAAAAGGATTTATTTAAATTTTTATTTGTCTATCTACACTTTGGGCGGCCGCGGTAGATTATAAAAGTAGCCCAAAAAATGCAACCCACGGCTCTGTAATTTTTCCCGCGACTGTATTTTCAAAATAGCCCACGCCCACTTGTGCCGCAACCGTTACCCTGGCAACACTGGTTCACTCTACGCTCGCTCATCACACACTGATAGATAACCTTCCGCGTTGCGATGACGGGAAGAAGTTGGGGTCAAACCTTATCAAATGATTAATTTGCGTTAAAAAAATATTAACGTGTTAATTTTTTTTAGATTAATCACATGCGTTAACGCGTTAATATTGACACCCCTAATTAAAATTAATAAAGGGTATACAATTGTTGTTGATGTTAACTAACAGTTAAATAATATAGATTTTTAACATCGGTTAACTCACAACTAAAATAAACTAAGTATGAACAATATATTTTTACTTTATTTATTTGTGTTAGTAAAAATTATTCATGTTAGTTCATGGAAAAGTAAATTGTTAAAAAATGCTTATAAATCATTAAAAGCTTTGGTAACTATTATAATGTCTCATTTGTTAACATTAGTAAATGCATTAACTAACATGAACTACCAATGAAAAATATATTTTCACAACATTAATTAATGTTTGTTGATGTTTGTTAGTTAATCAAAACGTTCATGTAAATTTGCAGTGCATTCACTGATGTTAACAGATAAAACTTTAAATTTTAATAATGTTTAAGTTTTGAATATTAACTAACATTAAGAAATACTATATACTTACTGATGTTAATTAATATAGTTAATGTTAAAAACTGAAACCTTATTGTAAAGTGTTACTAAAGTTTTATATATTGTTCTGTCAGTAAAGGATTCTACCCCTTTTACATTGTTTAGCTCTTTGGTTTAAGCTTTATTTTAGCTTTAGGGAATCTTACGATTTGATACTGATATGATCAATTGATATTAATCAAAACGTCCAACTTATACCTTATTTAACAATCGTCCAGCGAGTTGTTAGATTTCAGTATATCTGAGAAATTCTGTTTATTCTCGTGGCCACGATATAATAATACAGAATTATTTAAATAACCTTATGACAGTTATGAGCATAGGTAACGTAATCTGGGCAAAGTTTGATTTGAATATTTCACAACAGAACCCCGAACACTTATCTATAAATCAAACAAGAGTTTATTTGCTATCTTACTACAATACATGAACTAAGCTAAATAACACAAAACAAAATACATACACACAGGCAATGAATTGTTGCAATTGAGAATGATTAAAATATAGCACTGTTTTGCTATTTCCACACGATTTTACCCGTGTCGATCATCAAGAGGAGAACTCTATTATCCTTACTCTTAGAGATAAAATACCACACGATTCAGCCACTTTAGAGATTTTGTTTGATACTTGCTTTTAAGTTGAAATGACGCTGTGTGGCTTGAGGGAATTCCGCGCGTCGTCGCGTGACGTCACTCTGGGGATGCCCTTCTGTTGTTTTGCTCGGTGCTGTCTGACACTCGAAGTTCTTCCTTGAGTTCCTTTCGCGTAGCTTCAGACTTTCAAGGGCTTCTTCAGAGATTTGACTGTGTTGGTTCAATGTACAAACTCGGCCAGATGTTAAGGCTAGGAGCTCTTTTGGAGTAGCTCCAAGTTTCAAGAAACGCGCGATTTCGAGCAGAGGGCAGAGAGCTGGGAGTCAGTATTTTAGACCGGAGATTTTGGTCCCTCCCACTCGATGCTCTTCCAATGAAATAGTTCTTGAAGGGCGGAGCCCCGCCTACACGGCTCATTTTCCATGCAGTAAATCCTCTCGCCTAGTTGCTTTAATCTCATGAGGAAAATATCTTAACACATTCTGTATGCGTTGTAATCATACATTATTATAATAAAAGTTAACTTTCATTTACACCAACTTGTTTGCATTTATCATGGCCATTAAAATGAAACCAAATTCAGCATATTTCCTACACCTTAATAGTTTTCCTGCTAAAACACACCAAAGGGTTCAAATTAAAGATTAAAAACAACACATCATGCATATGATTCTTATGAGTGTAGTACTCACTTTACAGGAGAAAATTATACCTCAAAAGATTACAAAAACACCATAGATTCCAATAACACCTGACTATATATATTGTAAATATATTATATATATTGCTTTTGATAACAGCAACAGGTATTATTTGTCTTTTGGTATAAAGTTTATGAGAGTTTGGATGTTCTTTGTTCAAGAAGAGAAATTGAGGTGTTTCAGTTTGGAATGTGAGAGAAACGGGAGGTCAGGAAAGTCAGCTGTCCAGGTCATGAGAATGTCACGTTTGTGGAGATCTGGTCTTTCTTAGCTCGAACGTCTGTCGTAAAAACGTCTTTTTTTTTGTTGATACCATCATTGAGTTACTGCTTAAGCGGTCAGGAGATATCATAAAGTTTGTCGCTGGGCCATTAGCAGATGTTTCCCTCAAAGCTTCTCCTGGTCTTAGAGTTTCCTTCAGATGATAACCCGATAGCATGGCAGGAAGTCGGCCAGCCAGTTGGGTGAGGTGCTCTTCATCTGTCAATTTTATGACTTGCAGATAGAGATGAAAGTGGCTCTTTGAGCCTAAGGAATTTGTGGTTGCACTTAGTTCAGATGTGTGTGTGTCCTTCCTCTCCACAACGGCATTACAGGCGGCTCCAGGATTTTTTTGTTGGGGGTGCTAAGGGGGGGTTTAAAAGTTCAGAGTGGGTGCTAAAAATCTAATTAAATTGAGAGAAAGTAATGAACGCCTAACTTTAGCTATCGTTTTTTTTTATATACAGCAGCTTCGAAAAAGGCATTTAACTTTTTTTTCCTGTCGTATTAAACTTCTCATATGCCACAGTTATTAGTAATATAACTTCTAATGCCAAATATGACACTTACAAAGTAATATAATTTATGAATATAGAAAAGAAAGTAAGTTGGGATTTTTTTCTTTTTTCATTGTTCTATTTTATTTATTTAGTTATTTAAGTTATCTTTATTTATTTATTTTTATTTTTTTTACACATATCTAGTAATTTTTTTCTGACCATCAAGTGTCAGTCAATCAATGCCAACTGTTAGGAAAACATGGTAAATTCTAACCATTTACAAAAGATAGTGCTGACAATTCATAAAACTATTTCCACACGGGCACACATTGCGGGAGATAACCTCCCCGTGCTGATTTGCATCGTATCATGTGTAGATGATAGCCAGAGATAGGCCATTGTCAAAAGCTTCAAAAATTGGCAATATTAAGAGGATTTAGCTTTTCCAATTAATGTAGGCCTGTTGCATTCTTCTTCTTCTTCTTCTTCTTCTTCTTTTTCTTCTTCTTCTTCTTCTTCTTCTTCTGCTTCTGCTTCTGCTTCTGCTTCTTCTTCTTCTTCTGCTTCTGCTTCTTCGGCCTATTATTATTAAATTACATGAAATTATTTGCCCCGCAATAATTTCATAGCTCATCACCGCATGATGCGCTGAGAGAATAATAAAATAGGCTAGCTTACTCCTCATTGAAAATGTTTTTAAAAACTTTTTTTAAAACAGGTCTATTAATTTATACAATGAATTATATGCCTATAATTATAACACTGCAGTCATCAATGAAAATTCAGAGCAGCTTTATTTCATGCACCGATTTTCAAAAACAACCTGTTTAACGCGAAATATGTTTCTTCTCATGTTTTCTACTATACGAGCCACAAGAGAAATATTAAGGGAATAATTTAAGACAGTTATATACCATTATCGGCATATGTTAAAATAGATTAGTCTCTCGTTGTCTCAGAGAGAATATGCGCCATTAATGCAGCGTTAGCCGTCAGTTTTTTTTACTTTCACTTTCTCTATAGTGAATTAACTGATGTTCACCGTCTTGCGCAAAGAGTTGCTTGACCCCTCCCCATATTACCAATTGTTTATAGGCCACATATTTTTTAGGTTTTTAATATTTATTTTTCAATGTTAATGAGAGTGACGCAGAGAGTTAAAAATCAAGAAAATCATTTGGAAATCTAGTGATGGAGCTATTGCCCCGTCAAGACCCGCCCTAGCGCCACCACTGTGTTCTGTGTGTGTTTCACAGAGTTGATAGTTTGGATTAACCCTTTAATTGCTGTATCCCTTAAAACCAGACTGCCAGAGGGTTACTGTAATGCATGTGCCCGCTGGGCACGGTTTTTTGATGCCACCGGGGTGGCGTTTGCACTGACGGCTTGGGCCCGCCATCGCTGCTTGCAGCTATATTATTACTTTTATTGTTTTATATAGAGCATGCAAACATCATCGCGCTGTAAGAAATTTAAATACAATTAATTGCCTTTCATATTCAAAATGTTTTACTCTATTTCAAACATTGTAGTCAGGAATTATAGTTTGGGAAAAACCCAACTATGATTTTGTAGTCATATAGCCTAGTATGTATGATTTTACAGCAGCCTATGTTATGATTCTGTAACCATAGACTCATGCATGTAGGGCTGCCACTAACGACTATTTTTTATTTCGATTAATCTATCGACTAATTTATCGATTAATATAAAAGATTAATTTCCCACCAAAAAAATCATCAATTTTACTTAAGAATATTTTATTAAACCAAATTAAATCCAAATTTCTATTAAATCCTTTTTTAAAGCAAAAGTAAAGTGCAACATATTGCAAGAAGCAAGTGTCCATCTCATAGTCCAAATCACTGAAATCAAAGTTCAGTATTATAGCGTAAGAATGACAACATATCCACGTGTTCTAGTCTAGTTCTAGAATTTTAAATAAAGGAGTATTTACCAGAAATATTATTTACCAGAATTTATTTATGAGAAAAATGTAAATGTGCAGCATTTCTGAAAAAGAAAAAAAAGAAAAAATTAATGGAACCATTAAAATGGAATTCAGAAAATAAGAATTTGGTACAGATAAAACTGTAAAACTCAATTAATTAGACAGGCTTTTTGATTAATAAAATTTAATTTAACCATTAAAACAGAGTATAGAAAAATGAAAATGGAAAAAAATGAATTTGGAAATAAAACGAATTTCATAGGGCCCTATAATTATAATAATGTTTTAATGTGGTAATAGAAATAGATGGAAGTGAACAATAGCTTTTAAAATGACTTAAAATACATATATAATAGCAATGATGCAATAATAATTAGTTCAAATAAAGTATCAACAGTAAGAAATCATATGGTTTTATTGAACAAAACTGTTAAAATACATAATGTATTATAAACAATAGAGCTAATGTAGATTACGCATAACAACAAAAGGCCTGCAGGGGGCGACTACGGCCTGATGATTATTTTTAAACATTACTGCAGGATCTAATCCTTGTTTAATATTGACCAAGCACCATTTAATTCAAATGTCCACTTAATCTTTAATATTTGGCCATTTCTTTAGGACAGAAATGCTATAGCCACTGTAATTAAATGAATATGTGGACATCAAAACTTGTAAACTCAGAGTGAGGGTTTGAGCTTTTATTTTGAAATCGTGATGTAGTCTCCTGTGTTTGAACAGGTTTATAAATGATTTACCTTACAAATCTGATGAAATGGCGCATGTTGCATTCCCAGATGAACGTTATAATAAACCCAAACTCACAACAACATGCAGAGATGGAGTTTGAGATGCTCCACACTAGTGTTGTCAAAAGACCCGGTACTTCGGTACCAAGTCGGTACTAAAAAAATGAAATTAATTAAAATAAATGATTATTGTTTTTTATAGAATTTTTCCATTGTTGTTTAGTCTTATGACTATGTGTTTCAATTGCTGATTGTCTTCATGAATAAGAGATACGACAAAATGTTTATGGGAACTCAAAATTTATGGGATGTTGTTTTGAAGCAGTTTTGGTATAACAGTAGCTACATGTTAAATTTGTGCTGGTCAGACGAAGTCTGAACATTGAAACATACGCAATTAAGACTATTCAATAAACTCTGCTCCTTTTTATCATCACTTCGTCTCCTGCTTCTGCTCTTTACTGGCTTTTTCCTTAGTCAATTTCTTGGCTGATAGAAGACTGTTGATAATGTTTTGGGTATTTTGGGTACCAAACAAGACCTCCTGTTAACAGGTTTGGTATTAGACTACTTTGCTGACGAGTTGTTCTGGTACCAGTAAAAACAGATATTTTTTTTGATGGGATCTGGCGTCCGGGGTTGGATCTTAATTGTCTGGCATGGAGACAGTCAGTCCGTCCGTCCGTCCTCTAGCAACACCAAGGTCATGTGTTCGATTACCAGGAATTGCAGAAACTGATAAAATTTTTACCTTGAATGCAATTTAAGTGGCTTTGAATAATACTGTATGCAATACTTTTTTAAGGATTCTTTGATTAATAAAAAAGTTAAAAGAACAGGATTTATTTAAAATAGAAATCTTTTGTAACAATACCCTAATAAAAAGTAATATATTTAAAATACACTTATTTCATACGAAGTATAGTTCAATAAATCTATTAACTGTAAGAACTAGCTCTTAATTTTAGCTTCTTAGGGAATTGGATCTGAACGATCCGGTTCGATTTGATTTGATTTAACTTGATTCAAAATTTATCAAAAAAACTTACACTTCATCAACTATTCGTCCAGCGTCTAGCAGAATTTAGTGTATCTTACCAATTCTGTTTGTATTACTCCGTGGACAACGATAATACACGACTGGTAATTTTATTAACAAGCAAGCTCTTTTATTAGCAAGGTAACAAAAGATCGACAGCTCAAGACAGTAACTTATTAAGCACTTAAACACAAACACTGCTGTTTAAAATGAAACAAATGTATTTGCTAACTGTTATTCTAACAATACATCAACTGACCTACTAAACACACATACACACACACACACACACACACACACACACAATCCTGAAGATGAGATTTACGGAGTTAGCATGAAGTTCCCAAAATTCTCAATAGCATCTGTCTGCGGACTGCAAGAGAGGGACGTAACTTGAAGGGGGCGTAACGTGAAGTAGGGGGCATAACTTGAAGTTGTCCAAATCACACAGAACCACGGGAGATGTCAAAACGAGATGTTGTTGGCAAGATGGCTGCTTGTATAGAGACAACGGTGAGAATATTTTTTTTCCTAAATAACTGTTTAAATTGAAGTGTGTAAGTCATTTTCAAACAGTAGTATTGTTTCTGTAGATAATAATCTATTAAAACTAAAGTGTAAAGTAAGCAATATATAAGCAAAAGGTGTAAAGACACTATCCCCCGGGTTTGACAGACGAGGCTAAAATGCATGTCTGGGTTGTTTTAACTGAAAGAAACTGACTGACTGATTGTTTTGTCTCAAGATATACATCGGTATTGTTTTTATCCAAGGCACGTTTATAAAAACTACTTAAATGTCCTAATTGAACTATGGCCTAATCCTGACTTAATTTAAACCCTGTCTGTGAAACCAAGCCTAAATAATATAGTATATGTAGTTTTGCTATAAAAACACGTTTTATTATTTATAGCTAACGGGGAGCTCCAGTAAGTGTCTCCAAAGTGGATTTACATAAACCATATATTCATCTTAAAACTATTGCTAGGAAAATCTTTGATAAATATTGCATATGAGCACATCTAATAGACATGAAACGGACATCTGAGTGAGTGATGTATTTGTGTTATGTAGAATTCACTGTTGTCAACGCTGCTTTAGATGAATGTAATAATGTAAATATAAAAACATCTACATGAAGTTACTAAACATAAGTTAACTCTTTTATTTGTCTATTAGTATTGTTGATAAACTGAGAAGCTTGTATGTTGGATGAAAAGCGAGTTACATCAGCATCTACCTCAACATGTAAATGCAGTATTGATCAGATAAATCACAGAGGTGACTGACTCTTGTCTGGATGTTACAGGGACAGATGAGTCACACGTGTGTTTATCCAGTGAAGAGTGACTGATGAAGAAATGCTGCCATCAAATGCTCTCAGTGAGTACACTAATGAAATTAATTAAACATCTTTTAAATCTTAAGTTGTAGGTTATTTTAATTATTGTCATTTCAAACAGAGTTATTACAGCACTTTTCTTATTCTTGATTCCTGTGCCTTTGCTGCAGATCTTCTGTGGTGGAGCAGGACCTGCAATGCAATGTGACATTAGCACTTGTGAGAGAAAAAAGGGGGAGAACCTGAAACAAAAATATAAAGTATGATAATTTTGTTACTTCTAATACAGAAATTGAATGACACTGTACTGTTAAAATGGCTGATTTTTTTTTATTGTGTTTGTGCATTTTTGTATGATCTGAAATGTCTGCAGAATGGTGTGAGCGGAGCACTGAGGATGGAGAGTCCACAGCAGCATCCAGTGCCATGGATGAGACCCTCCATCACTCCACCTGCCTTTACTGCCTCATCTGGACCGGTTGTTGCTGTGGTCTCTTCATCATCAGTGACCCCAGAGCCAGCAAGAGCATCTAGAGCAGGGGTGTCAAACTCATTTTCACTGAGGGCCACTTCAACATTATGGCTGCCATCAAAGGGCCGGTTGTAACTGTAAGACTGTAAACGTTACCACTCCTTAACATATTGTTAAATAACTGTCTCTTTATTTTATTATTAGCTAATTATTTAAGTTACAAACATTGTATATGCATTTGCAATTATTTTAACAAATACTTTTCATTTATCAGGTTAAAACCTGTTAACCCGCACCAGGACGCGGACGCACTGAAAGCTCTTTGAAAGCTCTTTGTTTGCACACGTCATTGCTTTCAATCAGATAAAGTAAAACAGGACAAAATGAATCTTGACAAACTATATATCATTTTGAAGGTCTAAGCCTCTAGCATCGACGACCGATCGCTGTTTTTCGATAGAAAGCTTATACGGAATGTATTTGCTAAATTTGTGTAAGCAGTACACATCAAAACATGTATTGAAAAACCGCAGCACATACCTTATTCATCCTGATAACGACTCTCAAATGTATCCACTGCTGTAAATCCTGGTTTCATTTGAGAGATAAGGGTCCAGTGAACAACATTCCATCGAGCACTTTTAGTCCAAAGAAACAACAACGTTGTAATTTAGATCGTTAATCCTTTGTTTACGTCTCATCTCTTGAGGGAGAGTTATTGTTTGTGTCCGTTATGGAACAAATTATGCTCAAAAACAGCGTCTTGGTGGTAAAAAAACAGCATGATTTTGTAGCAGGCAATGTCCCAAACAGAATGAAATCATCCAAAAAAAAAAAAAGTCAAAGATACACGGAAGATTGATTATTTGAATTCTGGCGCTCCCTCGCGACAGCGCGTGACGCACGCTGTGACGCACCTGTCATCTGATGGGGCGTAACTTAGCGATCTTTTTAGCACAAAAAAAAAACATTTCTTTTTTTTTGTTTTCATATATGTTTGCGTGTTTTGTGGGAATTGCCTGTATCTGTGTGATTAACATCTCTATGACTGATAATCAGCAGGTAATTACTGACTGTTCACAGATATCAGTGTGAATGCAGTCTATATAAAAGGCCATTATAATGTGAATATTGACTATACTGGGCAGCCATCAGTATGATTTGCATCTGTATGAATGATCTTCAGCATGTGATTACCTAATGTATGAGCAGGAGCATCTGTATGTCAGGAAATCAGTATGTAATTAAGTTATTTTTTTTATTATTATTGTTTTTTTTATCACTCAAAAATTATTATTATTTATTTTTCTAGTGCTCAAATAAATCACTTATACGATGTCTAAGATTATGTCTACTGTTTTATAATTGAAAAACTGCAGTGGCATGTATAAAGACTAAAAAGTATGTAGTAGAACTCTTCAATAATTTGGTAAATATTTTTCCTCAAACGGGGGGGGGGGGGGGGGGGACTAGAAAAATGTCTGCAGGAATCTCATTTTTCATGGTATCTTCTTCAGATTTGAAATATAAACTCATGAGACATGTGACTTTCAACCCCTTTCAATCCACATTACTCCATAAGTCAAAGTAAATAAAAAAGACAAATATCATCAAACACAAGTCATTACAAAAACGTTGTTTTTGTTACATTTTTGGTACAATAAATAATTGTGCGCTGCTAAAAACATGTGACAGATATGGCATTTAAGATAAAAAACAAATGAGCCCGGTCTCATGAAAATGCATATCAATAGCACGATTTTCTGTTTCTATTTGGCGTGCGATTTATACACAGAAATTGACTTTGGCGTGCATATGATACGCAATCAATGCTTAAAGTAGAAAAAAAGAAGTGGCCATACTCAACCCCACTCCCCCACCCAAAAATAAATAAATAAATACAAACTAAAGTACTAAAAAAGTACTTTTTAATTTTCATAATTCGCAATGAATGTATATAGTGCCACAATAAATAAATAAATTAATTCATAATTGTTTGCAATTCAATTCACATTTATTTGTATAGTGCTTTTCATGATACACTGTTGCAAAGCAGCTTCACAGAAAATGAAAATTTCTACATTACATTTAGTAGTTTACAGCACAAGTCAATCTGCGATACCAAACAGGAACACAGGGGGATGCCAAAAGACCACTAAACGAGCTACCTAGACCTGACTGATCCAGAATTACTAAACCACTGACTACTGCTTAATCTAAAACACCTTCAGCCAGCATCCAGTATAAAACACTCCTGCTTTTAAGCCAAATGCTGAATTTATTTATTTTTTTTTAACTGACAACTGTACATGAGTAGCCTACTGTTATCTCCGTCATCTCTGATATAATCGGCTGTTTTCTCTGCATTAGAGCGGTTTTGAACTAAGTGTTTGAATGCATTCACTTTCTGGATCCTTAGACATTCCAGGAGTTTACCAGCTGATCTGATCGCAAAAAAAACTGCTTCTTTTCATTTTTATGTTTTTTTTTTCATTAAAATTTACTGATTCAAATTATTTTACTACTCTGCGCTAGGGTGACCACATGGCTATAGATCTGTTTCAGGACAGTAAATGTGATTTTACCGGACAATGTGCGAGACAGTTGTACAGATACCTGTACATACAATTGTCAATTTGTATATTGTTATTACTTATTTACTTGTTCTTTTTAATTATTTTTATTATCTGTGTTTTTTGTTATGTCACTGTCATTCTGTTGCTCTGCGGTAGCTTCTGTCATGAAAACAAATTCCTCGTATGTAAACATACCTGGCAATAAAGCTCATTCTGATTCTGATTCTGAAATACTGATTTACATTCGTTGGCATATGCGCCAATTTATGTTTCTGCCGGTGCATGCCCACACTTATGGCAACATTAAATTCAGGAGAGAAGATAATTTGAGCGCACACATGTATGTCTGACAGATAGAGAGCGCGTCCGTTTTCTGTGAGAGTGAATGAAAGGGAATCCACCTGAGAGTAGAGAGGTTTGCGCTCGTGCATTTGATGCGCTCTTGCAGGCTATAATGCGCTCTGGACATTTGTCATTAAAATAACTCTGCAGAAAAAGGAGAAGAAAGTCATGTCTGAAAGCTTCCATCGATTTTTTTCATTTGTTAAATGAATGGAGAATATCGTGTTTTTCCGTCAGTGATGCTCGAGCACTTGATGAGGTCCGCTTTATTCCTTTGAGCCGTCCACGCAGTCGTCATCAACGGAAAACCCCCACACACCTAATCCTATAAGCATCTCGTATCATATGCACACCAAAGTCAATATCTGCGTATAAATAGAATGCCAAATAAAAACAGAAACTTGTGGTATTGATACACACTTTCATAATGTACGATATATAAAGTAGCATAGGTTTTTTTTTATTATTTTTTTTTATAAGACACTCATATGCTCTCGCGGGCCACATAAAATGATGCGGCGGGCCGGAATAGGCCCGCAGGCCTTGAGTTTGACACCCCTGATCTAGAGAAAGACCAAAAGACACTGAGGATGTGATCTTGGTCAAGTTTATTCAGATGGTTTCTGTTCAATGAAGCCTGACTTTAAGAAGCTTTAAAAGCATCATTAAAAAAATGTCATGAAGCTTTTATCCAAAGTGATTTATAGTGCTCTTAATACAGGGACCCACAATCCCCTGGAGAAAAGGACACACTGGTGGTTGTGAACCAGTAACCTTTTGCTTACCAGTTCAGTGGTTTAGCCCACTACAAAAGTAATAAAGCTACAACAAAAAATGTATATGTAATTGTAAACATGAAATGAAATGAAATTTGGCAAGAAATGGAAAGCTGACAACATGAATTGTAAAATGTTTAACTGTTTAAATGTTTTACAGGTAGTCGTGCTAATGGAGAACAGGCACATGAATGTTTGGAGCAGACACCGTGGCAGCCAGAATGTCCCGCACGTTTTCTCCTGCTCTTGCCTCAGTGTTGTGTGGTTCAGGGGTGTCATCATGGTCTTCATCATCCTCTGGCTCAATGATGTCCCCATTTAGTGCAAGATTGTGAAGCACTGTCTGTAAATACATGATTGTTTGAATGAAGCTTTGTTTTATCTGTTGTTGACTTGTATATGTATGTACGTATGTATTGTGATGCTTACTTTTATTCATGTTTCTTATTGTTGTCAGTAAATAAAAAATATTTTATTCATGCATTAATTGCTTGACTGAAAATTGATGTATTCACATCGACTGCATTTGTTTAACTAGTGTATATTCACATATAGCTATGTCATATGACAAAAATTATATTTGGCTTATTTTACTAAAATGAGTCATTTTTAGGAAAACAAAAGTAATTAATTATTGGTTATCATTATTATTGCGTGTAAGTGTTGGGGTTGGCTAGCGATGCAATTCATTCTGGGGTAATCTAAATTTTTAAGTTGTAATACTTACATTTATAGTATAAAATCAACAGTCTTCTCCAAAGGTGAAATCTTCAAGCTGTTGCCCAACGTCAACTTTGTGCAGACATTGCAAACGCTGAGGAAAACTACTAGGTAGGGTTGTGGAGTTAGTGATGCCATGAGGTGTTAGTGCTCCTGGAGGGCCGGTGTCCTGCAAAGTTTAGCTCCAACCCCAATTAAACACACCTGAACCAGCTAATCAAGCTCTTACTAGGCATACTAGAAATTTCCAGGCAGGTGTACTGAGGCAAGTTGGTGCTAAACTCTGCAGGACAGTGGCCCTCCAGGATCACGTTTGGTCACCCCTGTGTTAGTGCACCTGTCCTTCTTTTTATTATTATTATTATTGCCTAACTTCTAATTAAATATAAGCTCAGGGAAAGATGGTTGTATCTAACAATGAACAATCTTATGGCATAAAACAGCAAACATGAATATGTGTTCATCATAGTATGAGATTATATACACAGAAAAAAAAAACAGTGGTTAATTAAATATAATAATTCATCATGATGTTTTTTTTAGAAAACTGAGTGATGAAAAGAAAGTTAAATTCAACAAGAAAACTAAGGAGATTTAAGCCACTTTTGCTTGTGGATGAAACATTTTGCACATAAAATAAAGAAATTAACATATTCAAGAGATAATGATTTTGGGTTTTCGTAATAAAATAAATAAAATTTCTGCTACAAGTTACGCCCCCTTCAAGTTACGCCCCTCTCTTGCAGTCCGCAGACAGACCCCTCTCAAAATTCTAGTAAGTTGCTACTAGTTTTTTAACTTTAGGTCGCAACCTGAGAAAATCGCAAAGCAGAGACTTGGCTTATCTTTACTGCTTAAAGGATTTATCACCAGTTTTCCAAGAAAGGAGATTTTGTTCGTTACTTGCGTTTGGATGACAGCTGAGAGCAGGGGCGGCGCCAGAGAATTTTGAACGCAGGTGCTGAGGGGGTGCTAGATCAATGACAGGGGGAGCTGGGCAATTAACAGTAAATATGACCAAACAGGTTGTTATTATTATTATTTTTATATGAATAATAAAATCACTATAAAGGCGCATTTCAAATGTTTATGTGGAATGTGGAGTATTATCGCGCTTAGCCTACTGTATGGGGCGCGCACGCAATTATTTTTATTTATTATTTTTTCCTGCGGAAAGAGCTTATACTCCCGTCATTTTTGGATGTGTTTTCTGTCGTCTCACGCAGTCTCGTGAATGGAGCGCGTCACAACAATGAACCAGCTCACAGACATAAGAAATAAATCTGCAGAAAGCTTGAAAACCAATTAAAATAAAAAAACAAATCTTCTATGATTATGTAGTCCGTATAGGTGCATTTCTCTATTAAAGGCACGTCCACTGTGGAGATGTTGAGTCTGAGAAAGCACTAGTTTATTAATAAATAAGTAAAATGTATTTTTCCCCGATGCATTCATAATCATTAATTTAGCCGGTTCTTTGCGGCAAGCGTTATGCATGCGTTTGAGCGTGGAATAATACGCCTAAATGCCTAAATAATAGGCATAAATAATAACCTAAATGGTTATTATACTATCAATTTATTATAAACGTGCGAATAGTTGACTAGAAAAATCTTTAGTCGGGGGCAGGCCAATAGTACTTGGTACAAGGAACCGATCCATTTTTTAAATAAAATGCTGACATTACCTGCGACTGCAAATCACGTTATTGCATTGCAGTATTTATGCATGTGTTTAATGAGTCAAATGTTTTCATTTTTTGGGGGTGCTATGGGGGTGCTTTGGTTTTTCTTGGGGGTGCTGGAGCACCTGCTAGCCCCTCCCTAGCGCCGCCCATGGCTGAGAGGGGTTGCCTTGATGGCTTGTCTAGGGGAATCCTGGCTCCTGTCTGGTTGCTGATTGGTCATTCAGATGACGTCCTTTTGGGAAAACCCTCGCGGTGATTGGTTGGTTGCCTGGTTACGTGAGAGCTTCGGAAGTAGGTTGCCTTGACCACGGATGTTGATTTCTTGACATTTTTCTGAGAGTCTGTTTGCAAGACTTTAGGCTTTGAAGATCTCTGCAGTCACGAAGCTTCAACTAATATAAGTATTTCAGAGTTCTGAAGTCTCAATCGCTTGATGGTACAGCGTGTGAGCACAAGTTGTAGCATGGTCAACAAAGGCTGAAAGAGCCAAAGAGCGAAAGAGCAACGAGTCAGTTTGTGACATTAGGTTTTAAGGGGCCCGACTGAGTCCGTCCCACGACGTGATCATCCAGTCATACTTGTTGCAGGGCTTAGCCACGCCCCGTACTGTTCCTCTTCGGGCACAAATTAACATAATGCTGTATCTGTCACATTAGGAGATATCCTGGCAGGTTTTGTTGATAACTTCAACAAAGTTTCTTAATGCGAGTCTTGTGCATAATACTAAATTTTCATTCATTTCAACGTTCTGCAATTGTCGCGACCATTCGTTCAAAACTAAACTTCACATATCTTACACACATTAATAGCTTTATCTACTAAAAGGGGTTATAAAACATTGATTACACTTCACAGGTTACAATAAACACATCAAGCATATAGGAGACATGAACACATTCATTGTGAATATAATGGTCTAATAGCAGTGGTAATAACTGGTCATCTTTTAAAATCATCATGCAAGTTTGCGTTTCTTTGTCTGTAAAAGGAAAGAGCGCATGTTTTTCTGAAATGCAGAGGGAGGAAAGAGAAAAGGTCCTGAGGTCAAAGAGGTGTCAATCGGTGGAGATCTGGTGATCATCCCGCTCAGACGTGTCAGTGTAAATCTGTCTCTTTTGTTGATTCGATTATCAATTTATGCGTTAAATGGTCATGGGTGCCAGGAGCATCTGTTGCTGGGATATTTCCAGACAAGAAGTTCTTTGTTCTGTGTTGGTTGAATTAGGTTTAAGAGATAAGGGCCTTGACAGGAAACCGGTCCAGACAATCGAGCGTTAGGTTGATCATTATTTAATTTTACGACCGCAGATGGCTAAGAGAAGACTCCTTAACTTCTTTCTGGAATGCGCTGATTCTGCAGTTTATTTGTGTGTCCGTTCAATGAGGTCCTACATAACATATTTACTGATATATCGCTTAAGACTTATTCAAATCATCAATACATAAATTCTTATTAAACTTAATTTGGAGTACTACTTGTGCACAGTGAAGATTTCATAATATTAAGCCTAAAATTTGTTTTAATATCACTATTGATGAAGATTGAATGATCTTCGAATAATATCTGTCTTTAAATGCAATATATTTAAAGTGTACCTAAAGTATACTTGCAAAAATTCCACTGTAACACAATAAAATATACTTCAGTATATGTTTAGTTGGACTTCAGCACTACTTTCACACAATTAAAGTGCATTAAGTATAACAGTTGTTTCAATTTGACAGACTTTAAGTATACTAAAAGTACAATTGCAGGGTATTTTTATTAAGCACATAAATATGTAAATATATTTGTAGTATACTTAGCATGAAATAAATGCATTTCAAATACTTCTTGGTATATTTGTTTTTCACTAGGGTATACACTACTGTCCAAACGTTTGGGGTCAGTACATTTCTTTCTTTTTTTTGAAAGAAATTAGTACTTTTATTTAGCAAGGATGTGTCAAATTGATAAAAAAAAAGTGTTAGTAAAGACTTGTATTATTAGATAAGATTGCTATTTTGAATAAATGCTATTCTTTAAACTTCATCAAGCATAAGATGTTTGCACGGTACTGTATATCATGGCCATTGTAGCATAAATGTGTAATAAATACTGTTATAATAAATAAAATACTTATTTCTAAAGCTATGTTTTGTAGTGTGTGTGTGTGTGTGTGTGTGTGTGTATGGTTGTGTTACAACTTGGCAATGCTGCACTTGATAGATTAGTACAGCCACAGCTGTAATAAAAATAAGTTTATGATAAAATAGGTTGCCCATTAACCACCTAAACTCTGTTGCTTTTTGTTGTCTGTAGGATAAAGAAGTGTAAGAATTACTATGAGGTACTGGGTATCAGAAAAGGTGCCAATGATGAGGAACTGAAAAAGGCCTACAGAAAACTGGCTTTGAAATTCCACCCTGACAAAAACCATGTGCCAGGAGCAACTGAGGCTTTTAAAAGTAAATCTGTCTCTGAATCACCATATCCAATACATTTTAAAAAGTTGATGTACATAAAATATAAAACAATAAATGCTATTTTTGTTCTTCTACAGAGATTGGAAATGCTTATGCAGTGCTCAGTAACCCAGACAAGAAGAGGCAGTATGATGTAAGTGGAGGAGAGGATCCCAACAGCCCAAGTAACAATGCTCATGGAGGATTTGATTTCCACAGAGGCTTTGAGTCTGATATTACACCTGAAGATCTCTTTAACATGTTCTTTGGAGGAGGCTTCCCCTCATGTAAGCCATTTTTTATAGATCAAATATACACATATAAAGCACTTTTTTCCACATAGATGGAGAAATCTGCACAAAATTCACTTTATAAATTCTGGTTGGTAGGAGGGATTGCATAGGGTTTTAAGAGGGCTGGGTGTTATATATTGCTGCACACAATAAACATGTAGAAACTGGACAACTGATAAAAGTTTTGGATTATTACCTCTACCATGGTTACACATGTGATGTTGCAGCGATACGTTGTCATAAAGGCTTATTTGCATTTGTTTTAAGCCTTGCCAGTTTAACAATATTAAACTGGAAGAGGTAGACCCAACTGGGCCATCAGAGCAGAGCAGGCTCTCAGAAAGGAGGGAAACGCTCAGAAACAAATATGTTTAGATTATGTAATCCCTATGAAATGTACATGTCCACTGTGTAGATGACGAGTCAGCGTCGTCAACTTTGTCGCTGCAGCCACAAATACAGAAAACTGCCAGACATTTAGCAGGACAGGAAGGGAGACCTTCTGCACCCTCGACCACCTAAGAGAGGACTTTAAATTGGACTAAGGGTTGACCCTCACCATCACACCTAATCCTAAGGTTTAGGAAATGACTGCCATAAAAATTCCTTCAGATCTCTGGATGTAACAGCAGTGGCTGAAACAAAGAAAGGCCACAAAGATTTATCCAAATCCATTCATACATATGTTTGGAGACCTTTAATAGACGTAAACTAAAACGTATTCACGTCACCCTCAGATAAAGTACAGTTTATGTTGATGGCCATTGACTGTTTTATATAACAGTTGCAATATGCAATACTATATTCAATATATGCAAATGAGTTCCACACTCAAGGCAGCAACAGAAACAACCCGTTCTGAGTCTCCGGTACATCCAGAGAGACAGTAGCAGATACAGTGTTATGAGTTTCTGGCCTGATGAGGAAAAGGACTTCAAGACAGCTAAGGTTCAACTCAGCTCTTGAGTAAACCTTCTATATCGCATTTGGCTGCCCTTCAGTTGCAAAGGACCCAGCAGTGACGGAAAGCAGCGCAGCCCAGTCCACAAGGGACCTTCGCATTGGCAGACACTGCCTGAAACACATGGCTCCTTAACGACGCAGCCAGGCTGTAAAGGACCTTGTGAAGACCCATCCTGACCCAGCTGCCTGGTCCGTGCTCTAAAGACCCATTCGGCACAACAGAAGTTCAACATCCTCTAGGTCCATGCATCAGCGGCTACCGGAACGCAATTCTGTGCTCTCCCCACTGAAAGCAGTCTGCATCACCAGTTGAAGACGTCTCTACCGACCAGGCTAATTACATACTTACCAAACCTCTTTCCTAAAGGCCTTGGCTTAGTTTTTACCTGCAGCCTATGTTTTCTATCATGTTTAGATAACATTTACTTGGGATCAGCATTACAAATAATAGCTATATTATTTGTTCAAAGATAAATAAGCAGTTATTTATCATTAATTCCACCAGAGCCATTAAGTGGTGCCCATAAGCAACATTACCATAGAAATGTCTTCCATTGCTACATTCAGCTCAACAGCATAGCATTTAGCAATTCTGTGTTCACGCCATTTCTTTATTTCTACGTTTTATTTGGCATCTTCCTTCTTGTTTATTGTATTTTATCTATTAGCAGTGCATATTCATTTATTGGTATCATCAGTAGTTGTTGTATTTACTCTTGCATATTTATTGTTAATACATTTCAGTAATCTTATTACAATTGAGTCTTCTTTGTGTTGATGATCCAAGGCTCTACTAGCTATCTAAACCACCAATCTTTCAGATAAATCAGTTGACCAACTCCCTCCAATTTGTGAATCTCAAATTGTGTAACAGCTTGTAGGAAACATTCCCATATTGCCAAACTAACAGTCCTTGACTGGTGCTCAGAACTGAGCAAGGTGGGAATTGGTCATCTGATATACTCATAACCGCACCTTGAGTGACGTGCGACCCAAAAATCACAACGTCTTTGGTGACGCGAGTCTCACTTACTACAAGTATTATGATGTTAAGGTAGTCTTCTTGCTGTTTTTTCCCTGACGCATTCATAATCATTACTTTTGCAGCACGCTGTGGCAAGCTTTATGTGTGGGTTTGAGCGCTATTCTGAATTATATGGTTTCAATATAAATGTGCAATTAGTCAACAAATCACTCAAATGAACGACTATTAGAAGATCAGAAAAATCTTTAGTCGAGTGCAGCTCTACTACTTACTGGCTGCTTGATAAGCAGAGTCAAAAGGGCACAACAGTGTCAGAAAGACAGTAAGCAGCAAAATAGATTGATACATTCACTTCACTCTGCAGAAAATGACAATGCAGCAAATACAATTGTCTTCCATCAGACTCAGACATATATGATTATGACCATTCAAATAAACCAAGTTTGTGACAAGATGTTTCAGGTACACACAAGAACACAAACTCAAATACACATACAACAGTACGTACATAACTAATATCCCAACACATTTTAATATTTCTAAGTAAAATGTTTACACAACTGATTCGTCATAAGCCAATTTTTTAAATGATCTTTAAAATTATGATAATTAGAGCATCTGTCCAAAATACGGCACCTCACAGTCCCCTCTAATAATAGACCTAGTATCAATACTACAATCTATCCTCGGTTTTATAAATACTTTTAACGGAGGGGGAGCAAGCCCATTCATGACCTTATAAATAAAACATGCATATTTAAAAAAATGTAAATTTTCAAAACTCAGTAGATAGTTTTTTTTTTTTAAATGTTACAGTAATGAAATGACAGAATGTCTGTGACATTCTATTCTGGAGCTATTATTTTACAAATTTCTTTCCAAAGTTAATTTTATGGGATTTTTTCATAGCACACTTATCCTCAATAAGCCGCATAATTTGACACACACACACATACATGTATGTGTATATATATATATATATATATATATATATATATATATATATATATATAAGTGCTGTCAAAATTAGCACGTTAACGCAGGCAATTATTTTTTTCTGTTTAACGCGTTAAAATTATTTAACGCCGTTAAAGCAGGGGCGGGGCCTCTGTTGCCCCCCCCCCCACTCGTAACTGCTAATTCTGTCTCTTTTTTCTTGACAAGAAGTGTATTTATTCAGTCGCAGAATGTCTTTACGAGCACATCAAACAGGAGACATTTCAGACGCGCGCTTCAACTTCACTTCAGCGTCAGATGCGAGTCAAACGAGCACGGAAACTACTGTGCTCGCAGCGCGTGCTCTTCAATACACGGTCAAAGGTGCCGGCGCGCGCATAGCCTGTATAATTTCATATCAAATCGCAAAAGAAACTACGAGCATGCAATGTCGTGATCAGTTACGTCATGAAGTTACCAAAAAGTCGATTAAAGCTGCCATAAAACTGTACATGCATGTAATATGTTATATATGAGTTACATTAAGAACATGTCTCTGAAATGGTTTTCAAAACTGTCCTGGAGCATCCTAGCACTGTCTCCCTCATCTAACACACCCAATTGAACTCGTCAGCTCATTAGTAGAGACTGAAATGGGTCAGAAAAGGTAGAGTTGAGAGAAAATACGATGCGTGTCAGATCCGCGTCATGTTCGGTAGCGGCAGCTCTTAAAGAAATAGAAGCCAAAAAACCTAATAACCAGCTGCTGTGATGTCTGTTCATCAAGAACAAAATAAAAAAGAGGAAATCAATAACTTTTATAGTTTTAAGGATTCATCTGTATTTAGTTTAGAATTTAGTGTTTGATAACTTTATTCAATTTCTGTTTATTTCTGCTGAGGGGCACAGGTAGATAAATATGACATTTATTATAATGGGTTTATGTGAAGATTGTTTTAAGTTCACTTAAATTAGAAGTTATTTTTAAAGTCTATTAAATGTTAAAATTGATAGCTCTTAATTATAATGTAAAGTTGAATGGCTATAGTCAATGGTTAAATATTAGGGGGAAACATTTTTATAGGGAAATCAGTATTAATTGGTATCAGTGATACTGGCCTTCAGTCATAAAAATAAAGATGCCATTAAACAAATATTAAAAATATACCGTCTTTGTTGTTTGTACATTAATTTTAAGATTGAATGTGAAATTATTGCAATATAAAAGTATATTGAAAAACTTTAATGTTAGGTGGGATTAATCGCGATTAATTTCAGAAAAATGTGCGATTAATTAGTTACTTTTTTTATCGATTGACAGCACTAATATATATATATATATATATTAGGGCTGTCAATCGTTTAAATTTTTTAATTTTTTTTAATCGCGATTAATCACATGATTGTCATGAGTTAACTCGCGATTAATCACACATTTTTATTTGTTCTAAATGTACCTTAAATCAATACTTTTCAAATTTTTAATACTCTAATCAACATGAGCATGGACAAATTTGGATGCTTTATGCAAATGTACACTATATTGCCAAAAGTATAGGGTCGCCCCCTTCTAATGAACATGTTTGACTACTTTAGTAATTTCTATGAGTACAAATCTTAATGTTTGGACAGGACCCTTTTCTATTCTAACATGACAATGCCTCTGTGTATAATATATATTTGTGTTTGGTTATGAGTTTTTGGCTCAAGGTCTGCATTTAAAATCACACCAGCGGTGTTAAACTGGGATTAGGACTTGGTTTTATGCAGACCAGTCAAGTTCTTCCACACTGACTGAATCAATCATTTCTTTTTGAACCTTGTCTTATGCACAGAGACATTGTCATGTTAGAATAGAAAAGGGTCCTGTCCAAACTGTTGCTATAATATTAGAAGCACACAATTTCCTAGAATATCATTATATGCTTTAACATTAAGATTTGTACTCATAGAAATTACTAAAGTAGTCACACCTGTTCATTAGAAGGGGGCGACTCAATACTTTTGGCAATATAGTGTATGTTTATTATTACTGAAACCATAGTCAACATAAAGCATGAAGAGTAGACATGTTTCAAAGGTCATAGATGTTTTTCAAAGAACTTGTTCATGTCTATTAGACACATGAAAAAAGAAATTCCAGGTTCCCATTACTTCTTTCTTTGCACTGAGCAATTTACTGACACAAACATGTTTACATTTTTGCACATAGGGCAGCTCTTCTTCTGAAAATGCAAAATGCACATTTATTATTTATTATTACATTTGTTTCCCTATCTTTGCCCACATACTGTATTTTGATGAAGCTAAATTCTCAATAAAACTGTTTTCATTGGTATATTTTATTGTTTCTGTTGTCAGACAACGGAATGAATATGAAATAGTGACTGAAACGCGACCCATTAAGACATAACCAGCTCTCCCTTCCAAGATGTTAATCTGCACAAAAAATCATGATAATCGCACCATCGTCTGATGAAATCAAATACACATAAGATAAAGACAATAGCTGTGCTGTGATTTCGGCTATACTTGCATGTTAAATTAGAGAAGCAACATAATATCTGTGTTTAACTGAATTAAAGCGCTGCTCCTCTCTGCCGCGCGCTGTACAGAAACTGAGCAGACGCAGAGAGAGAGAGAGGTGTGCGCGCGCGCTGGGAGAGCAGGACCTCGCGCTCGCGCAGTACCGGTGATTCTCAGAAATTAGGTTTGGGCGCTTTTTTGGAGGGAAAAAGATCGCTAAAGGGGTCTGCAATGTTGCTAAGTTGGCAACACTGTGCATCTCCATTTCTCCAACTAAGGGTTGGGCCACGGGTCAAACCGGAAATACGCGCTGCGTTAATCGCGCGTTAAAAAAATTAGTGCCGTTAAAATGAATTTGCGTTATTAACGCGTTAACTTTGACAGTATATATATAATACTGTCAAGCAGGCACGTGCAGAAGGGGGGGGGGCATTGGGGGCTCGAGCCCCTGCCCTTTTTCAAAATTATACAAAAGTGCCCCTCTCGGACAAATAGCAATGATATTGTGGTCAATAAAACAAAATGCATTTGAATTCTAATTAACATGACAATGTGTACAAAAAGTAAATAATTGCTCAAAAGTCGGAAAATTCCTGTTTAGTTTTTACAGATCTGTCAATCTGAGGCGTAGCTATGGGTTGCGTGCGTTTTGCTCGACTGACTGATATTCCACAGTCTGTTCGGAAACCATAGCCTCTCAAGCCATATATGGTTATTTCAGTGAGTGCCTTTGGGTAGACGGAAGAAAAAAATAAACCAAACAATATTTTAAAAAAATTTCATCAATAATCAACGCTAGTGTGTCGATTTATTTAAAAATCCATATATTACATATTTTAGAATAGTACATGGGCTAATTCATCAATGCCCATTAGTCATGTATAATACACCAACCAATCATGATCTGGCACAAGAAGTTCACATTTAATTGGACAATATGTGAAGTGGAGCGGTTATTTTCTGTTCTTATTCATAAATCGGTTGAAAATTACATGGGACTGACAAGCTTATTTGTGGAGCGATCTGGGATCTGCGATTTGTCTCATTTTATAAATCAAATTACATCGCTGGGAAAATGTATGCTAAATGACTACAAAAGCACTGCACAAAACCGTGCAGCTCCAAAAGTCGCAATAATGGTAATCAGTAGGCTATTCAATTCACTTATATTTATGTGTTAAATACACAGTTTACTATTTGATGAAACTATCATAGTTATTTAAACCCAAGTGCCACCTACAGGCCTATTATGTAAAGTGTAGGCTGGCGAAATGGTGACATGAAAGGACTTTATTATATTACCACTAAGTGTCTTATGCTCATCAACCCTGCATTTATTTGATCAAAAATACAGAAAAAAAGGTAGCCTAATATTGTGAAATATTATAACAATTTAAAATAATGTTTTTCTATTTTAATATACATTTATACAATTTTAATAAAATATAATTTATTTCTGTGATTCAAAGCTGAATTTTCAGCATCATTACTCCAGTCTTCAATGCATGGTCCTTCAGAAATCATTCGAATATGCTAATATGTTTTATTATCAATGTTGGATACAGTTGTGCTGCTTAATTTATTTTTTATTTTTATTTTATTTTATTTATTGGAACCTGTGATACTTTTTTGGGGTTCATTGATAAATAAAAAGTTAAAAAGAACTGCATTTATTCAAAATAGAGATGTTTTCTAACAATATCTTTGCTATCACTGTTTCTATCAATTTAACAAATCCTTGCTGAATAAAAACTAGTTTCTTGAAAAAATAAATAAATAAAAATACTGACCTCAAGCTTTTGAACTGTAGTGTATATTGTTACAAAAGTTATATTTTAAATAAATGCTGTTCTTATTTAACTTTTCATTCATCGAATAATCCTGAAAAAGTATCACAGGTTTTCAACATTGCTAACAAATCAACATTGCATAAAATGCATAAAGTAAATAAAGTAAATTAATAAAGTATATTAAAAAATTTATCAAATAAATGTAGGCTTGATGACTATAAGTGACTTCTTGCAAAAATATAAAACAGTAATGTATCCCATCTTTTGACCTATATATATTTTTTCCCTCATATTGCCCCTTTTTTACATTTGAGCCCCTGCCCCTGAGGAACTCTTTGCACGTTCCTGCTGTCAAGTAAAGCCGATTCAAAGACTTAGGAGAGCTTCACCAGGAGTGGACTGAAGCTGGAGTCAGTGCATCAAGAGTCACCACGCTCAGACGTCTTCAGGAAAAGGGCTACCCAAGCCACTTCTGAAACAGAAACAACATCAGAAGCATCTTACCTGGGCTAAGGAGAAAAAGAACTGGACTGTTCCTCAGTGGTCCAAAGTCCTCGTTTCAGATAAAAGTAAATTTTGCATTTCATTTGGAAATCAAGGTCTGGAGTCTGGAGGAAGACTGGAGAGGCACAGAATCCAAGCTGCTTGAAGTCCAGTGTGAAGTTGCCGAAGTCAGTGATGATTTGGGGTGCTGTAACGTCTGCTGGTGTTGGTCCATTGTGTTTTATCAAGTCCATAGTCAATGCAGCTGTCTACCAGGAGATTTTGGATCACTTTATGCTTCCATCTGCTGACAAGCTTTATGGAGATGCTGATTTCCTTTTCCAGCAGAATTTTGGCACCTGCCCACAGTGCCAAAACCACTTCCAAGTGGTTTGCTGACCATGATATTACTGTGCTTGATTGGTCAGCCAACATGCCTGACCTGAATCCCATATGGAATCTATAGGATATTTTCAAGAGAAAGATGAGAAACAGTCAATCCAATAATACAGATGAGCCGATGGCTCAATAGTGCCTCAGCAGTGCCACAGGCTGATCGCTTCCATGCCACACCTCACTGATGCTGTGACTTGTGCTAAAGGAGCCCTGGCCAAGTATTGAGTGCATAAATGAACATACTTTAAATAACTTGAACTTTTCTGTTTTGCAAATCCTTTTTTTGATTGATCTTAGGAAATATTCTAATATTTTGAGATACTGGATTTTTGACTTTCATGAGCTGTAAGCTCTAATCATCAAAATTAAAACTAAAAAACTTTTGAAATGTTTTATTTTACATGTAATGAATCTAGAATATATGAAAGTTTCACTTTTTAAAATAAGTAACAAAAAATGAACTTTTTCACGATATTCAAATTTTTTGAGCTGGACCTGTATATATAATATTTACGTATATATATATATATTTTTATTTATTTATTTTTTTTTTAAGAAAAAGAATAGCAATAACAGCATTCAAATGGTATAACGCTTCAAATGGTATAATGTCCAATGCACTCTTAGTCCATTGTGTCTTTGTTTGTGATTTTTCAGAAATCCATTGCAGTAGTATGCAGCGCCTGGCAGTAAATAATACAATTTTGAGCAACTAATTCTTAGAAGAGCTCCAGGTGTTGTATGAAAGAATCCCCAAAATACAGACCAGTTGGTCAAGGTCCAAATAGATTCCCAATATGCTATCAATCTCTTGAACAACATCCGAACAGAATTTCTTAATATGAAAACATAACTTTATTTTAATATTCATTGAATTGGACCCAGGATGATTCTGAAAGAAAGCTCTACTTTTCCTGTAATAACGTATCGGTTACATACGTAACCCTCGTTCCCTGATGGAGTGAACAGAGACGTTATGTAGTGACGACATTAGGGGTTAACTCTGGAGCCCCAATCATCTCTGATTTTAAGAGAAAATGCCAATGAAATTTGGCTAGTGGATTTTGCATGCTGAGCCACTCCCCGTAGGGTTTTACACTAAGGAGCCAAGAACATGTCCCTTGCAACCTGCGATGGTTCAAGGTTGTGGCATGGGGACATAACGTCTCCATTCCCTCCATCAGGGAATGAGGGTTATGTATGTAACCAAGACGTTCCCTATCTGTCGGTCACTATGAGTTATGCTGTGACAACATTAGGGGTCCATGGAAAGTGCCACAACCTGAACACTTCACAACCCTGTGGCGCTGCAAACCTTGACATGCAGCCGTGTGTCAGACAAATGCTACGCAAGGGTCGTAACCTTCCCAATGCCCCAACGCAAATTCGCTGACCTTGTCGCCCGCAGGGACCAAAAAAGAGATTACATCGCTGCTGGGGATAGCCATGCTGCTGTTCCTACCACAGAAAATCTTTTCTCAAGAGAAGGGATTTCAACCTTCATGAAAGGTGCTTCAAGTCTTTCCTGTTTGTTGTTTACAGCTTGGCGATAATGATGGGGAAGCAAGCCTTCCAAGGGAAGGACGCTACGGAAGCCACATCTTACCCGTATGGAGGTATCATGTGGAGACACTAATATGGACTGACCCAAGCCTGGGGCAGTACTACATATGGAATGGTACTCTGAGGCGAGTCCTACCTGCAATCAGGAAGGATAGACTGCCAGCAGAGACTGACGGAATGGACTGTCAAAGGGAAGACACGGGTTAACCAAGAGGGAAACCTTACCGTGGAAGAATACACACATATGGGATCGCCCAAAGGGAATCAAGCCATATGGACACCTAGCCCAGTACAGGGACTGACCAGAGACCCGGGCAAGCTAACACCGACACTGGGCCTGGAATCAGACTGCTCTGCCCAGTCTGACTGCCGGGGGTGCTGTAGGATACTCAACCAGGGTTCGCTGTCCGGGAAACTCTACTGGAGGAGGAAAAAGGCGATCGCATCCCCGGGTGAGGGGGAATGGCGCAGCAAGTGTGACACCGGCCGGTCCTTCTTGCTAATTACCTATTACTCAACACATGGGAAGAAACCGGCTCGACTCGGAGACTGTAGAATCTCGCAAAAGTGTTCAGTGTCGCCCAGCCCGTAGCTCTACAGATGTCTACCAGAGAGGCACCTTGGGATTGGTACGTCAAGGTGATGGCATCCACTATCCAGTGGGCCAGCCTCTGCTTGGAGGCAGCCTTCCCTTTCTGCTGTCCTCCGTAGCAGACAAGAGCTGCTCAGAGCTTCTGAAACTCCGGGTGCGGTCCACGTATATGCGTAACACCATTATGGTACACAGGAATGCTAAGGCTGGGTCTGCCTCCTCCGAGGGCAGTGCTTGCAGGTTCACAGTGTGGTGGGAAGCTTGGGCACGTATCCAGGCCGGGGCATCAGGATAACGTGAGAGTAGGCCGGTCCAAACACAAGGCACTCTACACTCACCTGAAAATGCTTGGAGGTCCCCGACCCTCTTGATGGAAGTGAGTGCGGTCAGGAGCGCTGTCTTAGCAGACAGGAATTTAAGCTTGACTGAACTAAAAAATTAGGTATGACGCAACACAATCAACCACAAATAGCAGCATAATGGGTTTGATTTGATTCATGCAATATCTGATTTTGAACCTTAAAAAGGTTCCTGTTTTGTTTCAGGTGTAAGTTCCACATGGAATTAGTTTGTGTGGTGGAAAGCCAATGTTTACCCCAAACTAATTCTAGAAACTAGGAAATTTCCAGTGGTGGAAAAGGACAAAAACTCTGATAAACATTGAAAAGATGTCTCTTATCAATTGTAATATTAATGTGTAACATCTGGTTAGGTGTGTGGGAAACTGAATATGTGATTTTGTGTTTCTTCAGCGAACACACATGAATTCACTAATGGCAGAACATACAGTCACCATATGGATGAAACCAGAAGAGAGAGAGCGGAGGAGAGGGGAGATGTATGAACATATATATTTTTTCTTCCTCAATCTTCATGAAAACGTGGTCCTCAAATTTGGTTTGAGCAGTATTGCCAAAAGTGCTGATTTTTTTGTTTATTGGTATTAGGGCTGTGCAATTAATCACATGCGATTCTCATGCGCATCTCATCAGTAAAGCCGGCTCCGTGATTGGCGGTAAATCTCCATCACCTGCTTTTAAATGGAGCGGCAGTTAATACACAGAGCCGTAGGTCACTGACAAGCTACGCGATATCGCGTTCATAATCGAATGCGATTCATCTGCCATAATGATAATGGATATCGCGTAGCTTGTCAGTGAACTACGGCTCTGTGTATTAACTGCCGCTCCATTTGAAAACATGTGATGGAGATTTACTGCCAATCACGGAGCCGGCTTTACTGACGAGATGCGCATGAGAATCGCATGTGATTAATTGCACAGCCCTAATTGGTATGAGTGTCTGTGTTGACAGAAATGTATTTGTTTATTTCTAAATAGAGCATGGTGCAAAGAGTTATTTTAATTTTCTCAAAGAGTGTTGTCTCTTACTAGTGAGAAAATGGGAAGACTTGAAAAAAAGTCAACGTCTGCTTTATTGTTAATTCTGTCACATGTACCGTACATACATACAGAGAATTGAAATTGAGTTACTCTCTTACTCCCTGGTGCATACAGATAACACTAAACACTAACAGTAGAACGCAATAATACAGATATAGTACAAATCATATATATATATATATATATATATGATATATATACATACATACCACATACACAAAATGCAACTATTACAAATATACAGAGAAAGCTTTTGGTCTGTGTATTGCTTGGTGACATGCAAACTTAATAAATCTTAAGCTGTTATTTGCAATAATTTTGTTGCTGTAAAAGAAAAATATGAACTAGCCAGTTTATGTCATTTTGTTGGTACTATTCCGGTCAGAATGGAAGTTACTTAATAGTAATTACTTATTTATAGAGCTACTGCATAAAAAAACAATATCACGCACGAATACTGAATTGGCACAGCTGTGAAGACCTGCAGCACAAGGCCATTCCAATATTCAGTATTGCTTGTGTGTGTAAGTGAGATATAAACACGTTATATAGCTGAGTGCTTTTTTCCCAAATATCAGCACAATTTTGAATGTGATGTCACGAATGTGATACAGGTCAACTGACAAGTTAATATTAACAAAGTACATTTTAGACACAATTTTGCCATTTTGTCTGTTTTTGCTTTGCCAACGAAAATAGCTCCAGACAACGCCACAGCAGAATTAACACGGTTGTGTTTTGTTCCTGAATGCACCATATTTGATTCATAATTAGTCCCTTGTTTTTGTTCAGAATAATATTTTGAACAAATCTGTTAAAAAAGTTTTTAATGACTTACTTAACAAC